>CAJQZJ010032488.1:5090906-5156486 GCA_907164525.1 Lophiomys imhausi | reverse complement strand
TGTCCAAAAAGGACAAAACTTGGAAGCAGATAAGTCGACAGCCTAGCTCTGCCAAGACAGGGTAGGTAAGTCCTTCATAATTCCTGCTCTACAATCAATGTCTGTCAGAGAAATGGAGCCAAATGGCTGAAGATTGATGCTGTAATGTATGGAGAGAAAATGGGAACTGTCCAGGCAGCCACTGGTATGTCATTTTTCAGTTTTGCAAGCTTCAGGCCCTGCACTTCCTATATAATCAGATATATTTATCCCTCTCAGGTCTCTGAGGTGGTTGAAGAATAGATAGCTAGACTCTCATAGTTAAATTTTGAGTTGTTTAGGAATCAAGAGGGTGTTCTGTATCTAAGAAGATATTTTTAAAATTATGAGGCAAGCTAGTATGAAAGCTGAGTTAAATATAGAACTTTAAACACATGGAGATGGTTAGATAGTAGAATGTTAAAGTCAGGTGCCAAATACATATGGACTGGACATTGGGAATGTATGCTAAGCCATATAACTCTTATAATTGTGGCCTATTTATTTCTGTTGTTTTGTATTGTATTTATAGTTATAAGAAAAAGAACCATTTTTTGGACTGAAAGGGAGAGCTGTTGGGGGGAAAAAAGAAATACCTTAAACTAAAAAAAAAAAAAGAAGGGAAGAGGATGGGGGGGTTGAGGGGGAGGAGGGTGGAAGGTTGGGACTGGAGGGGGGAGTAGGGAGGGGATTGTGATTGAGATGTAACTTGAAGAAATAAAAAATAAATTATTAAAAAAAAGAAATAGAACAACTTTTAATTCCTAAACAACTTAAAATTTAACTGTGAGACTATAACTATTTAGTTTTCATCCACATCAGAGACCTGAGAAGGATAAATATACTCCAACAATTTTTGATGGTGGAACCATTATTCTTGAAAGTCAAGTGTTCACAAGTCAGAAAATACTATCCTCACCAAGAAAGATTTGTTCCTTTTTGTTTTTAATTCTGACCAATCATTAATTAGGACATTTTGATTTGCTGATCAAACACTTAATCAAACAAATTAATCAAATATAAAATTTGTCTAAAATAAAGTATATAGATTCTAAATAAAATCAGATCCATGAAGGGGCAACTGAATTTAATCTTATGGAAATTTTAACATATAAAAAATTAAATTAGATTTTTCATAACATTGTTTTCTTACTAATGCCCACTAATGTGTATTAAAAATAGTAGATGGTAGGAGAAATTATATGCTGGGTTGAAAATATTTTGTCTAAGATCATTAAAATAACAACCATTGAAACCAAACAGTTGAGTGTTGATTATTCCACTTAACTATTGCCAGCTCATAATTTTCATAATGGAACTACCTATTGTCTTCTATTGGCTACATTGTTTTCCTTCTATGCTTCCTGACCTGGCATTTTCCATAGTTCCAAACTTCTCATCTACTGCTTCTATATTCATAGCTTTACCCTGTTTCACTGCCTAATAATTCTCTACAATACTTTCATTATTCACAAGTTAACATGTGACACTTTAGTTTTGAAGATGGAAAATGCACAAAATGATACTTCCTTATCTTGTTAGGCTTAAAGTACTGCACGCTGTTTTTACTTTAAAAGATGTCTAGCCACACTGCATATAACTTTCAAAAATGTATAAAAGCCACTGTCGAATCCATAAAGCTTCTCTTACACAATCAAATCATCATACAATAAATTTGTGATGTGCAAACTAGGATATTTCCAATGTCTAACTGATGTCCCCCCACCAATATTCACAGGCTTTAAAAAAACAAATTTCTACATTATGAAAATGAGAAAGACAAACTAAAAAGTAACTCTTGGTTCATCGATGAGTGATGTTACCAAAACAAATCAGCATCCGTAATTTTCAGTCTTCACATTCCGTTGAGCCTATCAAATAGAAAGTTAGTCTGCTGATTATCCTGAGATCCCAGAAGTTACAAAAAGAATCAGACAGATCACGCTGCTTTCATACATTTGCCAACATAGAAGGAAAGAGTCGGGTTTATTATAAGACTCAATTCTCCCTGTATGATCATGCTGATCTTCACATTCTAAAACTAGAGAAAACTGATGTTATCTCAAGACATCCTCCAAGGTCATTCAAGAAAGGCACACCATTTAATCTAAACTTATTTAGTCTTGTCTTACTTCAAAAGTTCAAGCATAGGGCCTACATATTATTCCCTTTTCTGTCCAATGAAACAAAAGCAACTCAACTTCTGCAGTTGCTGCTATGATAATTGGCATATCAGTCTTTCTACCCAGCAAGGACAACTTCCCATGAAAGATATCGAATCTACTTGAAGTTATCAAACACCCTTCAGAACATATGGGTCTTGGTGAAAGCAACCTGCCAATAATATTGAGCAAGCTAAATAAAGAAAAAGGGCTAAGTGAGGCTGGCCGACATCCAAGCCCTGCACACACTGCCGATGTGGCAAGGCATCAGTTCAAAAGACCATCTCCTCAGTAGCAGGAAAGCTGAGTTCAAAGCGAATGTTCTGAGGAAGCTAATTTCATGTTTTCGATTAATCTCCATATTAAAGAAACATCAGACAAGTGGTGTTTAGAGAAACACTGGAGCTAAACCCAAATTCTGGAACTCAAATCATGTTTGCCTTTTGGGAGAATAGCCATTTGGAAGAAAGAACAAGAAATATGGGAAGGATTTTACAAAAGACATTAGATGCTGTTACACTTTGTACTCCCAGGAGAAGAAAATGAGATCTTTCTACTTTGTGAGCACCATGCTAACCAAATTCATTAGTCGCTGGAGATGGCTATCTGAGAGCTCTCCCTTCTCAAGCTTCATGGCTTTGCCTCTGGGATCGCAAATGTACCAAGGTGCTACATCCCCTTCTCATCAAAGGATAAAATATTCCTGGACAGGTAAAGTGGTATCTGTCACATGCCTTTTACATTGAATATTTGAATTTCCCATGTAATATTCATGTAACTAGGAGCCAAAGCATTTATTGGAAGCAAAATGTGGACCTGGAGTTGGCTGATATTTTGCAATTCTGGGTTGTGGAGTTATTAATGTATATCTATGAATTTTTCATCTTTGAGTCGACTCACATACCACAGGAATCTGACTGAATTTCCAGTGGCCACAAATGAGCTAAAATTTATGCAGAGAATTTTGATACAACAGAATGACTTTTTAAATAGTGGGGGGTTTTTTGTTTGTTTTTGAGAATTGCATGCATCAGCACTTCATTAACATCTTTCCTACTCCCTCCTTCTCTCCATCCAATTCCTTTCAGGTCCGCATCCCAAATTCATGACCTCTACCTTATTATTGTTACACACACACACACACACACACACACACACACGTGTGTGTATATATATATATATATGACAATAGACTTAAGAGCTTCTAAATATATTTACTTATTTTCCAATGTGTATACATATATGTGTGCATGCATGTATGTATAACCTACTATGTCTATTTACCTTTACTCCTATGTACATGTTATGCAGTGATATGTTATGCATTCTAAATGCTAATTAATTGGTCCCAGAGGCCTGCTTGCTGTCTGTTACTTTGCTTGCTAACCATTGTCTCTGATTGGTTGAATAAATGCTAAGGTCTGAGACTGGGCAGAGAGAGAGGTAGGTGAGGCTAAGGTGCACAAGCTTTTGGGACAGGGAAATAGATGGGAAGAAGAAGCCAGGAGGGGAGAGAAGAGAGACACAATGGGTTAAAGATGAAAGAACATCATGCTACATGGCCTGGAATAGCACAGAGAATAACAGCCCAGGGGACATATGTATATTACACCAGGTTTTATTTGGGGAATAGAATTATAAGCTAACTTAGAAGGGCTAGGATTGCACAATCCAGGCTAAGGCTTGTTGAAATCCATTAGGTGTCTGTCTGTTTATTTATAATGGCAGGTTAAGAATCAGCACTGCCAAACCAATTAACTGTAATAATAAATACTGGAAATAATTTAAATGAATAATTTTACATGCATGTGTCCAGAGATGACTACTTGGGATTAGACAGCCTATATGAGAGTTCATTCTCAGATGCAACTGATCTCCCTCTCAGAAGCCATTGACCCTGTGGCTCTTCATGTAAGAGTGGGAGCATGGGGAATGTCTCCTATCTAAACTGGCATGTCAATGGGTATTGTAATTGTTCTAGTCTTGTTTGGGCAACCATATTGCTGAGAGTTCATGGGTGCATTTTTCCTGCAAAACAACTTGTCTAAAAGCAGGCTATCAGAATGAAATAATCAAGATTGCACTGGAGAAAATTCTTGAACAAAACTTTCTAATATGAATAGTTAATTGGGTTAGCTAAATCCAACTAATTCTTCTCTCTTGTCTCTAGGTTCATCCACTCACCAGGTCTAACCAACTTATATGTCCAAGAGCTGGTCCAATTACCCTTCACAGGATATAAGTAGAGAGGTGGCCCTCCTACAGACAACTAAATAGGAAACCATTACAATAACCAGATATAGACTATTCAGGTAGAAACAGGAGAAAGGAGAGCAGAATGGTTTTGATGAACTTTCTAGTCCTAGGAAGAAGAAAAGAGTAATTAATTTATTAATTAATCTTTGTTCAGCAAGAGAGAATGAGGAAATAGTCACTCTAAAAGTAGAACTGGGTTCCTTGTAGCTTTTGGTTTCCTACAAAGAATTATGAAATCACACAGATAGGAGATAAAAGGGAAAATTTTAAGGGCAGTGACAAGTTGAAATTAGAAAGTTTCTAATTCTACCCACATAGTCTCTCTGGGGAGCTCCATGCATCTTAACAAGCACATGAAAACTGGGCTATCTCTCAGCATCAGAGAATAGAGGGCATACTATATGAAACAAGTACAAGCAACTATTTTCCTATTAATGTTTAGGGAAATCCATACCAGACTTCTTGTGGGGAGTCTGATGGGATAGAGAAAGGTAGCCAGCTACAATCTCACAGCAAAAGTGGTAGATTTCATCGGAGTGCCAACTATGATTACCAGAGATGCAGATATGACAGGTGATAAATTTCAAGGAATTGCCCAAACCGTGCTGGAAGCTATCCCAACTGAAATCTACAGGGCAAGGCCACATGCTGGAAGCTCACATAAGAAACAATGCTGCCACCCCCTATTCTACCCCAAGTAGAAGATGAGCATCGAAGAATCTCCAGTGGGAGATGATTGAATTAGTCACAAGCCTATCTCTTGGTAGGAAAAGCCTCTTGCTCCAACTGTAGACAGAATGCTGTCCAAAAAAGACAAAACCTGGCAGCAGGTAAGTCAACAGCCTAGCTCTGCCAAGACAGGGTAGGCAAGTCCTTCATAACCCCTGCTCTACAATCAATGTCTGTCAGAGAAATGGGGCCAAATGACTGAAGATCGATGCTGTAATGTATGGAGAGAAAATGGGAACTGTCCAGGCAGCCACTGGTATGTCATTTCTTAGTTTTGGAAGCTGCAGGCCCTGTACTTCCTATAAAATCAGATATATTTATCCCTCTCAGGTCTCTGAGGTGGTTGAAGAACAGATAGCTAGAATCTCATAATTAAATTTTGAGTTGTTTAGGAGTCAAGAGAGTGTTATAGATCTAAGAGGATAGTTTTAAAATTGTGTTGCAAGTTAGTATGAATGTTGAGTTAGATATAGAACTTTAAACTCATGGAGATGGTTAGATAGTAGAATGCTAAAGTCAGGTTTCAAATACATATGGACTGGACATTGGGAATGTACGCTAAGCCATATAACCCTCATAACTGTGGCCTAATTACCTCTGTTGTTTTGTATTGTATTTATTATTATAAAAGAAAGAGCCATTTGTTGGACTGAAAGGGGAAACTGTAGGGGGAAATAAGATATACCTTAAACTTAAAAAAAAAGGGGGAAGAGGACGGGGGGTTGAGGGTGGGAGGGTGGGACTGGCGGGGGGAATAGGGAGGGGACTGCGATTGAGATGTAACTTGAAGAAATAAAAAATAAAGGAAAAAAAGACAAAAAAAAAAAAAAGAAACGATGCTGCCAATGTCTGGCCAACATGCAAACCAGACAGGGAAGCTCAATGCTTGTGCAGAATTTCTGTGTTAGCCTTCAACTGGATTTCATTCTTCTTCCAAACCTAGGCTTCCTCTAAGAAACCCTTAGTCTATTAGAGTCCATAATAATCTCTTTTACTTATAGTCAATTGATACAAATGTTGACCATACCTATAAAACACCTTCACAAAGTCATCAGGATCACAGATTGGTGAAAACAACTAGGCACCATAGCTTAGATAATTAGATATGCAAAATTAGCTGCCACAATAAGTCCTATGTTTATATTAACATCTCCTAAAACTTCAGAGCACACCAGTAAAAGACAGTCGCATGACAGACTAGGGAAATTTGGGCCATCACTATAAAGGTTTGTTTAAGTAAGTTATAATACAGCCATGTAATTAAATCTTATGAACCCATAAATAGCACAATTTTAAATAATTTAAAATTATAAAAGGTAAGATATTTCTGATTTAGAATAAATGCAAATTCACATTTTAAGTACATATAGAATGATATGCTCATTATATAATGAGCAAATCAACAATGCATAGAGTTGGCAGGGAAATATGCCAAATGTGTAATATCTGAAAGGAGTGACCTTTATTGTCTTTTTTCCCCTGTGGTTTTTGTAAAAAAAATAAATAAATTACAACTAGAAAAAGTCATTCTTATAAATAAGAACGATCAAATTACAAAATTTAAGATCTCATTTTCGACTCCACCAAGTGACAAATGAACTTGGTGGCTCAGGTCGGACTGTATAGCAACTGAAGCAGAGCAAAATGTAAGGAATCCCATGTGGACCTAGATCTGTAACAGACCCGAGCAAACAGTAAATTAAAGCTTTGAAGCTCTTCATCGTGTGCCTTCTCCAAAACTACTTGGCTTAAGTTGTTTGCAAAGTAGATGCTACGACGGTAACAGAAATGACCAACTCTATGGCGAAGATGCCCGATTTGGAGAAGACTGCCAGGAATTCTCTGCGTAGTTAGCGTCTGACTAGGCTGCAGCAAGACTACTGCGCCAGGCAGTGGCAGATCCGGGATAAACAAACTCCCTTTCCTTTATTCTTCAGGCTCTTCCAGAGCTAGAGGGTTGACCTTCTCTCTTTCCCAAAACCTGCTGTGTGTTACTTTCATGGGATAAAACTTTCTTCTGTTCTGAGATCTTCCCTTCTGAAGGCTGGACCTCCCAGGGGGCTGTGATTCTCCACGATGAGATTTACACATATTCTTCGAAATTCATCCCCAAGTACAGATGTAGGCAGGCAGTCCCCACTAGGGTAAGGTATTTCACTAGATTCCATATTCTATTATTGAAAATAAAGTAATATTTATTTTCACACAAGTTCATGAACAGAAATCTTTACTAAATACAAAGTGCACACCTAAGCTTACATAACTGAAACCTAAACCTATCTTTAGAATAGAAAATACATTCATTCCCATGCAGCGGTGGCGTTCCATGTTCACTGCCCTATCCTTTGTGTCTTTCACTCTATGAATTCTGACAGTTAGTCCACAGTAGGATACTGAACATTTCCTTCTTTTGTAGCAGCTTCATTTCAATCCATTGTCTAGAACGACCGACCTGGATTTCTTCTGATTAACAGAATCTTATGGCACCCACAGTCAAGGAGTTCCAGAAGTAACTCTGACAGTTTATGGCACAGCATAAATTGGAGTTATTTATTTGGCGATTGGAGCCTTTCACAAAGCACTTTCACATCACACATACACACACAACTTACACTACACATACACACTCACTACACACACACCCACACACATACACATTCATACCACACACATTCACACACATATTCACACTACACACACAAAACTCACACCACATACACACTCACACACACACATTCACACCACACATCCACACACTCACACATACATTTATACCACATATACACACACACATACCACACACACACACACACACACACACACATTTCCTCCCTACTGCTACATAAAAGTGGCCGAAAAAAATCCCTTTATAAGATTTTCTCCTTTGGGTTGATACTCTCTGCAGGAAGCCCCACATTAAAATGCAAATATGACTCCTGAGAGGCAATATATTAATTTATTAGCATCCTTTATACTTGGGAGAAGCAAAAGAAGGGAGCCCTTAGTATCTTAGAGTGACAAAGACTTTGAAATTCCACTTAGGGCCATCCCCAGCAACCCATTCATGACAGCTCTCTGCTGCTGCTATGTTTCTACTTAGCTCTTCTGTGATACAGCTTGGCTTTAAGAGATTAAATGTTTTCTTTTTTTCCACCAGAAAGCTCCAGAAATTGTGGGGAAACATCTTAGGATTGACCATTTCCTTCTTGCCCAAGGCAAGTTTCACTTGTGTTTGACTCTGCTAGTCTGGCTGGATATGCAGACTACAATGGAATCGTTCTCAGGGAGTGAGAAGCATACATCCTGTAGACTTTTACAATGTTCTCTTATATTGACTGCCAGAGATCCCAGCAAACTCAGGAGGGACATCCTGAAGAAATATATCTTCGAGAAGTTCTCAAAAATTTACAATAGAGTAACTTTGGCCAAATGTTTTTAAGCTCCCTTACTATTCACAGCATCTCAAAATCAAACTGAGACAGGCTCTAGTACATGCCTTTCATGTTTGACTGTTTTAACTTTTGGGGGAGAACCAGTTTTACAATGTATGGAAGCAATCTTCAGAAAGTGTCAAGGGAACTGGATTTCTGCTTGTCTTCAACACATGTCCTTTAAGACACCAAGGGAATCTTCTCAGTCCTGTTAAAAATTGAGAAGCTTGGGACCAACAGGGAACAGAAGTAGGTTCCCATGTCCCCAGTGGTGTTAAGTCATGTCCCACAAGGATAAATATATGTAGAGAAACATGTTCTAGCCTTGCCTTTTGTCCAGTGATGTAGGTCATATGTGCACAGGAAATAGTTAAGATTGTGGTACTACTGGGGTTAGAGAGATGGATCAGAAGTTAAGAGTGCTGACTGTTCTTGCAGAGGACCAGAGTTCAGTTACCAGCACCCTCATGGCAGCTCACATCATCTGTATCTCCAGTTGCAAGGATCCAATGCTCTCCTCTGACCCCTGTGGGCACTGCACACACATGGCACACTTAACAAACAGGCAGGCAAACACTCATACACATAGAAATAAAATAGATTATTTTTAAAATTAAAAAACCAGCACTAAAAGCAACTACAAGCTTTAACTTTATTCAACTTTATTCAAGTCTCAACTTCTGATTAAATGCTGTCTGAACAGTAAATACAGTCAATGTGGTACAGGTTTTATTAACCACCAAAGTAAGGCAAGTGAGGGGAAAGGGGGGTTTTGTTATTATCTCTAACTGAGTTACTTTGGGGAAGTTCTTCAATTTATTCTCAGGTTACACCATTAAAAGTAACCCCTTTAAGGAGTGTGGCAAGAAAGGTTAAATGGGGAAGATTCAATCAGAAGACTCAATGGAACTATAATTTTTCAGAACATAGACTTCCATGACAAGAAGTTCAGTGGGGATGTGTTAACACTTTTTTCTCCCAAGTGCTAGGGATGTAACTCAGAACACCATGCATGCTAGACAAGTAATCTACGACTGGGCTTCATCTCTAACCCTGGGCGTGTGTTAACTTCTGATGGCGGCCATGATGTCTGTCACCTCCTCAATGGATAAGCTGAAGACATCTGGGGCATGACCTGTGAAATGATGGTATAATCAAAATTATATAGTAGTTACTCCTGAAATCATATACATGCAAACAACAAAAATGGACTCAGCATGTTATTTTTATATTTTTATATACATTTGGGCATATACATACATACACATGTATGCAACAATAGCAACCAAAGAAGAGGCTATAAAATTGAAAGTGTGAAGAGAGACATGGGAGTTGTTTGAGGGATGGTACCTGGGAGGGGCTGGAGAAAAGAAAGAGAGGAGGAAAATTGACATGATTCTATTTCAATTAAAAGCATATTAAAATACAATATAAAAAATCATATTTGGAGACACATGTGTACATGTATTTATGTGTGTGTGTATATGGTATGCGTTCCTCCTAGCATATAGTTTCTGAAACCCCTAGACTCTGAAATCAAAGGGTCCCTTGTAGACTGAAATGACAGGGGCTCCTAGATAGCCTCAGGACAGAAGCTAGCAGCCATTAAAACCAACCTTATGATTAGGAACTGGAAAGAGAAGAAAAGAGCTACAGATTCAGTTCACCAGCCATGCCTATATATCAACCACTATGAAGTCCCCAAAGGACAAGGATTGGAGTTCCTGAGTGGATGAACACACAGGAGGTTATACGTCTGGAGAGACCTGTGGATTTTCATGGCCCTTCACCTTTACGTTGTCTTAGGAATTTCTTCCATCCACTTGTTTCTGAGTTGAGTCCTTACATTAAAAATGAGTAGCCATAAGTAAAACATGTTCCTGAGTTCTGTGAACCATCCTAGCAAATGTTTTGACTCATGGAAATTGCCACGGGGACCTCCCATTGACTCACTGATTAACCTTCTAGACTTGTCTGGCATTTGAAGTAGGGGCAATCCGTGGGATGGAGCCCTTTACCTGTGGGCTATGTGTCAACTGTAGTTAGTGTCAGAGTTAAATTGAATTATGAGATACCCAGGTAGAGTTGAAAAATGGCTTGGCATGTGAAAAGCACACATCTGGTATCAGCAGTGACATAGTGAGGTGAGGGGAGAGAAAAGGAGAAAACAACTCCTGCCTTGCTATTTTAACATTCATCAGGCAAAGTGATTTTCAGCAAAGTATGCAAACCTTCCCTCTCTTAGCCAATTCCTCATTTCTAAACAGCAGTTTTACTTCCTAGCTAGTTTGACTTTTATTAAGACTAATGTGAATTCTAAATAAACCCTTGGAGTTGCTTAGAGATAAACACTATATAAATAAAGGGCAGAGAACGCTCGACGTTTTAAAGTATATTTTGGAACCTTGTATATTTTCCTATGCCAATTGCAGACCTCCTATGAAATCGTGTACACAGTGAACTTCTGTGTTATGACCTTATTACCTCCTCACCTTTGCCCAACATCCACTCTTTCTTTTTATCTTAACCATCCATTATCTTATCGCTCCTGAAACTGCCCCACACAGCCTCCTTCCAGAGCCATCTTCATCACAATTTTCCTGGGAGCCCTGCTCATACTCCCTTAGTTGTCTTAAATAATTGATATTCATAATTTTAAATAGATTATAGTTTTGCCCCAGTAAAATAAGCTTTAAAATGTTGTCTTTCTCTTAAACAAGAATCCAAAACCCCAGTGATTCTTTTCAAGAATTCTGTCCCTCAAAATGCTTTGGCATGGGTCCCCTGGACCTGCCATAGAAATCCACACTTGGTGGATAACCTCTACGTGACAGATTGCATAAGGGTGTGCTCTCTCCTGTCCTAGCATGAACAACCCTGCCTAATTGGCTAGTGTCTGGACCTCATTAGAACCGGTCAGTACTATACATGGTAAAGAATGCATTTCTGATAATACTTAAGTTAGGTTTGGACCAAGGCCAAGAGTCTCTCTGGCAGACTAAAGGCACTTTTCCAACACTCCACTTTTAGCAAGAAGATTCATGATAAGGAAATATAAACATGACATCATGGGTCACTTAGTTACATGTTCCCACTTCCTCACCCACCTTTCCACCCTTCTTCAGGGCTGAGGAACCATTCCTAGGCAATTAATCAGTACCTGTCCTCTACCTTAGTCTCTCTCTCTCTCTCTCTCTCTCTCTCTCTCCTGTCTCTCTCTCCTGTTTTTGGTAAGAAAGTTTAATCTCAGTGCCTTAGAAATTCAGGACTCCAGGTGGTGGTGGCAGTGGAGTGGCAGCAGTGCACACCTTTAATTCCAGCACTTGGAAGGCAGAGACAGACCAGTCTCTGAGTTCCAGGCCAGCATGGTGAATGCAGGAGAAACCATGTCTGAAAAAAAAAAATAACAATAATAAATAAATAAATAACTAGATAGATAGGCAAATAAATAAATAAATAAGAAATTCTGGACCCATCTTTGGAAAATATTTTTTAAGATTTGAATTTTAACTGCAAATTTTAGCTGATTTAACACAGTTCTTTGCCCTTTAAATTTTTTTTTTAATTTAAAATGCTTTACTCTCTGAAAATGTGGGTGGAGGAGCTCAAAATTAAAGACTAAAAAAATGTAAACTAGTTGGATTTGACTCCACAAAAGCCAGTGTTAGAGAATCCTGGCCAGGCCCCTCTGGGTCACATATGTGGTAATGGAAGTGCCTTCCATTGGCATTGCTGACCTGGATCACTAGCCCTGATTTAAGAGCCGAAGTGGAACAGTGCTCTTTGACCTATATGTCAATATTTATGAAACGACATGATTTGAAGTTCTAAAAATAATTGTAAAAATCATAAAGACACTATAACCAGGGGCTGAGAAAATAGTTCAGTGAGCAAATGCTTGTTGTAAAAACATGAAAACCTGAGTTCGGGTCCCCAAAACCCACTTAAAAGCTGGTGTGATAGTATGTACTGGTAACTCCAAGACAGACAGCTCCTAGGGCTCACAGGCCAGCTGGTCTAACAAAAATGGTCAGCCTGACTCGATGAAAATCCTAACTCTCACTATCATCATGAAGAACAACAGAGGAAGATCTCCCAATGCTGACTTCTGGCTTCCACAAGCATTCTCATGAGTGCATTCACCCCACTGGCACACACAAAAAAAATCATAAAGCACGTAACCATAAAGACCACACAGTTTCATACACATTCACTATTTACTTTTTCTGCCTTCCAGAAAGTTCCATGTGTGGCATACTACTACACGGTTGAAGCTCCTTTTAAATATGTGTAAAGAAAGAAATACATTGCTCAGTCAATATTTACTGATAATGAAAAAAAAAATCTTCCAAAATGCAAATAATATACTTGATTTAAAATAGTTCCAGTAAAGAAAACAAAAATCGAGTTTTGGGCGTATTATTTTTCTTGGCTGCTTAATAAGATATGTGTTTTTGTTCAAGGCCAACAAATGAGAAAAACACCAATTCTTTAATTTAGAATTATACTGTGTCCAGGAGTAAATGGGGAACCATGACTCACATAAATAGCAGACTCTAAAAATTAGAGCTTGATGTGATTTAAAAGATATTTTAGAAATTCCCTCACTTTAGGGATGGACCTGAAACCCAGGTCCACAGATGCTGGCACCCTTGGACACAAGCGTCAAGGGACAGACAACCTCTCAGTTAGATGGAGTTTTTTGAGATTCTCAGAAGGCATCTGACCAGGAAGAAATATAGAACATTGGGAACCACAAGCTCTTCATTAGTAAGGTGAGCTAATCACCAAGTATATTCCATGTGGGGCATCAACAATCAGAACTTAATACACAAGACATCTATACTGGTGCAGAAGAACTCAAAAACGACTAGCTGCTTTTATTCTAAGAGGTGGATAAAGGCAGGAACCAAGAAGGGAGCTAAGCCAATGGGTTCCTTTCTGATCATCTTTCTCTAAGAGTCCACCTTCACTGAAACAGTGGGACACTATTCCAAACATACAGTCCAGAAAAGGCTCTAACATAATATTCAAATGTGTATATAAACTGGAGCTTCAGTACTTTTTAGAAAGATAGCAGGCATAATGGCTAAGATCATAAACTCTTGAGCTAATCAGCCTGCATTCAAATATTAGCCCTCCCATTTTCTCTCTGGGTAACAATAAGTAAGTTATCTAATGTCTCTGTGACTTCCTCCTCTATAAAAGGGAACGATGCTAGTGCCTATTTTGCAGACACTACTAGGAAAAAGAACTCAGATATCTGAAAAGCACTCAGCATGTTATGTGTGCCAGGAGGATACAGTATCAGCAGCAGCAGCAGCAGCAGATCTTGGACAACAATCTTGGGCACCATCTTGGACACCAGTCAAGATTCTTTTTGCAGTGGATGTACCTAAAGAAACCTTTCAGAGCCAAGGATCCTAATGATGGGATTACGCTGCAGTATCAGCATACCATCTACTGTGCAAATCCCAGCCTCAGAAATCCCTAAGATATTTTGTGCACTGGAACCTAAGTTATAAGAGAGCCTGATACTGCGCAAATCCCAGCCTCAGAAATCCCTAAGATATTTTGTGCACTGGCACATAAGTTATAAGACAGCCTGATTCTGAGAATGCCAGGATGACTCAAGAGAAACCCCGTGTGAAGGTGGAAACGGACTCGCCCTGTGTGCAGGAGGAGACGGACTCACCCACACCTTTGGAAGCTGGAGCTTGCCAGCTGCTCTTGGCTCACAGCACTGCAGATGGCCTGTTGGAAGGACTTTGTGATTAATGGAATTTATTCTTTTCATGTGTACTCTGTGGCTGTGAAATCACAGCACTTACAGATTCTAGAGGAAGTCATATATTCATTCAACCATTTCACAGATAAGAAAACTGATCCACAAAAGTACAGTGATAAGCCAGCATGTGGTTAGTAAATAATGAAGCTTCTGAAGGAAAATGTTTTCAGAACCTTAGCCATCACTAGTCATCAGAGAATATTCCCAGCTTCATACTATAAATCTGATTAACTAGATCCATATTTTATAAATAAGTAGCTTAAAGAGTAGGAGTACTTCACCCAGTTGAACTTCAAATTACTTTAGATCAAAGTAATGTATCTTTTTGGATATCAGACTCTTGCTTAAAAATTTATGTGCTTTAAAATTCCTGTTACAGAGAACATAAACAGTACATTGAGTTTGATCAGTCGGTGAAAAATTAATCTCAAGGGGTAAACGTTTCATCTTTCAGGGCATCAGAGAGCTACATAGCAAGCATTTTACTAAATTCCATTCTGGCCCTGAAATCATCTGTTTTTGTCATATGGATGAGAAGCGTACTGAGGAGCTGGCCGTTCCTCACAAGGCCTCCCTGACAAGACAGAGCTCTTCTGGAAATAATCCCACCATATAACAACTTGCACATTTGCCATGACCCAGACATACAAATGCAGCTTGCTTGTATCTGCTTTTAACTTACAATTCAGAGCTGGCTGAATTAGATCTCTTAGCTCACTGTCTACTACCATCCAACTCCACAAACCCTGCATCATGTTTTATTAAGTGGACTGCTTTTCCTTTAATGCTTCATCCTCACTCCCACTCCCTTCCCTGCTAGAGCCATCCACTCCAATGTTTATAAAACATAGGTGCTGTAGTCGTTAATTTTAAGCATCCAATTAAGGGATAAGCAGATAGCTAAGAAAGCATTGTGTGAGAGTGGCCGCAGCATAATGTCCAGGAGATTAAACGTCAGTGGACATAACCTGGTTTCTCTAAGGACAACTGGATAAAATCCTCAGAACATACATCAGTGTGGTTAGACTGAAACTACCAAAGCAAGAGGATTTCCCAACTTCCTCGCCAACAGTTGGTACTAGATGCCTTTCTTATGGTCACCTGTCTATTGGATAGTAGAATATGAGTGAACCGCTTCAGGATCAACAGCTCTTAGAAATGTTTAAATCTCCCCCCTTTTTGATAATGAGATTTTCTAGATTCCATACACATTCAGGACACATGAGTCCTGAGCAACCAGAAGTGCTGTCTTGGGGCCATGCACATGATATTTTTCCACACCAATCTGCTCCAGTATTTCTGTTTGAAAAACCATTGATCTCAAAATATTTATCATAGACCTTTGTTCCCCTGGGGAGGTGGCTGGGGTGGGGGGAGTGTCTTAGCCTTTCATAAAGCCTTTCTGAAAGTTTCTAATTTCAACATCTATGAAATTGGTATACCAGGATTGAGTTCTTGTCATTCTCACACTCTTTCCCTTTGTCATTTGCCCCCTTCCCCCACTCCACACTTCCTTTCTCCACCCGTCTTTCCTTTTTTTTTTTCGTCATCTTGATCTTGACCAGCTCTCTCTTTCTTAACTCCTCCTTCCTCTGCAGAGAGCACTCTAAATGTTCTTCCTCTGAACAGAGGGAAGGCAGTGGGGTAGCAAGGGAAACAAGATTACAAGGGGGAAAGGAATTAGGAAACACCATCTGCATGAACTCACATCTCCACACGAATATACTTTCACCATCCCAAAGAACTTTACATATCACTTTAGCATCTCAGAAAAATAGAGGAGCACTCCTGATCATTTGTTGACAAAACTAGAAGCCAGACTGAGAAAAAAGGAAAAGCCTTTTGTGATGTAATAAGATGGATGGCCTCCAGGTAACCTATTTTAGAAGAATTTGTCTTTTACAATTGTGCCTGCCTTCCAAAAGCATCAGGAAACTTGTAGAACATCAACTTCCATTGAGTTCTCCCCATTTTCTCTCTTGTAGATCCAGTCATCTGAGCCAAAAGCGGATTCTGGGAAAAACTGAAACCTGTTTTGTCTCTGCTCTTCAACAATAGCTTGTAGTTGTTCTTGAAACACTTGCAAGAATTCTTGTTTCATGTCAGTGACTTCCTTATAAGAAATATTGTAAATAATCAAGTGTTACTGGGACATTAAAAACCAAACAGGCAGCTGTTCATTTTTCAGACTACCCTGCCCTTACTAATTACATCTCACGCTAACCAACATGTTGAATTAGAATCATTATGTGGAGTAGGGACTTCAAATGTTAAATCTCTAGGTACAGACACATATACAACTTATTTCAATTATTTAGTTATACACACTTGTTGGTAATTAAAGTTGCACATAGTCAACTATCAAAATCTGAAAATCAACATACGTCTGTTTCTATGATCAAAATACATTACATCTGTTTGGGGAAGACTCTTACATGCCCCAAGTGAGCATTTGCCTCTTGATGGTCAGCAAGTACCACTTGTGAGAGAGGAAAGGCTGTGAGGCTGAGGGAAAAAGACACCTTTCCTCCACAACCTACCAGAATGGGTTTGGACAAATGATTTAAATCACAAGTCTTAATTTTAGCTTCAATAATATACAAATAGGGTTGGAGGATAGCTTAGAGCTAGCATGCTTGCCTGGCATCCATGAAGCCCTAGGTTAGTATCTCCCATGCTGAAAAAGAAGGTAACATGTAAACAATACCTGAACGTATATGTTTAAGACTTACCCAGAGGATTCAATGGAATCATGGATATACAACACCTGGCATATAAAAAGCACTGAAAAATGCCACTTTTCTTCCTTTTCCACCCAGAAGAATAATAACAGAATCACCATGAACACCACTGACTGTGAATCTGAAAATACAAAATAAAAATACCCCAGAGACGTTGATATTTCATTTTTGAGATGAACCCAACAACAGTAGTGTGAGCGCTTGTTGTTCAAACATGAGGCTTGGCTTGGCTTTTCCATGAAACAGGTACTTCGCATGCTGGTAAAAAGGCACTGTCTCTAAATAACTCTAAACTCTATGTGAGCTTGGAGCAGAAGCTTTTAACAACACAACACCATCGTCATTTGGATGAATTGTTTCAATAAAGCAAATATATTTGGGGCACGGTCTCTTTCCTTTCTACGCGATACGTATCTCTTACATATATAGAGTACCCTTTGAGGCCATGGAAAGCAACTCAAATGGATGAGATACTTAAGGAGTGAAGAAATATGAGAGAAAGCTCTAGGCCCATGTATCTTTAAAAAAAAAAAAAAAAAAACAAGTGTTTAATGTAGCCATCATTCTTATAGGGCCAAGAATTGGTGGTGGCCATTGTGGTGGCATTTTGTTTTCATAATCACCTAAAGGGGCACAACCCAATGACCTCATAGTCACCTCATTCAACCCCACTCATCTGCAGATAGTCATCTTCATTGTGGCCTTTTCATGGGCAAGCATGCTAAACTGCGTCAGAACTGCCTTGGTTTTTAATTTCTGCAATGCATTCTTCCTAGATCTAAAAAAAAAAATGTCTCATATTTATTCCAAGAAAATAGAAGTGCACACATCCAAGTTAGTAGTTATCCAAATAAAAGCATCCCTCAACAACTCCCCATCTCCCGTCCCTGTTCCAGAAGACACAAGCAACAGGCCCATGAGGAAAGAGCAAAATTAAACTGGGTCTGAAATTGTGTTCAGGAACACATTAGGCTTTTCTCTACCACAGTCCAGAACACAATTAGAAGAAAGAGAGCTCAAACCTCCTATATAGCTGAGAACAAATGATTTATTGAAGGCCCTTAGGCTGCAGAACATTCTTCTGGTCCCTGAGATGCCCAATATTAGTGCACAGCAAACTCTGTCCCTTCGGCTTCTCAGCTTTAGGAAGAGAGTGAGCAGCTTGCTATAGACCTGTCTTGAGAGGTCTATGGGTGCCTAACAAGAACTGGGCTGAGCTACACCTCAGCTCTATGATAGTATATGGTTTGTGGTGTCCAGTGAACTGGGCTTCCCTCTTATATGTGAGTCAAGTGTTTCTCAGTTTAGATCCACGAGACCACCAGCCTATAACAAAATGTAGTGGGGGAAAATGAGATTAGCGGCCCAGATCTAAATGGGAATCAGGACAGCATGAGTTAGCTGGCTAAAGATACAAAGCTGTAGAATGGGGTGGTGACATTGGATGAGGAAGACACAGAAAAGACTCAAACCACTGTCATAATTATAACGCCTGAGGAATGGAACCTCCTCTAAATAAGAGTCTTCAAGTGTTGCATTACTTTGAGGATAAAAAGAAAGAAAATCATCACCATGACCATCATTTATTATCCAATACCATGTGCCAGATGCTTTTCCCAAGTGAATCCTATACACTAATGTACTTTATCCCACAGAAACACTTCAAGAGAGACATCATTATTTCCCCTCTCCTACATATGGAGAAACTGAGAGACATAAAAGTAAATGGCAGAAGCAGGGTAAAAGACTCAATTCAGTTCAGAGAACATTCCACTGCTCCACACAGATGCCTGTGATTCTTGGCTTGACCCATACATTAATCACACAGTACGTCTCAGTCACTGCTCTGTTGCTGAGAAGAGACATCATGACCAAGGCAACTCTTATTAGAGCTGCTTTTATAAAGAAAGCATTTAATGGAGGCTTTGCTTACAGTTTCGGAGGCTTAGTTCCTTATCATCATGCCAAGGAGTGTGGCAGCAGGCAGATGTGGTACTGGAGAAGTTGCTGAGAGTTGCATCCTCACCCACAGGCCAAGAGAGAGAACCGGACCTGGCATGGGGTTTTGAAACCTCAAAGCTCACCCCCACTGACACACTTCCTCCAACAAGCCCCCACCTCCAAATCCTTCTAATCCTTTCAACTTAAAAACAAACAAAAAACAAAAAACCTCTCTAGTGACCAAGCATTCAATTATATGAACCTATGTGGGCCATTCTTATTCAAAACACCACACAATGCATTTGCCTCCATCTTTGGCTTACTACTAGGAAGCACAGCTCCCAGGATCTCATGGTGGTCTTCCCTATCCTCTCTGATTCTCATCATCACACATGGCCTCACACAAGCTCTTGCAGGCCAGGGTGGCTATAAGGTTTGTGAAGGATCCTATTTGCTCTTTTTTCCTGGACCCACTATTAAGCCTCCATAAGAAAAGCTTTCTTAATGAGAAATTCCTCAAGAGAGCAAACACATCATTCTTTCAGGCCAGATTATCATGGAAACTTTTATAAGGAGGAGGCCAACACTGCTGCCTTCAGATGGCAAAAGAATCCATATAGCTATTCTTTTGTGAAATTACATGGATTTATTCACAAGTGAGGCAATGACATACATTCATTTAACTGGCAAAAAGAACCTGAGCATGATGAGAGGTGAATAGTGAGGGTTTACCAGCCCTCGTGCCATAGCTAGCCCCCATACTGCAGTCCTCAAAGAACCCAAACAATCATTTCAAAAGTAGTAATTACAAAGTCAGAATTACAAAATAATTATCAGTTAGGAAAAATGCATTTGTCTTCAGAATACTTCGCAGACATGTAAATAAACAGGCTCTTACATTCTAAAGCAAGGTTAGCACACTATCGCTATTATACTTAATCTGATTCACAAGCTGCTTTTATATGATCCAGAGCCAAACATGGCTTTTATCCCCCTTCACTCACACATCATTTTGAACCATTGTCTCATTATGTAACCCAAGCTGGCCTCCAACTTGAAATCTTCCTGCCTCAGCACTCTCAATGCTGCAACTGAAAGCGTGAGCCATCATCTCTGGCTTTTAAAGAGCTGGGGAGAAAAACAAAGTTAACATAGCATGGAATACATGAAGCTGTTTTTAAATTTTTTATTATGTGTTTAGGTGTATGTCTCTGTGTGGGTTTGTGCACATGAGTGCAGAACCCACGGAGGCCAGAAGAGGGCATTGGATTCCCTGAGGTAGAGTTACAGGCAGTTGCCAGCCACCTTATATGGGTGCTGGGAACTGAACTGTAACAAAAGTGGTGTGCACCCTTAACTGCTGATCCCTCTCTACAGCCCCTGCCTCCTTTTTATAAATTGGAACTCATGCAGTTTTATTGGAACACAGACATATGCATTTGTTTACTTACTGTCTGTGACTACATCCATGCTATAAAGGCTCAAAACCTAAACTATTCACTGGGTTTTTA
This sequence comes from Lophiomys imhausi, assembly GCA_907164525.1. Classification (NCBI taxonomy): domain Eukaryota; kingdom Metazoa; phylum Chordata; class Mammalia; order Rodentia; family Muridae; genus Lophiomys; species Lophiomys imhausi. The sequence continues at coordinate 5,135,909 of CAJQZJ010032488.1, read as the reverse complement.
CAGAAAAAAAAAATTTAAAAATTCGTTGACTCTTTGTAAAATGAAAAATGATACTATGGTATCCTGACAAGTTTTTCAGTATTGGATTGGAGATTTTAATTATTAGTAAACAGCGATTAATTTTTTTAATCTATCCTAAATTGACATTGCAGCTTATTACTCATTCTAATGATAAGTTGTAAGTCCATAATTTTTCGAGAGGCATGCTTTCTCTTACACTAAAATGATGTATGACTGATACAAACCAGACCATTTCTTCAGACGCCTGGGTGAGGCAAAGCAGGAGATATCCCCTGTGCAAGCACTCTCTTGGCAGGAATGGTTTGCTGCGAAACTCAGAACCAAAACAATTAGAGCGGGTGAAGACAGAGCACATGGGCTTCTGTTCCTGCCTCCTGCCCATTTCAGAGCCCACAAATCCACAGGAAGAACTGGAAGCAGCTTTCTGTTAAGCATTTCAAAAGAAAACAGTGTAGTCCTTGGTTTGAAAGCATGAGGTTTGTTTTTGTTTGTGATTCTGCTTTGACAGCGAATGGGCATTATATCTACATTTCTCTTGAAAGGGGTGATCCATCACAAAATTCGACTGCTGCACCCTCATTTTATACTTCATGTATACAATACATCGTTGTCATGTTGGGCAGTCTGCAGACCCATCTGAGCCTCATCAGCACCACTCCCCAGACACGTGCATCCAGCTTGCTTTCTAAATCTGGTGTTGTCACTGACTTCAAAAGTCACTCCTTGAGCCTGGGCTTGGAAAAAGACACAAGACAGACTCACCAACGATTACAATTCGATCATTTCCTAGTACACTGCAATAAATACGTTTGTTATTGCCCCAAGTTACATAAAAGTGTGTGTGTGTTTGTGTGTGTGTGTGTATGTGTGTGTCTCTGTGTGTGTGTGTGTATGTGTGTGTCTCTGTGTGTGTGTGTGTGTGTTCAAATCATAACCTGAGCAATAACTTCTTCGTGGGAGGTACTGTCCAGAAAGAAGTCTCCGACTGAGGGCCAAGGATTCTGTGGCCCAATCCCGGGTCCTGAGTTATTCTCCATGAACTGCAACATGGGAGGAAAGGTTTAGTTCTCAAGACACGTTCTCACTGTTCAAATATGCTTTAAAGTTCTGTGGGATCCTATACAGACTTCCCTCCTGTGATCTTAGTCAGAAAATAATTCATGACTCATGGGTCTCAGAGACTCTTTTAAGCAAGTTTGGGAACCTGTTGCAGTTCAATCAACTGGTTTAAAGTCCACTCCAAAACACCATTTCTATCAAATGTGCCACGTTTCCCAAGCCAACTGAACATTGCACTTCTGAGCTCCAACTGACAACTTCAAGATGTATAATTTACTTTCACCTGGAAATAGATGAGTTACTTTTCATAAGTAGCTTTTTAAAGAAACAGGCCTTCCTTCAAAAAAAAAAAAATCTTAGTCAATAACAGTTTTGACTGGTTCTGATGAGTTCCTAATGCCACTGTTTGGCTTTGCCAGTCATTACAAATTCTGCCTAACACAAAGAAAAATATCTCTCTACCACAAAACCAGATTTTTTTTTTTTGTTAAAAATCCAGCCAAGCAGGATAAAGGGGGAAGGGGGGAGTGTGCCGACCGAGGGAGTACATATTTAATTACGTTTAGGCTTGTTGCCTGATTTTCATTAGGCCCTAGCCTGATTCTGATTTGGCCCACACTAACTTCTTTTAGGCCACTGGATACCAAGACCAGTGCTTATTTTCATGGCTGTTTCAATTCATCAAGAAAGTCCTTTGAAAGATGAAAGAAACTCTGCATTTTTTCACCTGTTGCTCTTTCTTGTGTGCCTGTCACTTTGCTAGCCAAACCAGCTTCAAGCCAAACCAAATGCTTTCCAAACCTCTACAGTATGCCTTTGAAGATCTTAAGTATTTTCTTATGCTGGCCAGTATAGCTTCCAAATCAGGAATAAAAACATAACGTAGTCCTTAAATTATTTTTTTTAAATACCAGAAATGCAAAAAACACATTCCAGCATGTGCATAAAAGCGAAATTCTTCTTCCCTCAGTTTAGAAGCACTGAGCCAAATACACCTGATGTTCATTACCACACCCACTGCACATCGCTTGGGCATGACAATGCTCCTGTAAGACCATATGCTGCTTCCAATATTGCCACTTCACAAGCTTTCCCAGGCTCTCTAGAAAAAGTATTCTGTGGGCCAAGGCCACTGAGTGGGCTCTCGCTGCTCTGGTGAAATTCACGTTGCTATATACACGAGTAGCAATAGCTTCCTTATTTCCAACAGCATAGCAATTAGGAACCTAATCTGTCACCACTGGCTTCAGGCATTGGCTTTCATCAAAAGTGAAGGAATTTTCCAAGGAGGAAAAAACACAGTGCTACCTTCAAGCTAAAATTAACTCTGTCTTCCAGACAATACACAATTTCACATGGCTCCAGTGAAACTTGCCTCAAGCGGTTTACAAAGGAGCAATGCATGATAGATACGAGTTGGGGCCACTGGATTAGCTGAAACATACTCAAATAAGTAAAAGATGAAACAGAAAGAAAAGGACAACACAGCTCACATAAGAATAAATGAGGTGGGGGATCCACGATATGACAGTGTACATAAGTGACCCCAAAAATTCCACCAGAGAACTCTTACAGCTGATAAACACCTTCAGCAAGGTGGCTGGATACAAAATTAATTCAAAAAAATCAGAAGCCCTTCTTTATACAACAAACAAATGGGCTGAGAAAGAAATAAGGGAAACAACCCCCTTCACAATAGCCACAAACAACATAAAATACCTGGGGGTAACTCTAACCAAGCAAGTAAAGGACCTGTACAACAAGAACTTCAAGCCCTTGAAGAAAGAAATGGAAGAGGCCTTTAGAAGACGGAAAGATCTCCCATGCTCATGGATAGGTAGGATCAACATAATAAAAATGGCCATCCTACCAAAAGCAATATATAGATTCAATGAAATTCCTATCAAAATACCAACACAATTCTTTATAGACTTGGAAAGAGCTATTCTCAATTTCATATGGAACAACAAAAAGCCCAGAATAGCTAAATCAATCCTTTACAATAAAAAAACATCTGGAGGTATCACCACCCCAGATTTCAAGCTGTACTACAGAGCAATAGTAGTAAAAACAGCATGGTTTTGGTATAGAAACAGACCAGTAGATCAATGGAATCAAATTGAAGATCCAGAAATAGACCCACACACTTATGGCCACCTAATTTTTGACAAAGAAGCCAAAACAGCATAATGGAAGAAGGTCAGCATCTTCAACAAATGGTGCTGGTCCGACTGGATGTCCACTTGTAAAAGAATGAAATTAGACCCATACTTATCACCTTGTACAAAACACAAATCCAAGTGAATCAAAGACCTTAACATAAGGCCGGTCACCCTAAATCTACTAGAAGAGAAAGTGGGAAAAACCCTCGAACTCATTGGCACAGATGACTACTTCCTGAACAGAACACCAACAGCTCAGGACTTGAGACCAACAATCAATAAATGGAAACTGAAAAGCTTCTGTAAGGCAAAAGACACTGTCATTTGAACAAAATGGCACCCTACAGACTGGGAGAAAATCTTCACCAACCCCACATCTGACAGAGGGCTAATATCCAAAATCTACAAAAAACTCAAGAAATTAAATGCCAAGAAACCAAATAATCCAATCAAAAAATGGGGGACGGAGAATTCACAAAGGACGAATCCCTAATGGCTGAGAGACACTTGAAGAAATGCTCAACATCCTAAATCATCAGAGAAATGCAACTCAAGATGACTCTGAGATTCCATCTCACACCTGTCAGAATGGCTAATATCAAAAGCTCAAATGACAGCGCATGTTGGCAAGGGTGTGGAGAAAGGGGAACCCTACTCCATTGCTGGTGGGAGTGCAGGCTTGTGCAACCACTATGGAGGTCAGTCTGGCGGTATCTTAGAAAACTTGGAATAGCTTTGCCTCTGGACCCAGCCATACCACTTCTGCATATACACCCAAATGTCTCCTCACAGAATCATAAGGAAGTTTCCTCATCTATATTCATAGCAGCCTTATTTGTAATAGCTAGAAACTGGAAACAACCCAGATGTCCCTCAACCGAAGAATGGGTTAAAAAACTGTGGTACATCTACACAATGGAATATTATTCAGCTATCAGGAGCAATGAAATTATGCAATTTGCAGCCAAATGGATGGAACTCAGGATGAGTGAGCTAACCCAGACTCAGAATGATGAATATGGCATCTATTCACTTACAGTAGGATTTTAACTATATAGTAGAGGATATCGATTCTGCAACCAACACACCAAAGGGAACATGGACATAGACTTTTTATTTTTTATTCTTTTATTTTTATTTTTATTTATTTTTATTCTTTTTTATCTGTTTGTCAGCTTATTTGTTTGTTTGGTTTTTTAGTTCTCTCTACCTGGCAATGAGACACTTTTCACCAGTGATACTGCCTTGTAGACCCCCATTGTATGAGGAGGCTCCTGGTCCTCATATGACCTATGAACTGGGGTAAGGGACTGATATATAGGGACACCCCACTCCAGAGAAGCAGGATGGAAGGATCAGGGGATAAAGAAAAAAAATGAAATGTGAAGCTTAGGCCTTTGGCTACTAATTATCATAAACTGTTTAGGATAATTAAGAAATGTAAACTAATAGTCATGCAAACCTGTCATTTTGTTAGGTGCTGTGGCAGTCTACTATAGCTATTTTCTAAGCTAATTAGAAATCAAGTTGCAAAGAGACAAGCAACATTTGCTTATCCTAATATAAGAGATAGATAGGGCCTCTTCAAAAACCTCAAGAGATCTGCAGAATATGGCATTCAAAGATGTTTGCTTAACTTTAGATTTTTTTGATATCAAGACATGTCAACTCCTGACAGCACCCCCTATTCTACTCCAAGTAGAAGATGAGCATTGAAGAATCTCCAGTGGGAGATGATTGAATTAGTGGCAAGCCTATCTCTTGGCAGAAAAAAACCCTTGCTCCAACTGTAGACAGAATGCTGGCCAAACTGACAAAAATTGGAAGCAGGTAAGTCGACAACCTAGCTCTGCCAAGACAGGGTAGGCAAGTCCTTCATAATTCCTGCTTTACAATCAATGTCTGTCAGAGAAATGGGGCCAAACGACTGAAGATCAATGCTGTAATATATGGAGAGAAAATGGGAACTGTCCAGGCAGCCACTGGTATGTCATTTCTTAGTTTTGGAAGCTGCAGGCCCTGCACTCCTATAAAATCAGACATATTTATTCCTCTTAGGTCTCTGAAGTGTTTAAAGAATAGATAGCTAGAGTCTCATAATTAAATTTTGAGTTGTTTAGGAATCAAGAGAGTGCCCTGGATCTAAGAAGATATTTCTAAAATTGTGATGCAAGTTAGTATGAAAACTAAGTTAGATATAGAACTTTAAACTCATGGAGATGGTTAGATAGTAGAACATTAAAGTCAGGTGCCAAACACATATGGACTGGACAATGGGAATGTATGCTAAGCCATATAACTCTTATAATTGTGGCCTAATTACCTCTGTTGTTGTGAATTGTATTTATTATTATAAGAGAAAGAGCCATTTATTGAACTGAAAGGGGGAGCTGTTGGGGAGAAAAAGATATACCTTAAAGTTAAAAAAAAAAAAAAAGGATGGGGATGGGTGGGTTGAGGCGGAAGAGGGTGGGAGGATGGGACTGGAGGGGGGTGTAGGGAGGGGATTGAGATTGAGATGTAACCTGAAGAAAAAATAAATTAATTAATTTAAAAAAAGAATAAATGAGGCTCTAATCTGTGGTACTTTTAGGAGAGTCAAGAGAGACAAAATAAAAAAAACTAATAATAATGAACATACCTCATTTTTTAAAGTAGAGTTAGGATGGTTGTATTTCTATGGCAGAAAACCATAGAAAAGTAGAAAGTAGAACCGAGTCCCTAGATTGAACTTTCTATCATAGTCATAATTTATGTAGAAGGTATTATTGTAACTGCTTATGAATTATTTTCTACATCCCAAGCATTAGTAACCATGTACCTTATTTTGTTTAATACCCTCAATAGCATCATTAAGTATATGCGTTATATTAACTTGACAGAATCTAAGGCTTAGAATATTAAGACATTTGTTCAAAACTATTATCCAATGGTGTTAAAGTGTCAATGGAATGCCCAAAATTAACCTGTGAGCCCCACCTGCCCAGGAACCAGGTAACTTCCTGGAATGCTGGGAATTGTAGTTCTTGGAAAATAACAAAGCCTCATGAGAAAGTACGGTGGCCTATATGTTTATCCTGATAAGCCCCTGCAACATGTGGCTCGAGGCTATTCCAACTGGAAAATTCCAGGGAATGGTCCTGACCAAAGTCCATCTCTTGGTCAGTATTTAATATTTAATAAAGCTTGCTTCAAATTTGATACAAAATGGTGGAGTTGGTTTTTTCTGGCAAATCTCAGGATAAACAACAGTCATCAGTTAATAATTTGAGTAGCAAATTATTCTCTCTGAAGTTTGTCCAGTCAGCCATTTAGACCTCTATCAGTGTTCTTCACACATGCATTTATGTCTTGAAATACTTCAAATAAGAAAGCAGTAATAACTCCGTTATCCCAAGGGAACTAGAAACTTATCAAGGATCATGTGATGGCTGGTGTTCATGAAAACATTCTTCTAGGTGTGTCTTCAAGGGTGTTTCTAGGAAGACTTAACTGAAGAGAAGAAGACCTATGTTAAATGTGGACAGCCCCATTCCATGGACAGGGATTCTAGGCTGGAGAAAAAGGAAAAAACAAGTAGAGGACAAGCAGAGATCCCTGTGCTTACTGACTGTGGGCACAATGGAACCAGCCACCTCAGGTTCATTCTGCCGTCTCTTCTCTGTTATGTGGACTGTACCCTTAAACTGTGAGCCGAAGCTGGCTCTTCCTTCCTTTCATTGCATGTGTCAAGCATTTCCTCACAGCAATGAGAAAAGAGAGACCCAGTTCTCCAATTCTTGTTCATTTGGAGATTTTATCAAGCAGTATACACCTATCAGAAAATACACAGCTATCAATCAAGCACCAGCAAACTGTGACCACCTCACCCATGTTAGCAAACAAGCCTTGTCAGATACCTGTGACTTGCAAATCCTCTTGCCTTTTTCTACTTCTCCTAGAACAGAACACCTCTCTCCTGTGGGTGTACTGTATTCTGTTATAGGGACCTCCAAGTAACAATGCTTGTATATTCATGGTTTTAGCAAAACAATTTTTAGCACTTGCTTCCAATTTCACTCTCAGTTCTCTGAAGGATTAAGACATGACCTCAAGGGAAGCCAGGACTGGTGACAAGCCTGAGTCACTGGTATCTAACCAGTCTCGAAAGTAGCTCAAATCTTCCAAGTCCTGTGTCTGAAGTGTGTGATGTCTTCAGCAAATAGAGACTTACCTTCAACCTCCGGGAGACAAACGATATTGCAATAGCAATAGCCTATATTGTCTTGGACTGCTCTGACCAACAGTATAAAAGGAGGTTTCACATGCCTGATACTGGGGTCTTTGTTAGTGTATGGCCTTTTTGGGAGCATTGTCACCCCAAATGCCATAACTTCAATTAAGATGTACACACATTTATATATAGTACTTATATATTGTAAAATAATATTTATTCCTTGAGGATTTTATAAACACTCTCAGTCTTGTTTGTCCCTTCCTCTTCCCTCTCTGTATTCACCTCCTTCCTTCCTCCTAAATTAAATCCTCCCTCCCCATTTTTTCCATTTTTCACTTCACGTTCTAGGTTTCCACACACACATTCTCACATCTGAAGATTTGGAGCTAGAAACCACAGATGAGTGAGAACATGAGGTGTTTGTCTTTCCGAGTCGGAATTCCCTCACTCAATATAATCTTTTCTAGTTCCATCCATTTACCTGGAGATTTCTTGACTTCATTTTTCTTTATAGCGGAATACTATTCTATTGATTGTAGGCACCACATTTTCATTATCCACTCATATGGTGAAGGATATTTAGGTTGTTTCCATTTTCTAGTTATTGTGACTAGAGCAAAATTATACACTGCTAAGCAACTTAGCGCTTCCACATTTGATAGGGGATATAACTCAGTCCATCAGAGATCTACGGCTTCACATTTTCTGAATAAAGCTGTATAGAAAATAAACAGAGGCAAAACCTCTGCAAGGCTTTTACATCTTGTGTTAAGATCCTCTTTTATCAGACAGCAGATACGGTTTAACTACATCTCTACAGAACCAAGTATTTATTAAGCATTTGTGTGTGTCTTTCATTGTGTCAGGGGCTACTCAGCCTGTAAAGATGTATACATGATGCAGTTCCTGCAATCTAACGAAGAGACAGGTCATCAAAAAGAAATTAGCCCTGCAAGTCACAAAGACAGCACATGACAGCGGGTTCTCTTCCATAGAAACTAGATGACTAAATCAGTCCAATTTGAACTGAGTTTCAAATTTGTTCTGGATTTTGGTTGGCTTACCCACAAGCCCACAGTGCTTGGAGCTGCCTCAGCCCAATGGCCTCCCAATCAATCATTTTAGCAAACTGAATCAGAGTCTCCAGGGGGAAGGCCACAGGACTCAGTTTTTAACAAGGACCTGCGCAGCTGTTATAAGGATGACATAGAACAGTCGCTCCTGAGCTCCATGAACCCTCTGAATCTAGTTCACCAGGTCCTTTCCTAGCTGCGTTCCTAGACAAGATGCTTCCTCTCACAGTGATTTGAAGAACTCTATGCTTATGTTGCCTGAAATGCCAAGCCCACCCACAACTCCTTAAACAGTCCTTAGTGACAATGCATAGTTAGCCCTTTAAGTCATCACCTTTCTCTCTTACACTAATTCCTTTTTCCATACCCGAATGTTTCAATGCTGACGGACAGTCCAACTGCCTCACTACATCCAAGTGTCAGTATGGGTGTTCAACCTTTTTCTGTTTTAACAATACACAACTTTCAACCGCGGTTACTTGTGAGGTCCGCTGGAGTCTTGTGGAGTGAGGGAATTTTTCAAAGCATTCTGAAGTTCTTAAAAGGCTGAAAGTCTCTACTTGGTGTATCCACTGACCTTGACCTTCAGAGACGCCTAGGCAGTTCTTGCTTTGCCAACCCACACCCTTCCCATCATATTGTTTGCATTTACTGCCAGCCAGGGCAAATTTAAAATGCAAACAATTCGGTCAATTATCTCCAGTGGCAACAAATTAAGATTTTACTCAGCCAGGACACAGTCCCTGCCCTATCTTTTAAAGGCTGCCTGCTGTGAGTCGCATTAAGAGCTGGCTTGCATCAGGAAGGAAACATGAGGGAAGGAGCTTGCCTGGGGAGTTAGAATGCATCTCAAGTGTCTGCTTTCCTCTCTGGCGCTGTGGTCTGTCTCTGTAAGCAGCGAGTGCTGCCATTTGTTGTCTTTTCTACCCCCAAAGGCCGTTTTGTCTTATCTGATGTTGAAGTTCTTCGGTGAAGTTCTTCGGCATAGCTTTGAGCACAGAAATATAAGGACAAACACTCAGTTGGAAATGTGTTTGTGTTTTTTGCTGTGCTTGACATTTCTGCTAAGTTAATAAAAAGTATTAACTTTTTGGTTAAGTTCGGTGTCAGTGTCTGATCCACATTGATGGTGAACCATTATCTTCCTCTGTCTTCCTTAGGGCACTGAGCTCTCTTAAATACACCAAGGACAGAAAGCGGGGAAAACAGTTGTCAGATAAAGTGTTCTCATTAATTAACTGAAGGTCTTTCCTGATATAATGAAAAATGACATTTTTCATTGACTTTTGGGACACGAAGACATTTTCTTGGGTGATGATATTGGTGAACAATGGGACAAATGTGAAAATCAGATTTTAATGCTGGTAGATTCCTCACGTCTTAAACTCTCTTCCACCAAGGAAAATGTACTGTATTAGCAATATAAACAAGCAGACCAGATAACTGGCTGACCTGAGCTACTTTTCTGTTAGAAGTGTAGCACTGCCCTACTGAAGCAATGGTGAAGATTTCTTAATTCGGTTTATCCAGTATACACCCAATATGGCATTTTAAACTCCATCTGACCATTTTCTCCAGCATAACAGTTATGGAAGTCTAGAACACAGATGCCTCATTCAACCTTTCATGATTTTCTGCCTTGCTCCCAGTGGCAACTGTAAATGACCTAAAAGCAGGATGATCATTCGTTGAGTTCCCCAGGTAACATTACTTGTCCTCTGAAAGTAATTTCTTTTTATTCTACCAACTGAAATAATTTCATATGATTTAGAACCCTCCCCTACTTCACATGCTTGGCCAAACCAACAGATCCTGCAGCGTCACACGAGAGTCAAGGAGTACTGTTATGATCTAAGCAACGGACACCATAAAGTCCTGGAAGCTACTGATGATGTATCTTGCTGTCACTGGGTCCTGGGGCGGGCAGTGGAGCTTCCTGGTTGCTAACAAGTATGTTGTTACTTGTTAGAACTCTATTCCCAATGAGTTCATAATTTATTTTAAAAAGAAAGTGATGTAGAACTACTAAAGTAACTGTGGCAAAGGAAAAAAAATCACTGAGTGTAGAGGAAAGAGCCACTACATGGGCTAGAATTGTAAGGACCGACGTCAGCACAGGACACCTCAAGACCAAGTTCTCAAGACAAAGGAGATTTATTTGTGCCAGAAGGACAGAAGACAGGGGATAAGAGACAAAGATGGGAGATGTAGGATGAGGAAGAAAGGGAAGGGAACAAAAGAGAGGGGATCTGATATTTGTCCTGGAGGTACAAAGTACTGCCTCTGGATACACAGGAGAAAAAGGGGGCACAGAGGCAAATTGAAGTGTACAAAGGGACAAAGGGAACCCCCATGTTAGAATGAGGTGTTTAATTTTAATTAGACATGTTAATTAGGTGAGCCAAAGGGGCTTTTGGTTGGTGGACTTCAAAACTTTCATAGCTGGAACCTTGGTAGTCAGCCTCAGGAGGAGGAAGTGGACAAATAAGGCAATACACCTTTAGGAATGTAATCTAACAGTTTTTAGCAAGGCAGAGGGAATGGGAGAAGGTCAAGGCCTGCCAGAGCCATGTTTGTCATGTTTAAGCCTGCTAGAGCCCTTCAAGAATAGTAATGGAAGCTGCTATAATTTGAATCTAGAGTCTCCCAAAGGCTCAGGTATTTAAAGGCTTGATTCTACTTGATGAGATTTCAAGAAGTGATTATGATTATAAAGGCCCAGACTTATGACTAAATTAGTCATTAATTAAATTACTGCTTTGATGGAGTCAGAATTTGATGGCCCTGTGAGTATGTGACATAACTTGGAAGGTGGGACCAGATAAAAGGCAGTTGGTCATGAGAATATGCCTTGGAAGGCTATATCTTGTCCCTATTTCTTATCTTTCTCTCTCCCTCCATCCTTGTTTGCTTCCAGTCCTCTCCACCAAGTTATCCTGATAGTGTTACACCTCAGCTTAGGCAAACAAGCCTCTAAAATTGTGAGCCAGAATATACCTTTCCTGCCTTTCGTTCTTCCGTGGGGATTTTGTCATAATGATGAAAAGTGGGTAACACAGCAGCTTTCACTGGCAGGCTCATATAGGCTCTGAAAGAATTTAGCTGGATGAAGGATGAGGCATAATAAAGGCTCTGTGAAATAGGATATACCTATTGTGTTGTTTGCCCCACCACAAGATTAAAATGTTTTTATCTAAAAAAAAAAAAAGTTCTGATGGGCTAGGGATATGGCCCAGTTGTAGAATACTACTTACCTAGTATCACAAGGCCTTGGGTTCATTTTTCTGTACCCTCTTAATATTGTTAATAGACCCAGTAATCTGGCTTGAATATTACTTTTTTTTCATATTTTAATGTTTAAATTTTTTTCTTTTTTATTATTATTTTTTATTTCTCCAAGTTACATCTCATTTACAACTAATCCCTACTCCCCTCTCCTGACCCATCCTCCCACCCTCTTCCCTCTCACTCTCCCATCTGCTTCCTTTTTTTTTAAAGTTTAAGGTATATCCCCCCCCCCAACAGCTCCCCCTTTCAGTTCAACACATGGCTCTTTCTCTTATAACAACAAATACAATACAAAACAACAAAAATAATTAGACCAAAATTATGAGAATTATAAAGCTTCACATACATTCCCAATGTCCAGTACATATGTATTTGGCACCTGACTTTAACATTCTACTATCTAACCATCTCCATGAGTTTAAAGTTCTATATCTAACTCAACTTCCATCCTAACTTGCGTCACAATTTTAAAAACATCTTCTTAGATCCAGAACACCCTCTTGATTCCTAAACAACTCAAAATTTAACAATGAGGCTCTAGTTATCTATTCTTCAACCACCTCAGAGACCTGAGAGGGATAAATATATCTGATTGTACAGGAAGTGCAGGGCCAGCAGCTTCTAAAACTAAGAAATGGCATACAACTGGCTGCCTGGAGAGTTCCCAATTTCTCTACATACATTACAGCATCAATCGTCAGCCGTTTGGCCCCGTTTCTCTGACAGACATTAATAGTAAAGCAGGAATTATGAAGGACTTGCCTACCCTGTCTTGGCAGAGCTAGGCTGTCGACATACCTGCTTCCAAGTTTTGTCCTTTTTGGACAGCAGTCTATCTACAGTTGAAGCAAGGGATTTTTCTTGCCAAGAGATAGGCTTGCCACTAATTCAACCATCTCCAATTGGAGATTCTTCGATGCTCATCATCTACTTGGAGTAGAATAGAGGGTAACTGCCAGGAGCTGACATGTCTCAAAATCAAAAAAATCTTAAGTTAAGAAAACATCTTTGAATGTCATATTCTACAAGTATCTTGAGGTTTTTGAAGACCACCTATCTACCTTCTTATATTTGGATAGGCAAATGTTGCTTGTCTCTTAACAACTTGATTTCTGATTAACTTAGAAAATAACTGTGATAGACTACCCTAGTACCTAACAAAATGATATGCTTGAATGACTATTAGTTTACATTTCTTAATTATCCTAAACATATGACAGTTGCTAACAAAAGGCCAAAACTTCACATTTCATTTTTAAGTGTTACCTAGGTACAATACCTTAAGAAGAGTTAACCTTAATTTTGTATCAATATACAAAGATCAATACCAATGTAGCCAAATATAATCTTAATTTTGTATCAATATACAAAGATATAAGAGCATATTCAATAATCTGTCCCTTTTTCTTTATCATTCCTATATCATGTCTATATCCCTATATATATCTATATATAAAAATATATCTATATTTTTTCTCAAGTCTTTTCACCCCTACATAGGAGAGAAAAAAGGATACAGAAAAGAAAAAGAGAGAAATCCCTAGGTCTAACCTCCAAAAGCTATTTAACAAGACCATTTAACAACTTGTAATCTCTCCTCCTAAATAACAACAAGTATCTATAACCCATCAAATGACCAAAGTGGGAAAAATCACTCACTCCACCTTCTGGAGATGGGATGTCACTCTCTTAAAATTACTTCCTGCTGATTTGGGACATAGTAAACCTCTTTGGGGCCCAAATAAGAATGGAAAAAATGGTTAAGAATTAATGTTGCTTTTAAGAAAAGAAAATTAGACATTAATGTCTGTTATAGTGACACATCTAAAGTATGATATATATTTACATAGTATATTAAATGTATGATATATATACATAGTATATATAGCATATCATATATAGCTATCATATATATAGTTTCTGACGTCTTTGTTTTTACTATAGAAGTTATAATTTCATATGATTCAATCATATACATAAATATACATACGTACTTAATGAAGAATTCATTTTTGGAGCAAAACTCTTCAGTTTAGGCTAATGATTTAGTCATGTTAGAAAATCTTGTAAGTAATGATAAATACTCAGTAAAGCCATGTTGATCAACATTATTAGTACATATTTGGCACTAAAGTCTGTTTTCAGTATTGCTGTGATTCCCTAACTTGCCGAACATGTAGGTTCATATTCAGATAGGCAGTTTATTACCCCTTCATCCTGAAGGAATCCACATCAAATCTACCAGAAATAAAAAAATGAGCAAAATTGAGGGTCATCCCAACTGTCTGTGACATTCCTGTGACAAAACCAAAAGCAAACATAAGACTCTCAGAAAATGAGACAAAAATTAAATTAGGAAGACCATTATTGTAACTGAACTGAACCTGAAAGAAAAGAGAAGCCTGGAGAATCAGTGCTGAAGTGAAACCATTACACACCAAAGGAAAGCTTGGCAAAGTTTGTCTGGCTCTCTCTATAAAAAAGAGGACCCCATAGCATGCAATTCTAAACAACATGAAAAACAAACAAATCAACAACAACAACAAAACAGTTGATTCCAGAGATCACATTAGAATTCAAGAGTGACTTTGAACTCTAAATCTATAGATGCACATCAGAATTTCTTTCAAAGTTGGGGTTGCTGAGCAGCTGGGGGATTGTGTATATTCTCTTTGAAACATATTATTGAGGATGCTAATTTGAGATGACTCATTTCACTGATAATCTAACTTATGCACCATTTGGAGTGCTGGGATGGCCAATGGCATTGAAATGCCACCTTACAGGCCTAGTTTGTCTTGGTGTCAAGAAAAGTCCCTCTATTAGCTCCAGCTAATTCCTCATGAACAGAGTGAGACTTCAGAAGTAAGTAAATAAGGCTTCTTTTTTTTTCCTTTATTTTTTATTTCTTCAAGTTACATCTCAATCGCAGTCCCCTCCCTATTCCCCCTCCAGTCGCACCCTCCCATCCTCAACCCCCCATCCTCTTCCCTTTTTTTTTCTTTTAAGTTTACGGTATATCTTATTTCCCCCTACAGTTTCTCCTTTCAGTCCAACAAATGGCTCTTTCTCTTATAATAATAAATACAATATAGTACAACAGAGGTAATTAGGCCACAGTTATGAGGGTTATATGGCTTAGCGTACATTCCCAATGACCAGTCCATATGTATTTGGCACCTGACTTTAACATTCTACTATCTAAACATCTCCATGAGTTTAAAGTTCTATATCTGACTCAACATTCATACTAATTGCAACACAATTTTAAAAGTATCTTCTTAGATGTATAACACTCTCTTGACTCCTAAACAACTCAAAATTTAATTATGAGACTCTAGCTATCTGTTCTTCAATCACCTCAGAGACTTGAGAGGGATAAATATATCTGATTTTATAGGAAGTACAGGAACTGCAGCTTCCAAAACTAAGAAATGACATACCAGTGGCTGCCTGGACAGTTCCCATTTTCTCTCCATACATTACAACATTGCTCTTCAGTCATTTGGCCCCGCTTCTCTGACAGACATTGATTGTAGAGCAGGGGTTATGAAGGACTTACCTACCCTGTCTTGGCAGAGCTAGGCTGTCGACTTACCTGCTTCCAGGTTTTGTCCTTTTTGGACAGCATTCTGTCTACAGTTGGAGCAAGGGGCTTTTCCTACCAAGAGATAGGCTTGCGACTAACTCAATCATCTCCCACTGGAGATGTAAATAAGGCTTCTGAGTGGACCAGGCCAAATGCCTTCAGGCACTGGAGGAACAAAGGCATGTCATTATTTCAAAAGGAGTAGTGAAATACAGTACTATGCCATGTCACCCGGTGGGAAAGGCAAACCACACCTGAGGGAACTTGAGCCATTGTCAATCAAGATATGGAACACCTTGAATTACCTGTATTGATTCAAACTTTGATCGTTTTGCAGAGATGACCAGCTGAATTTTGAACCTCTGTTTTGACTGAGATCTAAAAACATAAGGACTCAAATCAACAACGGGTTGTATAAGAATTAAAGAGTCTATTAAACATGAATTATTTTAATCATATGAATGAAAAGATACTTATCCTGCCTACTAATGTGAAATATGAACATTAAAGGTACAATGGGATACTATCTTACAGCCAGTCTCCAAACTTCTCATATACTCACCTCCTACCATCTTCCATGGTCGTATTTCTCCAGTGTACTTGCCCCAATAGAGCATAATTATATTTGTCATTCTCATTGCCTAATTTCCCATACTACAGAATGCAACTTCCATGAATAGAGGAATCTTCTCTGCACAGTCTTCAGCTGCCTAGGAGAACAGCTGCCATTGCATTGCTTACTGAATACATGAATAAAGACCTGTTATCCAGAAAGTCCCCTTCTAAGAACAAACCCCAGAGAAGTTCAGGGGCACTTGGAGAAACCTGAGGCACCATCATCAGCAGTATCGGCAGTAGACGGAAAACTGGAAAAATCCTACGTATCCTCAATAATGGAATGAGTAAATGCATTGTGGTGTGTTTATACAAGGGAATTTAATAACTAACATGAATTAAAATTGATTTACACAGATAAAAATCAAAAACTTAAACTGGCCATCGTGGTGCACACCTTTAATCCTAGCACTCGGGAACCAGAGGCAGGTGGATCTCTGAGATCGACGCCAGCCTGGTCTACAAACCGAAACTAGGACAGCCAAGGCTACATGAGAAACCGTGTCTCAAACAAAATAAATAAATACATATATACATACATACATATATAAGTAAAACAAACTTTGGCTGAAAGAAAAGCAAACTGTCAAAGATGCATGTAGTAACGTATTTCATGTTAGGATAGGAAGGTCACCCAGGATAAGGATGACCCGGGGACAGGGAAGAAGTAGAGGGAATGTGACATCTAAATGAGTTCTGTCATATTCATTACTCTACTCTAATGTCTTTACCTGAAGAAAAACAAAAACATTTGTTAAATATTATTTTTCTCTATATTCCTGTACTTAAATTATTTTATAGGTCTTATCAGTAATTTTAATATGATAAAAATAACTGTTTCTCTGCATTATTAAGTAACTATGAATTCTCTCTATGATAATCATGAGGACAATGGTGATGATGGCTTTTGCCTTTCTCCCTCTCCAGTGTGTTATTAACAGCTCCTGTTTTATTTCTTTTTATACCACAATTCTTTCCAGAAAGAATTTGTGGTAGGGTTGGTGAAGTTAGTGAAATTAATAGACAGTCAACTTTGCATCTAGCAGCATAGGAATTTTGGATTAGTAAAAGTTCTCATTCCTTTACATGAAAGATATGGGCGGAGCAATTATGGCCAGACGATCTGCCCTTAAAAAGTGCTGCTAAGAAATCTTTCAAGCCATGCAGATGACGTCATTAGCTGTGAGAACCATGAGAATCCTGGGAAATCTGCCCACACTGATGCACCATTGTAGGGGCATGTTTTGGGAAAGCCCTTGAAAAACCAGTGTTGAAAACCACTTTGCCAATCATCATAACATGCGAAGAGATTTAAGTCAAGATCCACATGCTCTTGTGGATCTGCATCTGGTCTTTTCTTTGACCTGATCCATCAAAAAGCCATCTTGCACTCACCCACCAGGAATCCACACTGGGGAAGGGCTTAGAAAATACACCATGGGCAGAGTTGGACCTCTGTAATCCAATGCAAAAACCTGCCACAGACTCCCTAAGGCAGAGTCCTTTGGAATTGTCTACCTTGGAGCTCCAGAGTGCCAGAACGGTGAGTGAAACAATGGAATTGGAAACGGTTTGGATACGTTTTTGGCCTTGAAATATCTGGGCCCTGAGATCACAGAGGCAATTCTTGGCTGATTAAAAAGACCATCCTACATCGGTGGTCAGAACAGACTGACTTTATAAACTGGCTTTACAAACGGACAAATAAGGCTCAACAGAGATTAAGATTGAAAGACCTGTTGGGAGAGATGTAAACCAGGCCACCATACATGGACCTACGCCAGGACTATTAGTATCCTTTTAAGAAACTTAAAATAGTGTTAAATGTTTGTTTTTTATAGGTATTAGAGTGTTTTAAGTATTAAGATATTCTTAGATAGATTATAGATTTTAGCATTAAGGTTTAGGTTATAGAATTTAGGTATTTTATAGGTGATTGTTAAGTATTAATAAATATAAGTGTGATAAAAATATTCTGTTACAGAATTTGATATATTTTATAATAAGAAACAAGTAACAATATCACAGTCTTTCAAAAAGGCGAAAATGTAAATAGTCAGCTACTAAAGCAAACATTAGTGCTCCATTGAGCTGTAATTTTGCTTCAAGTTTCTTGAAGTTCAAATGACAAGCAAACACAACAGAGCATGACTCAGAGCATGACTCAAGTGACATTGTTCTTGACATTTAAGAGAGTATCCTGAGAAAGACAAAGCATTTCCTAGGATTAAATTTTCAAAGCCATCTCTCATAAAAGATTTGATGTTGGAGACACTGACAGGGACAACATCTTCAAGTTCACTGTTCCTAAAATCAAAAGTTGGTTTCAAATTCTTTTTTTCCCAACCACTTCTTTTCTAAAAGCTAAAGACATAACATCTTGGTGCTGTTTAGAAGGGTCATTCATTACTTAGAAGCTAAAGTAACACATGCCTTTAGTCACCTAACTAAATGTAAAGATAAAATGCCCAAGTGGTTAAGCAGAGAGTGTGTCTCTTAGATAATTGTCTCCAAATAGAACTTACTTTAAACGACCTATTGATAGATGAAACTAAGCATCCATCAATTAGTTATAGTGAGGGACCAGTATCAGTCTGTAGCTTAGTCACTGGGCAAGAAAGGTGGTTTTATGTCCTTTAAAAATAACTTGAAAAAGAAAATTATAAAAATAAAGGCCTGATTTGTCACAGACTCCAACTGGCAGAATCCTATGTTTTCTTTTAGATTTGTCTATTCTTTGGGTCCAAAAACAGCTTCTATTGACAGCCCAAAATCTTAAGTTGTTGGGCCAAGAGTCATACACTCCAGGAGATAGTATGGTTTTCTGATAGCATTTTCTGTAAGTTTCTGATGTCTATAGTGTAGGAATATGTCACAAGGATTGGGGTTTTAATTCCTTCCAATTAAGTACTGTATGGAAAGCCCACTTATCTGTTAATTATTTCTGTACTACCAGCAAATAAAGAAAAGACAACTAATGGAATTTTAGGTAAGAATTTCAGAGCAAAGATCAAAGAGCTTGCAGCAACGATCGCTTGCATTTGTATTGCCTTTCCATCCTTTCATTCCTGCCCCCACCTAATTACACAAGGACCCTTGGGTTAAAACAACCCTTCAATTAACCCTTCAGTTAAAACAACAAAATTTGACAGCAGTGACACTGACTCTTACGGAGACTTGGTGACTTGACTCAAATCATAGAACTAGTCAGGAACACAGTCAGGATTCATGAGCCCTGTCTCCAAAACCAGCTGCCCTTCTGTGGCTCCAGGTCCACCATGTACCCTTGAAAAAAGACCCAAATTATGAGATCATTCCTCTCTTTATAAGGACGTGTAACTTCATCTCCCACTGTGATGTGTCAAGACAGCACTATGTCCCGAGCTCCCTTAGAAGTTTATGCGTTAGAAACTTAGTTCCCAAATTTAAATTAATAGTACTGCAAATTGGAGCCTCTGGAAGATAAATTGAGATTAGATGATGTCATAAGGGTGGGCCCCTATGACAGCATTTTGGCCCTGTATTAATGTGACTGCCTCCTCTTTAACTACCATACATGCTCCTTCTCACTATGAGTTGGCTTCTACTACACTATGAAGTACCAAAATGAGCAGTCACCAGAAACTGAGCAGACACAAATGTCATGCTCTTAAACTTCCCAGACCCCAGAATCTCGTCTCAAAATAAACTTCCTTCCACAGGGAGTTTACAGGGCTCAGACCATGCCTAACAGAAGAGTTAATTAAGATAGAGTATTCTGTTACTGCAAGGCATTGGGGGGAAACTGTAATGACAATAACAGAATACACATAAAATAATAAATAAATAAATAAATAAACAAAGAAGTAAATAAATAATAAATATAAAAACTCCCCCTTTCTTTATATATTATCTGAACTCCTATATTTTGTGATAGCAACAGAAAATGGATTAAAACAGAGTGTCATGCAAGGATATGCTTACACAGATCTTCTCCACACCAGCTTCCCATCATAGAATAATAATGTTCCTCTCAGAATCACATCATCTTTTAAATGTGGACACTCACTACAAAGTAGGAGTGCCTGCTGTGAAGCCCCTTGACAACTTATAACTGCAACTAATGTAACTGGAAACACAACAGGTGTACACCCAAAACTTGCCAGGAAATCACAAACTGGGTGATGCATGAAATAGTCTTTCAGAAATGAAGTCAATAGATCCTAATGAGTTCACAATTAGATTCATGGATATTGTTTGCAAGCAAAAGTTAGACCTTGCTTCTTTTTTTATTTTGTTTCTCCTGCATTATAACTCAGTATTATGGGATAAAATTAATTTCTTTAAGTATGGAATTATCTTCATGATTATTGAACAATCAAGAATAATCTAAGCCGGGCGTGGTGACACATGCCTTTAATCCTAGCACTTGGAAGACAGAGGCAAGTGGATCTCTGTGAATTCACTGCCAGCTTGGTCTACAGAGAGATTTCCAGAGCAGCCAGGGCTACACAGAGAAACCCTGTCTCGAAAAACATTTAAAAAAAAAAGAAAGAAAAGAAAAATCTAAAAATAAGAACACTTTTCAGACAGAAATTGATGATATTTGCAATCACTCTAGTCTAAAGCTATTCTCCACGAGAAGGAATCATATGGATGGCTAGCTTGGCTAATGCCATTTGGAAAGCCTAGGGACATGCTGCACAATGTAAGCAGGGCAGTCATTTTTATAAGTGTCAGAAGAATTTACCTTCAAATACTGGATGAACATAGCTAAGGGACTGGGAGAACCTGGAGCCCAGAAATATATTAAAAAGCTTTAACTTGCCTAATTTTAAATGCAGAAAGGGTCTTTGACAAAATTCAGCACCCGTTCATGATAAAATTCCTAGAGAGATTAGGAATACAAGAGACATACCTCAAAATAATAAGGCAGTTTACAGAAATCCCACAGCCAACATTAACCTAAACAAAAGGAAACTCAAAGCATTTCCACTAAAATCGGGAACAAGGCAAGGTTGTTCACTCTTTTCATGCCTAATCAATATTTAGTACTTGAAGTCTTAGCTAGAAAAATACAAATGAAGGAGATCAAGGGGATACAAATAGGAAGGGAAGAAGCTGAAGTATGCCTATTTGCAGATGATATGATTGTATACATAAAAAAAACATAAAAATTCACAAGGAAACTTCTATAACACTTTCAGCAAGGTAGCAGGATACAAAATTAAAAGTCAGAAATAAGTATCCTTCCTGTATACAAATGGCAAGCAGATTGAGGAAGAAGATATCAGGAAAACAATAACTTCCACAACAGCCTTAAAAATAAAAAATATATTTTAGGGTAACTCTAACCAACAAAATGAAAGATTTGTATAAAAAACTTTAAGAGATTAAAAAAGAAATCAAATAAGATATCAGAAGATGGAAAGATCTCTCATGCTCATTGATCAAGAGGATTAATAAAACAGAAGTGGTCATCCTACCAAAAAAAAAATCTACAGATTTAATGCAATCCCCATCAAAACTCCAACACAATTCTTTACAGATCTCAACAATTTTCAGCTTCATATGTAAACATAAAAAAAAACCCTCAGGATAGCTAAAACAATCCAAAGTAATAAAAAAAAAAAAACTGCTGGAGGTTTCACTATCCTCAATCTCAAATTGCACTACAGAGCTATAGTAATAAAACAGCATGATATTGGCATAAAAACAGGCACATTGGTCAATGGAATCAAATTTAAAACTCAGATATAAATCCACACACCTATGGACACTTGATTTTTTTTTTTTATAAAGGAATCACACACACACTCTCTCTGCAGGGAAAGTTTTGACATCTAGTCAAACTAGATGGCTGCATGTAGAAGAATCCAAATAGATGCATATGTACCACCCTGTACAAAACTCAATTTCAAATGGACCAAGGATCTCAACATAAGTCTAGATACATTGAACCTGACAGAAGAGAAAGTAGAGAATAGCCTTGAACTTGTTGGCACAGGAAAAGACTTTCTGAAGAGAACACTGTTAGCACAGGCATAAGAACAAATAAATGGAACCTCACGAAACTGAGAAGCTTCTCTGTGGTAAAGGATATCATAGTTTGGACAAAGTGGCATGTTACAGAATAGGAAACGATTTTTACCAACTATATGTCTAATAGACTGCTAATATCTAAAATAATACATGGAGAATTCAGAAAACTGGACATCAAGAAAACAACCCAATTTAAAAATAGGGTAGAGATCTAAACAGGGAATTCTCAAAAGAGGAAACTCAAATGGCTGAGAAACAAAGAAATGTTCAACATCCTTAATCATCAGGGAAATGCAAACCAAAACTACTTTGAGATTACATCTTGCAACAATCAAAATGGCCTAGATCAATAATATGAATGATAGCTCATACTAATGAGGATGTGGGCTAAAGAGAACACTAATGCATGGTTGGTGGGAGTGCAAACTTGTTACAGCTACTATGAAAATCAGTGTGGTGGTTCCTCAGAAAGCCGGGAATAGATCTACCTCAAGATCCAACTATACCATGCTTGGGCATATACCCAAAGGACTCTAAATCCTGCTACAGAGACACTTGCTCAAACATGTTCATTGCCATTATCAGTACATAATATCCAGAAACTGGAAATAACTTAGATGCCCATCAATGGATAAATGGATAAAGAGAATAAGGTACATTTACACAGTGAAATATTACTCATCTGTTTAAAAAAAAGAAGAAGAAGAAAAGAAAAGAAAGCTGCAGGTAAGTGGATGGAGCCAGAAAAAATCATTCTGAGTAAGGTAATCTAGACCCAAAAAGACAAATATGCTATGCATTCTCTTATATGTGGATGTTAGCTGTTAAGTTCTCAATAAACAAGCTTCCATCTGCATAACTACAGAGGTTATGTATAGAGTAAGAGGTTATGGGGTGAGGGAAGGACCTTTCTAAAAGGAGAAATAGAATAGATAGCTTTGGATGGGACAGGGGGACTGGAAACTGAAGGATCAAATGGTGAGGGAAAGGGTGGAACTAGAAGAAATATAGGAAGGATGGCTAAAATGAAAGAGCATTTGAGGGGTCTTATGGAGGCCTAATACAGTAGAAGCTCTTAAAATATGTACATTTTTAAAAGAAATCTAAGTTGAAATTACCAAAACACAGTAAGTAAAAGCCCCACCTAGACATCCCTTGCCACCAAATGAAACCTCCAGTGCCAGGAATGGGTTACATCTAAAGAAGTTGTTGGTCAAAGGAGCCCCATTGAAACTCCCAAACAACCTAGGGTAACATCAAGGCTATTGGTTGCCTTTCACAAAATGGCCACATAACTCACTGAACACAGAGGAGTTGAGCTGGTGCCTACCTGGAGCCATCATCCCTGACCAATGTTCACTGTATAAGAAGTTACTCTGCAAACTACCAGAGGATAAAGGTAAGCACTAACCTAACTACAAACCCTTCTTTCTGCAGTGGTGACTTGCTTGCAACATACACTGCTGCACACAGAAGTTTTGTGAGAGTAACCACCCACTATCTGCTTGGAATAAAGTTCCAGCCCAAGAGAAGGAACCCATGCCCAACACTGCCCAGGTGACCAAGAACCTGCAAATAGATAGGTCATGGGCCTAGGGAAAACCATATACTACTGTTTTTCTAAAGGAATGTAGCAAAAATTGACTCTTAACAACATTCTGCTATACTCATAGATCAGTATCTTGCCCAGCCATCATCAGAGGAGCGTCCTTCTGACGCAGATAGGAACAAATGCAGAGGCCCACAACTGGACAATGTGCAGAGTGAGAGACCTTGGAACACTCAGTCCTAAATGAGTCTCCATCAAATCCTTCCCCTCAAGGCTCAGGAAACTGTGGAAGAAGAGGCAAAAAGATTATAAGAGCCAGCAGGGATAAAAGACACCAAGGAAGCAAGACCTTCAAGACACAAGAAGACTGAATGATGCACATATGAACTCACAGAGACTAAGGCAGCATGCAAAGGGCCTGCACGGGCTAAATGGGGTCCCAGTGCTGAGAGGGGAAGTAGACCCAAGCACAGCCCCCATTCCTAATGCAGAAGCTGTCTGGATTGGTAACCACAGACAAAAGAAAAATTTGTTTTCTCCAACAGAGTTTAACTGAGTATAGAAAACTACATCTAAGGGCAGGCTCTAGGCCCAGCAGTAGATAGAAAACACACAACAAACTTGGTATTTTTAGAGAGGTTGTTTGTTTGCTTGTTTTGCTCACAATGCTTAGTCTTGGTGTTTGCTTTTTTTTTTTAGATCTTTTTAGACCTTAAAGATCTTTTTCTTTTTAATAGATTTTTCTCTTTGTGCAAATGTGTCAGCCATATGTTTCTTGTGCTTTTTCTTTCCCCCCTTTTTGTCCTAGTCTGTCTACCTGTTATTTTACATTATCATTATTACTTTATTATTATTATTATTATTATTATTATTATTATTATATTAGATGCCTGTTTGTATTCTAATGAGAAAGAAAAAAAGGGTGTGGATTTGGGTAAGTGGAGAAGATGGTAGGATCTAGAAGGAGCTGTGGGAGGGGAATATCATAACAGAATATACTGTATGGAAAAATCTATTTTCAATTTTAAAAAATTAAATGAGAAAAGAGATGATAATAATACACCAACCTTAGAACCGTTTTCCTCCTTCCTACCCTTTCGCTATTTATATATATATTTCACTTTTACATGCTATACAGCCAAAGAAATTTTTTTAAACTTTGCTTTAAAGATTTGTTTATTTTTATTTTACATGTATGAGTGTTTTGTATGTCTGTGCACCATGTGCATGTAGTGCCCACAGAGGTCAAAAGATGATTTCAGATCTGCTGGAACTAGAGTTACAGATGATTGATAGCCTCAATGGGGGTGCTGGGAATCAGACCTGGGTCCTTTGGAAGAGCAACCAGGGCTATTCGCAGCAGAACAATCTCCTCAGTCCCTGTAGAGACTGATTAATTGCTATTTTAGTGAGGTTTTTTTTTTCTTCATTCCTTTCTACAGTTTTGTAATTTCATCATAGATTATTCTCCCTTTTGTCTTTCTTGAATTTTTAGATGCAGTTTAAAATTTTAGCATTATCTCTCTTTAAAAACCACTCTCTTTTTCTTTCATCATCACGATGAATTCTAAAAGGCTAGCTTCTGACTGTTAGCGTTTTAAGAATGCCATACCATGGCTTTCTGAATTCTGGTGTCTCTGTGGAAAGTCAGCCATTAATGTTACTTTTGTTACTCCTCAGATTTGTACAATTTATTTCTTTATGGTTGTTTTAAGCAGCTTCATTGCTGCTTTGCACTGGTACTTTTCCTCACGGACATCATTAACTCACACTTGGATTTACTGGTTTTAGAAAAATCTCAGCCACTACCTTTTCAAATATTGCATCTATTCCTTCTCCCACATGTTGAGTTCCAGCTGCAATCACGTGTGTCTACTACCCTGTGTCTTATGTGTCCCTTCTTAGGCTTTTTTTCTATATGATTCATTTCGGAATGCTTATTTAAGCATTTTTAGTGGGTTTGAGTCCATTTTTTTTTTCTGTCTTGGGTTGTGTCAAGTGCAAGGTTAAACCTATTCAATGATTTACTGACTTCAGATACTGTATTTCTATTTTTAAGCTCTGAGATAGCCATTCTATCTTCTATAAGTAACCGTTTTCTATTTGAATCTATCAATTTAAAACTTATTTTTGTCCTGTCCATATTTCCCAGTATTTTCTGTAGCATACTTATATGGACTGCTTTAAAGTCTGCATCTTTTACAAAATATATTCATAATCTACAGTTGCCAGCAAATGTCTCATGGGAAAAGCAATTGTGGTTTTTGGCTTATTTAGACTCAAATCCATCATATCTATGCTTCACACACACACACACACACACACACACACACACACACACAAACTCCATGGAATTTGTTCTCCCAGTAGAAACTCTCTATGTAGATTAGCCATGCATAGCCTGCTATCTGCAGCCTAGGACTGAGAAAATAGCCTCATAGAAGAAGAAGGCAAATAATTTTTGCTACCCTCAGAAGAATTCTTCCTTGTATGGAATTTCAGTCTGTCTGGTCCACTTGTTTTCAAATATGATCTTTTTTCCTATTTCTATGCTTTTTTCTAGATGTTATGGTAGGAGAAAGATACTTTAATTTATCCAGAAACTAAAAGTTTATACTGGGAAATTTTCGTTATTATTTTGGATGGGGGAAAACAGCAAGAAAAATCTCTAAACATCACATAGAAAATCAGGGTTTGAAACCTACCTCAAAACTCAGCACAAAAACTATTAGAAATTGATGGTTCCAACTATAGTGCAAACAAAAATAGTTCAATAACATATAATAGTCATTCAAAAGATACTCACTCAAGGAGACTGAAGAGATGGCTCTGAAGTTAAGAGCATTTGTTCCTCCCTCAGAGGACTGGAGTTTGTTTCCCAGCAACCACACAATGGCACACAATTGTATGTAACTCCAAGTACAAAGGATCTGATGCCCTCTTCTGGCCTATGCCGGCACTATGCATGCCTGTGATACACAGATGTGCATGTAGGCAAAACACTCATGTAAATAAGTTAAAATAAAACAAAGAAACATTTTTATTAAAAGATACTAATTGAAGGCCTATTGTGTGAAAAGCGCTATACTAGCAACTAGAAGGAGCCTGGGAACAAGAAATAGTATAATACTATCCATATCCTCCCAAGGGTCCCATGAGATAAACACAATATTATTATGCCAATAATTGAAACATAGGAAGTGATGGATGGCACATTCACTTAGATGAGCTCAGTTCATTCCTGTGTGTTTGTGTCAGTGCTACAGTAGTCCACTAGAATTCCAGATGAAAGAGTCTGTAGACTTCATGGGCTTGTGTTGTTTGAATTGGAGCCAGAAGAGGGGGAAGGAATTTGATGGGAAAGGCATTCTCGATTTTGTAGGGAAAGGTGGTTGACAAAGGCTCAATGACTTAAAAGGAAAGGCATTTGAGGAAGTGCTAGGATTGTACACGAGGTGAAATGGCAACCCAAAGTCATATTCGCACATTTGAAACATCAGGACTCAAATTTGGGGGTGGATCCCAATACAAACAGAAACAAGATAGTAAAGGAAAAATCAAAATGAGTCTGATGAGAAGAGATATAAAATGAGCTAAGTGTGATCAGTAAAAGAAAATGGCCTGGAGTGCCTCCAGACTTCACTACAACTGTGTTCCCCACAATAGGGAAGAGGACAGGAGAGCCTGGGGTTAACCTGAAGGGCTGGAATATGCATCCTGATCATGGGGTGTTGGGAAACATGC
Organism: Lophiomys imhausi; assembly: GCA_907164525.1. Taxonomy (NCBI): domain Eukaryota; kingdom Metazoa; phylum Chordata; class Mammalia; order Rodentia; family Muridae; genus Lophiomys; species Lophiomys imhausi. The sequence continues at coordinate 5,108,572 of CAJQZJ010032488.1, read as the reverse complement.
CCAAAAACAGATCGAAATCAGAGATTAAAAAATAATATTACATATCCATAAGCTTGAGAGAGATGCACAGGAAGTACTAATTGAAAATATGGTTAAGATGGAATATTAAAAAGGATGGGAATGGAAGAGTTCATGGAGGTTAAAGCCCTGTCTTTTCATTCCACTTGCCCCTCCACCCACCAACCCTTCCTTCCACACCCTGCCCCAGTGTACTACCTGCTACAACAGGCGGGGCACATTGAAAAGGAACAACTACAAAGGCAACAATTAAATTTTTGACTTTAACGAATAAATGAGTAAAGATGAAAACAGAAAGAAAGGTAATCCAAGCATATAGGAGAGAAGAAAGAATGTTCCATGCAACCCCAAGGACACCAGTGAGGTGGTTATATCTAGATTAAGGAGTACGTACTATGAAACCTTCATGTGCTAGCAGGGAGATTGTCCCTATGCCTCAAACAATTTTGCCTGAAATGTCTAATGCCTGAAACCTGAGAGTTACATCTTAACAGTGAGGTGTTCTGCATTTTTATTTTATTTTTTCTAATTTCTATATAATCAATTGTATAGAAAAAAATCTAAACATTTAAAACTCACTTTGTTGGCTTTCTGAAACACTCATCTGAAAATACATTTTAATATTTGATAAAATGTTCTGGTGCATGTCCTGCCTAACGCCAGCTATCAGTGAGGATTTCGGCAATAAGAACAGCACTTTTGTTTAACACACTCCAGAAGCAGACATGGTCAGAAAGTGGGAAAAGCATGTCAGGGCCAGGGAGAACATGAACATTACTGAGTGATAAAAGAATAGTTTAGCTACTCTTCTTAATTTTCCTATATCCAAAGAAAGACTTTCTGCATGACATTAACATTACAGCCTGAGAAAATTCCTCTACAGAATCAAATAACTAAGTCATCTTGGTGAAAAGCTATATAAACTTAATGATAGCCACAACATCTCTTAATAACCCATTCCAATATCCTGAGGTCACACTTTTTCATATCATATACTTCAATACAAAATAGATATGATAAGGGCAAGGAGGGGAAACACACTTCAAGCTAAGCATGAAGTCTCATCTAGGTCCCAATTATTGTGTTGCTAAGAATGCAAACTTGTATCCAAACGGTGTGGTATGCAAAATGGTGTGACATGTTTTGAGAAAGCTTTATTCAGAAACGTGGGAGAAAGGAAATTTCTTGTTGTCTACCTGAAGGTGTTCAAATTGTCAAAAAGAGCTGAAATGTAAAAAAAATAACATCCTTTGGTCTATCCAATTATTTATAGTCCACTGGAGAAGATACCTTTTACTTTCTTATGGTTTCTTTTTTTTAAGATTTATTTATTTATATAAGTGCTCTGTATGCATGCATGCTTCCATGACAGAAGAGTGCAATAGACCCCATTATGGATGGCTGTGAGCCACCATGTGGTTACTAGGAATTGAACTCTGGACCTCTGAAAGAGTGGCCAGCGCTCTTAACCCCTGCGCCACCTCTCCAGCCCCCACAACATACTTTTTAACTACAGTTATTCTCTTATGACTAGATAGGCCTTGGAAGAGCAAATACAAAGCGTCAACCAAATTCACAAGTTACCTATCCACCTCTTTCTACTGTGAAACAAAAGTTACAAACTGTAATGATGGACTTGATTGTCAAGTCCCATTCCTGTTTATAAAGCCAAATAATTAATCTTTTTTATGTGACTGGGCAGATCAATCATCATTTGAAAACTTCAGGATGTGTAGAAACCTCCCTCCAAAGCAGCTTTGCATTATAGCCATGTTTGCTTCTCCTTGGGAACTTGAAACTGTGCTCCCTGGCTAAGATGACGTTTCAATGTCATTCATAATTTAATGCTGGAAAATTCACACATCTCTGTAAATTTACAATTAACTGACTATATTATAGTCATTGGAAAAGTACAAAGCCATTTGACTGTTACCCTTTCAATTCTTTTTTGTTGTTGTTGTTGTTGATTTTTCAAGACAGGGTTTCTCTGTGTATCTCTGGCTATCCTGGACTCATGTTGTAAACCAGGCTGGCCTCAAAGTCACAGAGATCCACCTGCCTCTGCCGCCCAAGTGCTGGGATTAAAGGCATGCTCTGCCAAGCCTGGATACCCTTTCATTTTTAATTAAGGCATATGATTACTTATGACGAATCATTTCATGTTCTCCAACAGTTCTGATAAAATGACATGCTTTTTTTCAGGATATGAAAAATATGACTAGTCCCCACAAAATTTTTCTAGGAAAATTTGCACTTTGTAACTAGCATGCAATTCTTTAGAGATTTGCTCTATAAGAATTCAATAACGTATCACGTCCACAAAGCTTTGCCTTTTTATAGACATTAATTAAATGTTTATCCACAGTAACAATTAATCACTCTTTCTTCTTTCTTTACATTGCTAATGATTGAAGAACAGGAATGGCACAGGTTCCATAATGGTTTATGGAGTAAACATTAACACATTCAATTAAAGCAGTTATGATTCCAATACTTGAGTAACTACATCTTGGAGCAGCAGGAAAACCTTAGGCTGCTAACAGCGGTGGCTTATTTCACATTTATATTTTCCTCACAGGCATAAAGATCCCTCATATTTCTTTACATTAGCAAGTTGGAGGATATGAGACCACCCTTTGAGTGTCTCCACATAGCATTATCCTTTCTCACAGTGTTCAAAAGGCCCTTTCCAAGGATTTCTCTCTAAACTGTTGAGACTGGCTTATTTTCAACCTAAGAATGTATGATAGGAGCTACATGGAACGGCCTTATCTAGCATTCCTAATAGCACACCACAAACTATTTAGTTAGGATTTGTTAGCTTGCTCTCCTGACAAGGCAACACAGCTTACCTAAACAGCACCAGCATGCAATTCAGAGAAGCACTCACCACTCCCACGGGTAATGAATGACCAGATCATTCTAGAGCACTGAAGGGAATCTTAATGAAACTCATTTGTGGCTGCCAATCTGGAAGCCACAGGCAGGAGCCTGCGAAGGATCTTAAGGTGAACCCTCAGCCACATTCCCCATGATACTGCTCTTATTTAGATAGCAGATGGGCATACCATAAAATGTGCTCATGATCTGAAAATGTGCCAAAAGGAACAAGCAAGTTCTGACTCATGGAGAGACAAGGTAGGAATGTAGACATGATCCAGGCTAGCGCTGGGCTGAGCAGAAGAGAGTGACATTAATGATTCATTGAGCCGGTTGGCTTTCACCAGGCTTGGAAAGGAACCCTCCCTGGTACATTTGAAGAGCTCCCCCTCCTCCTCCCAGCACTACAGAAGCATTGAGACAAAGCATGGAGCTGGGAGTGGCCAAAGAGACAAGAGGCTAACCATGCTGTTATTTGGGCGTTACCATATCCTTTCCCCCTGAGGTTAGAGAGACTGTTTCCTTGAACTCCATAAGCTCATCACTTTAAATGATATACAGCGTAAGAGAACTACATTTTCAAATCAAGCGAATCCCCTTCAATGAATCTTCATGTCAGAACTTTTTTAAAATTTATTTTTTATTTCTTCAAGTTACATCTCAATTTCAATCCCCTCCCTACTCCCCCCTCCAGTATCATCCTCCAACTCTCTTCCCCCTCAACCCCCCATCCCCTTCCTTTTTTTTAAGTTTAAGGTATATCTTTTCCCCCAACAGCTCCCCCTTTCAGTCCAACAAATGGCTCTTTCTCTTATAGCAATAAATATAATACAAAACAACAGAAATAATTAGGCCACAATTATGAGAGTTATAGGGCTTAGCATGCACTCCCAATGTCCAGTACATACGTATTTGGCAACTGACTCTAACATTCTACTATCTAACCAACTCCATGAGTTTAAAGTTCTATATCCAACTCAGCTTCCATTCTAACTTGAATCACAATTTTAAAAACATCTTCTTAGATCCAGAACACCTTCTTAGTTCCTAAACAACTCAAAATTTAACTATGAGACTATAGCTATCTAGTCTTCAACCACCTCAGAGACCTGAGAGGGATAAATATATCTGATTATATAGGAAGTGCAGGGCCAGAAGCTTCTAAAACTAAGAAATGACATACCAGTGGCTGCCTGGACAGTTCCCACTTTCTCTCCATACATTACAGCATCAATCTTCAGCCATTTGGCTCCATTTCTCTGACAGACATTGATTGTAAAGCAGGAATTATGAAGGACTTGCCTATCCTGTCTTGGCAGAGCTAGGCTGTTTACTTAACCTGCACCCAAGTTTTGTCCTGTTTGGACAGCACTCTATCAATAGTTGAAGCAAGGAATTTTTCTTGCCAAGAGATAGGCATGTCAGAACTTTTTAAATTCCATCCCAGAAATTCATTCTGAAATTAGGAAAATATTTTTTTTTAAAAAAAAGCAAAGCAAAGAAACAAACAAAACAAAAACAAACAAAAAACCCCACAATTTCTCCCTGTTCCTGCCCCCATATTCCCTGGGCCACAGTGCTTGGACCCTGAGCCTACTCACCTGAGCTGAGAGCTGTGCCCCAAGCTGCACTATACCTTCCCTGCCCCACTAAGATGACAAGGCATCATCCCCAGGAGCAACCAGCGCCATCCTTTGGATCCTGCACAACTTTGGATCTCCCTGAACCCCAGAACCTAGGGTAGATCTCCCCACTCCCCCCCCACCATCTCACCCTGCCCAATACCTTGGGACCCTCCCTAGCTGCTCTGAACTGGGGGCAGTCTCTCCAATCATCATCTTCTGGACCTACACCTTTCTCCATTCCTGGACTTCCACCCACAGGACTATATAGGACAACATAGATCTACACAGGACTACATAGAGCTACATAGAACAACATAAAAATACATAGGATCACATAAGACTACATAGGACTACACAGGACTGCATAGGACTATACAGGATTACACAGGTCTATACAGCCTGGGCAAAGCTACAGGTCAATAAGATTATAAGGCCTCAAAACCAACACTCCTTCATACCAAGTTCAGAAGGACCAAGGAACAAACAACTAAAGAACACCAGATTGCAAAAAGCCAGTGAAAAAACAGAACTGACAAAAGTTAGGGAAATATGACTCTAATAAAACTCAGCCATACTAATACAGCAAGCCCTGACCATCCCACCACAGCTGAAATATAAGAATATGATGACAAATCTATACTTATGAAAATGATAGAGGCCTTAAAAGAGGAAAATAAATCCCTTAAAGAATCTCAAGAAGCCACAATCCTACAGATGAAAGCAATGGAGAATTTCTTTAAAGACTTCCAAGTCAAACAAGAATGGGAAAGAGAAAAGGCTATGAAAGAACTGCAGGCAAAGACCACCAAATTGGAACAGGAATTATATAAAACAGTTCAAGACCTGAGATTAGAAGTGGAAATAATAAAGAAAATACAAGCATAAATAGTCATTGAGGTGGAAAATCAAGGAAAGAGAGCAGGAACTACAGACATGAGTGTCACCAATAGGGTACAAGAGACGGTAGACCGAATTTCAGGTGTGGAAGACTCAATTGAAGAAATCAATATAACAACCAAAGAGAATGAGAAATCTAAAAAAGTCATCACTCATAACATCCAAGAAATCAAGGACTCAATGAAAAGATGGAACCTAAGAATTAGAGGTATAGATGAAAGAGAATATTCCAGACTCCAAGGACTAGGAAACATTTTCAACAAAATCATAGAAAAAAATTTCCCAAACCTAAAGAAAGAGATGCCAGTAAAATACCAAGAGGCTTACAGAAACCAAATAGATTAGACAAGAAAAGAAATTCCTCTTGACAGCTAATAATTGAAACTCCAAATATACAGAACAAAGAAAGAATATTAAAAGCTATAAGAGAAAAAGGCCAAGTAACATATACCAGCAGACCCATCAGAATTACACCCGACTTTTCCTCAGAAACTTTAAAAGCCAGAAAGGCATGGTCAGATGCACTACAAGTCTTAAGAGACAACAGGTGCCAGCCCAAATTACTGTACCCAGTAAAACTTTCAATTACCACAGATGGAGAAAACAAAATATTCCATGACAAAACCAAATTCAAAAAATATCTACCCACAAATCCAGCTCTACAGAACATCCTAGAAGGAAAATTCCAACTGAGAGAAGGTAACTACAGCCAAGAAAACACAGGAAACAAATAATTCTACTGCAGCTAAGCAAAAAGAAACACCTAAAGCATGACTATTACCTACATCAAAATAGCAGAAAATAGCAAACTAGGGTCATTAATATCCCTCCACATCAATGGGCTCAACTCACCAATAAAAAGACATAGAGTTACAGAATGGATCTGTAAACAAGACCCATCATTTTGCTGCATACAAGAAACACACCTCACCAGTAAAGATAGACTCTACCTCAGAGTAGGGGGTTGGTAAAAGGTTTTCCAAGCAAATGGTCCCAGGCAACAAGCTGGAATAGCCATCCTAATATCCAATAAAATAAACTTTGAACTGAAATTGATCAAAAAAGATAAGGAAGGGCAATACATACTTGTCAAAGGAAAAATTCATGAAGATGACATCTCAATACTGAATATGCCCCCAAATACAAGGGCACCCACATTTGTAACAGAGACACTACTAAAGCTTAAACCATACATTGATCCCCACACACTAATAGTGAGAGACTTCAGCACCCGCTCACAACAATGGACAGGCCATCAAGAGAGAAGCCAAACAGAAAAATAGACTAACAGGTCATGAATCAAATGGACCTAACAGATATCTATAGAACATTTCACCCAAATTAAAAAAAATATACCTTCTTCTTTGCACCTCATGGAACCTTCTCCAAAATTGACCATATAGTCGGTCACAAAGCAAGCCTCAACAGTTACAAGAAAATTGAAATAGCCCCTTGTATTTTATCAGACCATCACTGATTAAAGATGGAATTCAACAGCACAGAAATATCAAAATGCCTACACATTCAAGTAAATTAAAAAACTCTCTACTTGATGACTAGTCAGGGAAGAAATATTTGATTTCCTAAAACTCAATGAAAATGAAGGCACAACATACCCAAACCTATGGGACACAATGGAAGCTGTGCTACATGGAAAGTTCATAGCACTAAGTGCCTTCAAAAAGAAAATTGTGACAGCTCTTATTAGCAAATTAACAGCTAAACTGGGTGAATTGGAAAAAAAAGAAGCAAACACTCCCAAGAGGAGCAGAAGGCAGGAGATCATCAAACTTAGGGCTGAAATCAACAACTTAGAAACAAAAAGAACTATACAAAGAATCAATGAAACCAAGAGTTTGTTCTTTGAGAAAATCAACAAAATAGACAAACCCTCAGCCAAACTAACTAAAAGACAAAGGGAAAATACTTAAATCAAAAAAAATCAGAAATGAAAAGGGAGAAATAACAACAGACATCAAGGAAATCCAAAGAATCTTTAGGTCTTATTCAAAACCCTGTCTTCTACAAAATTTGCCTAAAGTGAAATGGACAACTTTCTTGATAGATTTCATCTACCAAAGTTAAATCAAGATCACATTACCAAATTAAACAGTCCTATAACCCCTAAGAAAATAGAAACAGTCATTAAAAGTCTCCCAACCAAAAAAGAGCACAGGAATGGATGGTTTCAGCACAGAATTTATCAGACCTTCAAAGAATAGCTAATACAAATACTCTTCAAACTCTTCCACAAAATAGAAACAGAAGGAACACTGCCAAACCCATTCTACGAAGCCACACTCACCCTGATACCTAACCCACACAAACACCCAACAAAGAAAGAGAATTTCAGACCCATTTCCCTCATGAATATTGATGCTAAAATACTCAACAAAATACTTGCAAACAGAATCCAAGAAAACATCAAAAGTATCATACAGCATGATCAAGTAGGCTTCATCCCAGGAATGCAGGGATGGTTCAACATAGAAAAGTCTATCAATGTAATTCACCATATAAACAAGATGAAAGAAAAAAACCACATGATAATCTCGCTAGATGCAGAAAAAGCTTTTGACAAAATCCAAAACCCCTTCATGCTAAAAGTTCTGGAGAGAATGGGCATACAAGGACCATACCTAGAAATAATAAAGGCAATATACAGCAGGCCAGTGGCCAACATCAAATTAAATGGAGAGAAACTTGAAGCATTTCCTCTAAACTCAGAGACAAAACAAGGATGTCCACTTTCACCATATCTCTTCACTATAGTACTTGAAGTTCTTGCTAGAGCAATAAGACAACTAAAGGAGAACAAGGGGATAAATATTGGAAATGAAGAAGTCAAATTATCCCTATTTGCAGATGATATGATAGTATACATAAGCGACCCCAAAAATTCCACCAGAGAACTCTTACAGCTGATAAACACCTTCAGCAAAGTGGCCAGATAAAAAATTAATTAAAAAAAATCAGAAGCCCTTCTTTATACAACAAACAAATGGGCTGAGAAAGAAACAAAGGAAACAACCCCCTTCACAATAGCCGCAAACAACATAAAATACCTGGGGGTAACCCTAACCAAGCACGTAAAGGACCTGTATAACAAGAACTTCAAGCCCTTGAAGAAAGAAATGGAAGAGGCCTTTAGAAGATGGAAAGATCTCCCATGCTCATGGATAGGTAGGATCAACCTAATAAAAATGGCTATCCTACCAAAAACAATATATAGATTCAATGCAATCCCTATCAAAATACCAACACAATTTTTTATAGACTTGGAAAGAGCTATCCTCAATTTCATATGGAACAACAAAAAAACCCAGAATAGCTAAATCAATCCTGTACAATAAAAAAACATCTGGAGGTATCACCATCCCAGATTTCAAGCTGTACTACAGAGCAATAGTTGTAAAAACAGTATGGTATTGGTATAGAAACAGACCAGTAAATCAATGGAATTGAATTGAAGATCCAGAAATAGACCCACACACTTATGGCCACCTAATGTTTGACAAAGAAGCCAAAACGGCACAATGGAAGAAGGACAGCATCTTCAACAAATGGTGCTGGTCCAACCGGATGTCCACTTGTAAAAGAATGAAATTAGACACATACTTATCACCTTGTACAAAACGTAAGTCCAAGTGGATCAAGGACCTTAACATAAGGCTGGTCACACTAAATCTACTAGAAGAAAAAGTGGGAAAAACCCTCAAACTCATTGGCACAGGTGGCAACTTCCTGAACAGAACACCAACAGCTCAGGACTTGAGATCAACAATTAATAAATGGGACCTCATGAAACTGAAAAGCTTCTGTAAGGCAAAAGACACTGTTATTCGAACAAAATGGCACCCTACAGACTGGGAGAAAATCTTCACCAACCCCACATCTGACAGAGGGCTAATATCCAAAATCTACAAAGAACTCAAGAAATTAAATGCCAAGAAACCAAATAATCCATTCAAAAAATGGGGTACGAAGCTAAATAGAGAATTCACAAAGGAGGAATCCCTAATGGCTGAGAGACACTTGAAGAAATGCTCAACATCCTTAATCATCAAAGAAATGCAACTCAAGACAACTCTGAGATTCCATCTCACACCTGTCAGAATGCCTAATATCAAAAGCTCAAATGGCAGTGCATGCTGGCGAGGGTGTGGAGAAAGGGGAACCCTACTCCATTGCTGGTGGGAGTGCAGGCTTGTGCAACCACTATGGAGGTCAGTCTGGCGATATCTTAGAAAAATTGGAAGAGCTTTGCCTCAGGACCCAGCCATACCACTTCTGGGTATACACCCAAATGACTCCTCACGGAATCATAAGGAAATTTCCTCATCTATGTTCATAGCAGCATTTTTTGTAATAGCTAAAAACTGGAAACAACCCAGATGTCCCTAAACCAAAGAATGGGTTAAAAAACTGTGGTACATCTACACAATGGAATATTATTCAACTATCAGGAACAATGAAATTATGCAATTTGCAGCCAAATGGATGGAACTAGAAAAGCTCATCCTGAGTGAACTAACCCAGACTCAGAAGGGTGCATATGGCATCTATTCACTTATCGTAGGATTTTAGCTATATAGTAGAAGGTATCGATACTACAACTAACACACCAAAGGGAACATGGACATAGACTTTTTTTTTATTTTGTTTTGTTTTCTATTTTTTATTCTTTATTATCTGTTTGTCTGCTTATTTGTTTGTTTGTTTTTTAGTTTTCTTTCCCGGGCAATGAGACACTTTTTACTGGTGGTACTGCCTCGTAGACCCCCAATGAATGAGGAGGCTCTTGGCCCTCATATGACCTCTGAACTAAATGAGGGACTGTTATATAGGGACACCCCACCCCAGAGAAATGGGATGGAAGGGTTAGGGGGTAAAGGAAAAAAAATGAAATGTGAAGTTTCGGCCTTTTGCTACTAATTGTCATAAAATGTTTAGGATAATTAAGAAATGCAAACTAATAGTCATCCAAGCCGGTCATTGTGTTAGGTACTATGACAGTCTATTATAGTTATTTTCTAAGCTAATCAGAAATAAAGCTGTTAAGAGACAAGCAACATCTGCTTATCCTAATATAAGAGATAGATAGGGCCTCCTCAAAAATCTCAAGAGATCTGCAGAATATGGCATTCAAAGATGTTTTCTTAACTTTAGATTTTTTTTATATTGAGACATATCAACTCCTGACAGCACCCCCTATTCTACTCCAAGTAGAAGATGAGCATCAAAGAATCTCCAGTGGGAGATGATTGAATTAGTAGCAAGCCTATCTCTTAGTAGGAAAAGCCCCTTGCTCCAACTGTAGACAGAATGCTGTCCAAAAAGGACAAAACTTGGAAGCAGGTAAGTCGACAGCCTGGCTCTGCCAAGACAGGGTAGGTAAGTCCTTCATAACCCCTGCTCTACAATCAATGTCTGTCAGAGAAACGGGGCCAAATGACTGAAGATCGATGCTGTAATGTATGGAGAGAAAATGGGAACTGTCCAGGCAGCCACTGGTATGTCATTTCTTAGTTTTGGAAGCTGCAGTTCCTGTACTTCCTATAAAATCAGATATATTTATCCCTCTCAGGTCTCTGAGGTGGTTGAAGAATAGATAGCTAGAGTCTCATAATTAAATTTTGAGTTGTTTAGGAGTCAAGAGAGTGTTACAGATCTAGGAAAATGCTTTTAAAATTGTGATGCAAGTTAGTATGAAAACTAAGTTAGATATAGAACTTTAAACTCATGGAGATGGTTAGATAGTAGAAAGTTAAAGTCAGGTGCCAAATATATATGGACTGGACATTGGGAATGTACGCTAAGCCTTAAACCCTCATAACTGTGGCCTAATTACCTCTGTTGTTTTGTATTGTATCTATTATTATAAGAGAAAGAACCATTTGTTGGACTGAAAGGGGGAGCTGTTGGGGGAAATAAGATATACCTTAAACTTTAAAAAAAAAAAGAGAAGAAGATGTGAGGTTGAGGGTGAGAGGGTGGGACTGGAGGGAGGAGTAGGGAGGGGAATGCCTTTGAGATAGAAAAAAAAAAGTCTCCCAACCAAAAAAGAGCCCAGGGCTGGAGGGTTTCAGCACAGAATTTATCAGACCTTCAAAGAAGAGCTAATACCAATACTCTTCAAACTCTTCCACAAAATAGAAACAGAAGGAACACTGCCAAACTCATTCTACGAGGCCACACTCACCCTGATACCTAACCCACACAAACACCCAACAAAGAAAGAGAATTTCAGACCCATTTCCCTCATGCTAAAAGTCTTGTAGAGAACTGGCATACAAGGACCATACCTAGAAATAATAAAGGCTATATACCGCAAACCAATAGCCAATGTCAAATTAAATGGAGTAAAGCTTAAAGCATTTCCCCTAAATTTAGGGACAAGACAAGGATGCCGACTCTCCCCATACCTCTTTCAACATAGTACTTGAAGTTCTAGCCAAAGCAATAAGACACCTAAAGGAGGTCAAGGGGATATAAATCAGAAAGGAAGAAGTTAAATTATCCTTATTCACAGATAATATGATAGTATATATAAGTAACCCCAAAAATTCCACCAGAGAACTCCTACAGCTGATAGACTCTTTCAGCAAGGTGGCTCAATACAAAATTAACTCAAAAAAATTGCTAGCCCTTCTTTACACAAAAGATAAATGGGCTGTGAAAGAAATTAGGGAAACAACACCCTTCACAATAGCCAAAAATAATATAAAATACCTGGGGTAACTCTAACCAAGCAAGTAAAGGACCTGTACAACAAGAACTTCAAGTCCTTGAAGAAGGGATATCAGAAGATGGAAAGATCTCCCATGTTCATGGATAGGTAGGGTTAACATAATAAAAATGCCCATCCTACCAAAAGCAATATTCAAATTCAATTCAATTCCCATTGAAATACCAACACAATTCTTTACAGACCTTGAAAGAATAACTCTGCACTTCATACAGAAAAACAAAAACCCAGAATAGCTAAATCAATCCTGTACAATAAAAGAACATCTGGAGGTATCACCATCCCCGATTTCAAGCTATACTACAGAGCAATAGTAATAAAGACAGCATAGTACTAGTATAGAAACAGACAAGTAGGTCAATGGAATCAAATTGAAGACCCAGAAATGATCCCACACACCTATGTCACTTAATTTTTAACAAAGAAGCCAAAACTATACAATGGAAAAAGGACAGCATCTTCAACAAATGGTGCTGGTTGTCAACATGTAAAAGAATGCAAATAGACCTGTATTTATCACCTTGCAAAAACTTAAGTCCAAGTGGATCAAAGACCTTAACATAAAACCAGACACACTAAATCTAATAGAAGAGAAAGTGGGGAAAACCCTGGAATTTATTGCCATAGGTGACAACTTCCTGAACAGAACACCAATAGCTCAGGCTCTAAGACCAACAATTAATAAATGGGACCTTATGAAACTGAAAAGATTCTGTAAGGCAAAGGACACTGTCACTAGAACAAAACGGCCATCTACAGACTGGGAAAAGATCTTCACCAATCCCACTTCCGATAGAGGGCTAATATCCAAATTTTATAAAGAACTCAAGAAATTAAACACCAAGAAACCAAATAATCCAATAAAAAAAATGGGAAGCAGAGCTAAACTGAGAATTCATAAAGAAGGAATCTCTAATGTTAGTGAGACATTTGAAGAAATGCTCAACATCCTTAATCATCAGAAATGCAACTCAAGACGACTCTGAGATTCTATCTCACACCTGTTGGAATGCCTAAGATCAAAAACTCAAATGACAGCACATGCTGGTGAGGTTGTGGAGAAAGGGGAACCCTCCTCCATTGCTGGTGGGAGTGCAGGCTTGTGCAACCACTATGGAGGTCAGTATGGCCATATCTTAGAAAAATTGGAATAGTCCTACTTTGAGACCCAGCCATACCACTTCTGGGTATCCACCCAAACAATTCCTCACCAAACCACAAGGACATATCCTCATCTATGTTCATAGCAGCCTAACTGGTAATAGCTAGAAACTGGAAACAACCAAGATGTCCCTCAACCAATGAATAGATAAAAAAAAAAATTGTGGTACATTTACACAATGGAATATTACTCAGCTATCAAAAACAATGAAAAAATGCAATTCACAGCCAAATGGATGGAACTCGAAAAGCTCATCCCGAGTGAGCTAACCCAGACTCAGAAAGATGCACATGATATCTACTCACTTATAATTGGATTTTAGCCATATAGTACAGGATAACTATATCCTATAACCAATACACCAAAAAGATCAGGAACATAGACTTTGTTACCTATCAAGGGGACAATTTGCCCTAGGGGGTGCTACCAGGTAGGCCCTCAGTGCAAGAGGAAGCCCTTAGCTCTCATGTGACTTTTGAACTGAGAGGGGCTGATATGCAGGGACACTCCACACGGGAGGAGTGGGATGGGTAGGAGAGGGAGAAAAGGGTGGGAGGGTGGAACTTGGGGGGGTGGAAAGAGGGCACTGTGATGGAGATGTAACTTGATATAATAAACATTATAATTTTAAAAAGCTAAAAAAAAAGAAAGAAAGAAAAGCTCATTATGAGTGAGCTAACTCAGACTCAAAAAGATACACATGGCATATATTCACATAACTGGATTTTAGCCATTATAATATATGATAACCATCCTAAAATCAATAGACCCAAAAGAGCAGGAGCAGGGACTTGGTTTCCTGTCAGTGGGACACCTCACCATAGTGGAACTGCTATGTATGTATGCCTCCTGTGCAAGAGGAAGATCTTAGACCTCATGTGACTAACAAACTGAGGGTGTCTGATACATGGATACACCCCACACTGGAGGCATGGGAGGGGTTGGAGAGAGGGTAGAGGGTGGGAGGGAGGGGCAGGAGGGGGTGGAGAGAGGGGTTGGCAATGGAAACATAAGGAAGTAATAAATAAAAGTTTTTTTTAAATAAAAAAACTTAACCCCCTCCCAAAAAAAAAAAAAACCACAACTCTATAATAAATCTCAAACCTGGAAAATTCTGCTTTTCAGTGCCTTATCAGCTAAGGTAAGACCATGTAATGACTTCATTCACACACACTCACAAACACACATACACCCAGACTCACACACAGACACACACACACACACAGTGTCCAGTAGCTCCCTCTGCTCATTCTAAATAAACACACACTGCTACATGAAACCACCAGTCTGAAGACTGACACAACGGCTCTAAGAAGCTTCCCTGCACAAACTGAAGAACCATAAGGATTTCTTTCTTTACCTTCTTTCTCTTGTTTTTCTCTCTCCTCATTTCCCAGAAGTTTCATTCCAGAGAATTCTGGTTTCCTAACTGCTGTAACTAGGAAGGCATTTAGTAGAGAAATAAACAACTTAATTATATATTTTCACAGCCATATCTCTATTAGAATCTCGATTAGCATCTTCTTTACTTCCTTTTTCCCCTTAGTATCTGTCCTTGAAGAAATCAACAGAATATAGTATTTCCATTGTTGTTACTAACATCGCACACTGACTCTAAGCCTGTATATAGTAAGTGGAAACACTTGGCAGGGCAAATCCTCATAGACAAACACCCAGCCTTTTCAGAGCTAAAGCCACTGAATGCACTTCAGACATGGCCTCCTGAGGGCAGCCTTGTTCAATCCCTCTCTTTTGAAAGAATGAAGCTCCTCTGTGGATTGCTATACTACTTCATTTTTAACAAGAAGATATCATTTTAAACATCTTAGCAGAATTAATTAATGCCAAACCCCCTCGTAGACCATCCGCTGCATGAGGACAAATCCATATTTATCATTGTAAGATTATATCTTCACACCAAGTTTACCAGCATAACAATGCATGCTGTTCACAGATGATTGAAAAAAACGAGGACAACCTCATACAGTAGGAAGCTCTATATCAAATTGGACAACCTTGACAACTGGTTGGCTTTTGAAGGAGTATGGGTACAAGTGAAGATCTAATTTGACCGAAAGTTGGGGCAATGTAAAATTTAAAAGAAGAAATCAGGACACAGAGTCTTTTTCCAAAAATTTTATTAAATATTGGGGTTTTGGAATCATTTAATTCGTATGTATGGAGACAGAAAATACTTTAAAATAACTTACTGATAATGTCATAACTGAAAATCTGTGTCTGGAAACCTGACTTTCCAAGGCTTCAGTCAGGAGAAGTAGGCAGAGTAGCCAGTAGAAGAAATGAGCTGGAGGAATCCAGATCATCTTTCTTCATCCTGGGTCTCATAACAGTGAGCCACTGGGCATGGTTAAGGATCTCCTGAAAGGAAGAGAGAAGCTAGCTTAGTCCTGGAGAGAAGTCTCTGCTCCAATTTTAGCCTCTTTCCCTGACCCTCTGCATTTGAATACAAATAGCCATTCCTGAATTAGCAGTGATTTTACAGAAGGGAGATGGCATCTTCCATAAGAGCTATAAAGTATAATTCAATTAGATGGCTATAGAATAATGACAAAGGGCTGCTGTGAGAAGTCACAAGATCCAAGAAATGGCTTCAACTGAAACAATCAGGAATGAACTTCACAACATGAAGAATCCACACAACTCATAAGCTTCTCTCATCTGCAAACTATGACTTATTATTGCCTTTGTTACTTGAGGATTGATTTCATCTTTGTGTGATGAACTGAAAGTGCTTTTCATATTTTGTTTTCAAGAAGGAGGAGCACAGGGTTGGTGAGATAGCTCAGCATAGTTTACATATGAAAGAAGCTTATGAGTTGTCTGAGCCATCTAGTCCAAATAACTGTAATTTTAAAAACAAAATTAAAAGGAGGAAACTTATTAGAAAGATCTCTAGTTGTCAAACTGGACACTTAGGATCTGAAAACTTTCACTAGAATGAAAACTTAAGACCCTTTCCTCAGTTCCATCCTGTTAACTCCAAATATGGCCCTTCTACTGAGCTGATGTATTCACACTTTATCTCCTACATCCACCCTCCAGCATTTACATTCACATGGCCATTCCCACAAGCAGAATATTGGGCAATTTATCCACTCTGGACATTGTTTCTATCAAATAGAACTCTCACCTCTCCAGAACAAGATAAATAACGACAGCCATGTGGCTAATATCTTCAACTCAAACATTCAATGAATTCTGTAGGAAAATAAATCCAGTGAATAAAAGTTCATATCACCAGGTGGACACAATTCTGGGGAAAAAGCCCTGAATAATATCTGAATCCCTGGCAGAGTATAAACTTAGACCTCCTAAGACAGTGTTAGCAAGCAGGAAATACTTTTACAAAATAACTCTACAAGAGAAGATGTAAAGTGTATTCAAGCTGAAACACATGACTACTGAAAAAGGAACTTTCAGGGCCTGGGGATACAGCCCAGTTGGTAGAGTTCTTTTTTTTTTTTTTTTTTTTTGGTTTTTCAAGACAGGGTTTCTCTGTATAACAGCTCTAGCTGTCCTGGACTCACTTTGTAGACAAGGCTGGCCTCGAACTCACAGAGATCCACCTGCCTCTGCCTCCCAAGTGCTGGGATTAAAGGCATGCGCCACCACCGCCCAGCTAGAGTTCTTGTCTAGTGTGCATGAAGCTGTGGGTTTGATGCTGAACATAAACTAGGCATGGGGCGCATATCTGTAATCTCAGCATTCAGGAGGCAGAGACAAGAGCATCAACAGTATAAATTCATTCTTGGATACTCAAAGCCAGCCTAGCCTGTTTAAGGCCAGCCTGACATATATGAGGAAACTTTCAAAGAAACAAGAATAATACAGGAAGGAAGGAAGGAACTGACCTGCAAGTATGTACCTAGAGTCAGAGGCATCTAAAATCTACCCTACCCCTGAGAATAATGATTTATTCTGCATCTTGTAATGGCAACACAGTAAGCACCAACACTAAGTGTGAAATTCTTTTTTTTTCAAACATTTATTGATTAATTCAAGTTACATCTCCATTACAGTCCCCTCCCTCCACCTCCTCCTGGTCCCACCCTCCCACCCTCTACCCCCAGTAGTTGTTATGATTATCAATAGGTTTAGTGGATAGGTTAAAGGGGTTGTAGGAATTTATAGGATTAATAGTTAAGAAATTGCTGGTGTTTGTTATAAGTGAATTTAGTAATAAATAAATAAGTGTTAAATAATAATTTAAAAGTTCGGTTTCAGGTGGCGCCCAACGTGGTAAGGCACTATGGGTAAGTTACAACGTGGGGCGCCACCTGTAAACGAACTTTTAAATTATTATTTAACACTTATT
>CAJQZJ010032488.1:5054929-5090506 GCA_907164525.1 Lophiomys imhausi | reverse complement strand
TATTCACTAAATCTAACTTATATTAACCTATCAGCCCCTTCAGATTAGTTCTCAGGGAGTCACACTAGTCCCATTACCTTATAAGACATGTAGATTTTTGTTTGGGAGCCTTTGGATTCTTGTTTTATTTTTGTTTTTATCATAAATTGACATTATATACACTCGCAGAATATAATATGATGTTATGAATTATTAATATAACATGCTTAGTGTGTTCTCTTTAAATCGAATGGCCCCACATTGATAACATATCTTACTTTCTAGGCAGGGTTTTCAGCAACTGAAACCTTTTCTGAAATTCAGACACCTCCCAAAAGAGATTCAAAGGGATGTGCTTTGGATTCAGAAAGGTGAAAATTTCATTTTCAAAAGGTACTAAAAATACTTAGTGAATGAGTTGTTAAATACGTAAATCATTTCCTAAGAAAGGCATTTCAAAACACAACCATATTTCATATATATGGATTCTGAATTTAGTGTCCTTAAAGTCAGATTACATTTCAGAAGTATTTTGTCCTGGTTATAGCCAAGGAAGCTTATGAACTCAATAAACACCAGTTTTTGCCTTGTGTCCTTTATCCATCATTGCTTCTCCTTGTTTGATTTAAGGACATGCCCATAAATCCTACTTCTCAACATTTTGAAAGCAAGCATTTTGTTTTATTTGTACATATATTTAAATGGATATTTTGCTCTGTTAATCATGCATGATATCTCTTGGGTTCATAGCAGCATTCAATAGTTTTACAAAATCTGAACTGGAAATTACAGTCCTGACCTAAGACTGTGGTAACACAGGATTATAGAAGGAACTGGTATTTTTTTCAAGTCAGGATTTCCTCCCATATCCAATTTCTCCCAAAGTCGAGCATTAGTCAGCCTGCACCTTTCATATAGCAGAAAGGAGATTTGATTAATGTGATTTCTTTGGAGAAAAATCTAAGACAATTATGGCACAATGGTCTATAGGGAAAGCATATTCTTTTCAACCTGACATGTCGTGTCGACCTCGACCAGCAAGAACGACGCAACTCGCAAAAGCTCTTCTCAAGCAGTTTATTCAGGTCCCTTGAAAACAGTCTTCCGAATGAATCGGGCAGACCCAACCCACAGGCTAAATACTATATGAACAGCCAATCAAGTAAAGCCACGTGGTGCTATCTTACAGGCCCACGTATGCAGAAGCAAGCCAGATCAGCGTCTTAACCAAATATGGACTTGTTTACCACAGAGAGCGCTCACCATCGGGCTGGTGGAAGGCGGAAACCGGCGCCATCTTTAGGGCGTGGCACGTCGCAGCTCTCTACACTGACACTCCAGTGCTGTAGAGAGAGGCCACCAATCCTGTTGGCACAGTGTTGACACTAATTGTGTACCAAAGAAGAGAAAGTCTATCGTAAGGAAAACTTTCCATTTTTCACATTTTAGTTTCTGTCTCATGAAAAGATCTAGAGGCTGATGTCCACTTTCCTCTGTATAGGGCAGTGGTTCCCAACCTTCCTAACGCTGTGACCCTTTAATACAGTTCCTCATGTTGTGGTGACCTCCAACCGTGAAATTATTTTCATTGCTAGTTCATTACTTTACTTTTTCTACTGTTATGAATCGTAATATAGATATCTGATAATGCAGGATACTGATATGCAACCCCTGTGAAAAGGGTTGTTTGACAACTCCCCAGGGGATCATGATCCAAATGTTGAGAACCACTGGGATGTAAGCAGGAGAGCTCTTTATTCAGGGAAACCTTTGCCAGTTGTTTCCCTCATTGTCCTCGCCCCTCTTTTTGGGATTGTGTTCCCTTGGGGACAAAATTAGGACCCTTTACATGTTTCTCTAGTCAGTGAACCACAATCAAAATAAGTCCAGTTGCAATCATTGATGTTCTGATAACTACTTCCCATGTGTGTGTTATGAAAATCTAATACTAAGAAGCATACTTTTCTGATATAAGGAAATCAATTCAAAACTGATAAACATGCATATATATTTATAAGCATATTAAACATTGTCTATCTCTCTCATTTTTATGTTACATAAGCTTGTATGAAAAAGAATATGCTAAGAGGAAAAAGAATAAGATTAAATAACTTTCCCTAGATGCTCTTGACTTTCAAAAAGTGGGTATTAAACTCCCACTGCTTTGCTCAAATGAAGGGTATTTGAGAATGTATTGGCACAGGAAGCAAATTACTTTCAAAGACCAGTCCCAAGGTTGTTTTCTCCTTAAACTATCAGAGCAGATGTAAATCTAGATTCAGTTATAATAGAAAGGGTACAGTGACCTGCTTTCTACCTTAGCCTCCAGCTACGACACCTCAGGGCTCACAGTGATTAAGAGAACTGGCTGCTCTTCCAAAGGACCTGGGTTCAAATCCCAGCACCCAGTTCACAGCTGTGTTATTGCCGGTGCACACCTTTAATCTCAGCACTCATGAGGCAGAGGCAGGTGGATCTCTATGAGTTCAAGGCCAGCCTGGTCTACAAAGTGACCAGGATAGCCAGGGCTACACAATGAAACCCTGTCTCAAAAACAAACAAACAAACAAAAACAAAAACAAAACCTCCCTACTGCACTGGTGAGGAGGAGCCTCTTGATTCCACACTTCTCTTTAGAAATCTGACAGCCCATACAAGGTTATATGGATGTAAAATCTACCTTACTTCAGAGTAAGGAAAAGAAACTCATTAACCTGATGTTTCACATGATGACCTCAAATACAATGTGTACTCTCATATCATAACTCTGAACTCTTGAGTTTTAAAATAAGATAGGCTTTTGGTAGTCATTGCTATCATTTTCATAGTCAATTAGAGCACACTAGTAGTTTGTTAGCTAGTCAGTTACATTAAAAACTCCTGTGTTTTGATACATGAATCCTACATTAGCCAAGTGTGAGAAAAAGCTCAAAATAAATCATCTTAGAGAAAGCAATATAGCTAGTGTAAAGGAACAGACTCACTAAAAGCTCATCCTCAAGTAAAATCCTAAGGTTTTACTCTTAGAATCACAAAGATAAATATGTATATATATATATATATATATATAGTGGGTGTGTGGTGATACATGCCTCCTTTGAACCTAGAACACACAAACACACACACACACACATCCAGACTTGTGAAGAAACAATAGAGTGAGTCATGGGTGTCCTTGTAATCTATTCCTAGGAAGGCAAACCACATAAAATTGCACTGAAAACCACCAGTGATCAAATATCAATAATTTCTTATGTGTCCATCAAATACTTATATTTTACCACAGGTCACAGCAGATCTAAGACCTACCTACTTATTCTCATTTCTGCCACCACCCTACTTGAATGATTAATGCACATCAAATACACAGATCATGATCATACAACTTGGTGAATGTTCACAAACTGAGCACATGAATGTAGTTAGGACATAATATTCTCATAAATAGGCTCATGCAAGTGTTCTTTGGGCATTTAGCTATTTTCATTCAACCTTATATTTGAGTTACCATGATGTTTCCTGCTGTTTTGTATAGTAGCAAATGACTCATTCTCATTGCTAACTTTCTTTTGTATGATTAAACACTATTTATCCCACTATCGGTGAACCAAAGTGATCATTTTTGTTTGTTTTGTTTATAATGTAATAAAGCAAGTAGTTGCCCTGCTTGAAGTTCTTCTCTTGCTTTACCTCATAGTTTTAAACCCATAAATCTTACTATGGCGCTAGCCCGTTGTTCCACTTCACTTTGCCCTCTCCCACCCATGCTCTGGGTACACTACTTTTCTCTGCCCTCCCTCCCTGTCTGCCTCCCTCCACGCCCCCCACCCCATTACAGGCTAAGTGCTTTGCTATTCCTGAGATGTCCTCCTTGACTACTACCATCCCATCCTTGACATTAGATCACTGTTGGTCTTCCCTAAAGACAATTTAATGTGGTTCACCTATGTTCCTAGAAATGGATCATAAGTGTTTCTGTGATTCATTCTGTTGTTTCAAAGCCGTGAAACCATACAGGGCTGGCTGTGCCTCACGCATTTCACTCTGAGACCATCTTCTCAGAGGTGGATGGCTTCATCAGCCCTTGTCCTCCGGACAGTCTCCTACTGAGACTGTCCCTGAACCCTGTTTGTTTCTGTTTGGCTTTTCACTTTGTCAATGAGAGAAAAGTGTTAAGAGTAAAACACCAACATTACTGATACCAGAGAAATGCAATTTTTGATTCTCTCTCTCTCTCTTTTTTCAGGTTTTTTGAGACAGGGTTTCTTTCTTTAACAGCCCTGGCTGTCCTGGAACTCACTCTGTGGACCAGGCTGGCCTTGAACTCAGAGATCTGCCTGCCTCTGCCTTCCGAGTGCTGGGATTAAAGGCGGGCGCCACCACCACGCCCAGTTTGATTCTTTTTAAAGCAAAGCTCCACCCATGAAAAAGAAAAGGGGGCAGAGATTTAGTATATATGGTACAGCCAAACCTCAGTTCACTGACTCAAGTAAAGCAATTTAATAGAAACATCATCCTAGCTGGTTTATACAATGTAAAGCTATTGCTGTTTTTTTTTTTTTGCAAGGTTAATATTTCTTCAGTTTTTAATCTGTTGTTTTGGCATCATAAGCATCCAGTGTAAGACTTAAGGGCTCCAAGATGTTCCCAACTAAAGAAACATTGAGACTGCAGTCTTATAATTCGATCTCCAGATTGCTAACAAGATTTCTAAGGTGCCCTACAACATGCCTTGTTTGAGTGTTCCCTCCAGGGAAGTGGCATGGACTTCCCACAAAACTATAAAGAGTTACAAGAATAAAATCATTTCATCTGAAGAAAGGACAGTTTATACAGAGAGCATTTACAATATTTTCTACAAGGTACAAAATGTTTCAGCAGAGAAAAATGAAACAAATTTTACTCTGGTTTTCAAAATTAAGCCAGGGTTTTCAATCAAGCAACTAAACAAAGTAAGCCAGCATGTTTATTCAATTTTCAAGTTCTGGATATTTCTAATTAAGCAAAGAAAAGTGGTATATAAGAAGGTAATGTATTTTTAAAGTGTAGTAGAGAAATTAAATGTGTTCTGTTAACTTCTTCATGAAATAAACTTCTTATCCTGGCAAGAAATGGGTCATGGCAATAAAAGTATGCTGTAAATTCAACTTGACAAATGAGAAAATTAATTCCAGATGGGAAGGCCTATTAAAGGAGTCTTTTAATTTAATCATGCAATGAATATTTTGAGTTGCTTCTATACATCTAAGAAACTGCCTTGCATATTTTAACAAGGTAAAGCATAGTATTAGTTAGTAGAGTAATAATTTGTTCTGTTGTTAATGTCTCAGTCATAATATAGAAAGATCACATATATAAGAAAAAAGGTGAAGTTCCTATATGGACATGCCAGCTCCTAACATTCGCTTATAAACTCCAAATTTCAATGTGTTATAGCCATGGCATGTGTAGGACATTAGTCACTTCAGGGAGCAGAAAGGCTGGCTGTTTCTTCAGCATAAAATGTGATATGATGCCACCTTATGGTTGAAAAGTAAACCTGAAGATTTGGGATGATAAATAATGATGAGAATGAGATGTACTCCCTTAGATCTATGGAGAAAGATATTTATTACTACCAACCTGTTAAATCAAAACTCACAGAACCAAATTAATTCTGGGAATAAAATACAAAGTAGCTGCAATTCAAGGCTGCCACATCGGTCTTACAGCTGCAATGAAAGGGTACCAAGTGTGGCTTACAGCTGCAATCCAAGGGTGCTACATCAGGCTTACAGCTGTAATGCAAGGGTGCCATGTCTGGCTTATAACGAAAGTCTTCCCACATCATTCTGTCAAGGAGCTACTCACTTGTCTGCCATAATAGGATTTCTCATAACTTTTGTCACTTAGTTTTCTATTATAAGTAGCAATTATTAAGACTAGTTGTTTTTTACATCAACATTCATAAAAACAACAAATTAATTTTTAAATTAACTATATATAGTTAGTACTAAGTTTTATATAAGTTACTAGGAATCATTTGAAAGTGTCATTCTTGTATAGGTAAAAAGTTACCAGATATTGACATTTTCTGTTTGGTTCCCTTTAGTTACCTTAAGAATAAATGCCAGTTGGGACTGAGTCTATGTTGCTTTTCTAGAGGGCCCAAGTTCAGGTCCAGATACGGATGCAGGGCAGCTCACAACCTCCTGTAACTCTAGCTCCAGAGGATCAGTTGTCATCTTCTGTAATCCAAGGGCACAGCAGTCACATGCACACACATACAAGTACAAACGTTTAACAGTAATGGATCTTTTTAAAAAGAGAATGCAGCTCTTTAGGAGTCAGCCAAAAAACAGAAGTACTAAAACTCAAATGATAAACAAATATAATGGAAGCATAATCTAACATTAATGTCAATCCCATCTTACTAAACAAGCATCATTCATTCATAGCACTTCTTTAATGTAGCCTGATCTCCTAGGGCACCATTATTCCTCCGTAGACTACACTGATCTACTAATTACTTTGTTTTGTTTTTGTTTTTCAAGATAGGGTTTTTCTATGTAGCCCTGGCTGTCCTAGAACTCACTCTGCAGACTAGACTGGCCTCAAACTCAAAGATCTACCTGCCTCTACATACCTAGTACTGAGATTAAGAGCATCTACCACCGTGTCTGGCTTTACTAATTACTTTTATGTAAACAAGGCTGAAATTTCTCTCAGTTGTACCTTTTTTTTCTTTACTTTTTAAAAAATTTATTTATTCAAGTTACATCTTGATCACAGCCCCCTCCCTTCTCCTCTCCTGGTGCCACCCTCCCTTCCTCTTCCTCATCCCCATCCTCTCCTTCTCCTCAGATGAGGGGAGCCCCCACATATCAAAGCTCCTCAGTTTGTCAGCCACATGAAGGCTAAGAGCTTTCTCTTGACTGGGGCCTGAAATGGCAGCCTAGTTAGGGTGAGGTGTTCCACTAACAGGCAACAGGGTCCATTAACCGCTGTTGAGTGGAGTTTTTCATAGGATAGCTATGCTAGGTTCCTGTCTCTTTATGTCTGTGGGTTATAGGATGGTTGTCCTGTACTATATGGCTAATATCCACTTATAAGTCAGTATTTATCATGTGTATCTTTCTGGGTCTGTGTTAGCTCAATCAGGATGATTTTTTCTAGTTCCATTCATTTGGTTGCAAATTGCACAATTTCCTTGCTTCTGAAAGTTAAGTATTCCATTGTGTAAATGTACCACAGTTTTGTTTTGTTTTGCTTTGCTTTGCTTTGTTTTTTATCCATTCTTCAGTTGAAGGACATCTGGGTTTTGTTTCCAGTTTCTGGCTATTATGAATAAAGCTGCTATGAGCATAGTTGAGACGATTTCCTTTTGGTTAGGTAGAGAATCTTTTGGATATATGCCCAGGTGTGGGTCACGATGTAGAACTATTCCCAATTTTCTGAGATATCACCAGATTAATTTCCAAAGTGGTTGTACAAGTTTGCACTCCCGCCAGCATGTTCTTCCCCTCTCTCCACATCCTCACCAGCACACGTACTGTCACTTGAGTTTTTGATCCTAGCCATTCTGATGGGTGTGAACAGTAATTTTTTTTGTTTTGTGCATGTGCATGGGTGTGTGTGTGTGTGTGTTGATGTTGTTTTTTGTTTGTTTGTTTTGTTGTTGTTGTTTTTTTTTTTCAAAACAGGATTTCTCTGTGTAACAGTAGTGACCGTCCAAACCAGGCTAGCCTCAAACTCACAGAGATCCACCTGGCTCTGCCTCCCCAGTGCTGGGGGTAAAGGTGTGCACTGTAGACTTGATAGATTTTGCTTCTTTTTACTGTGGAATGTATGAATCCAGGAACTCTGGCAAACACAGATCCTTAAAGGCACATTTTTAAAATGCTGTTTCTAAATTCTTTGTCATCTCAGCATTGCTATAACATCACCTGAGAAAACAGCTTCTGTCCTGAGTGCTACTCAAAAAGATTGTGCCTTATTCTAGACTATCCTCCACTTTTCCCAACAAGCCTGACTGTAAGTAAGACTCCTCATGACTTTTAATAGAGATTGTCAGTGCTCAACTTTTCTAACCCTTAAGTATGATGGTAGTTCCATCAAGGCAGTAAACTTTTGGAAAAGGTCAAGGGAATGGTATAGAGACAAACTCAGTTGTAAGCAAGACTCTAGGGATGACCCATTCATATAAAACAAGAGTGTGAATTCAAAAAGTTAAATTTAAAATGTTAACATTACGACAAAGTTTTAGGTGGACATTCTGTATTGTCTGTAACTTTTGTGTGCCTACAATTATTCTGAATAAAGGGCTCATTTTCTAAAAAACTGTTCTTGGGGAGTTAGAAAGAGCCACCAGCATTAATTTTGCCCTGTCCTCTGACAGCTTTGACAGATAGAGGTCTTTCTCTCCTTTGCATGCTCACTTAAACATTCTATGAAGACAGGCTCTCTTACATCCTAAGGGTTTGAAGCCATCATCTGACTGCTGGGGAGAAAGGCCCGCATGATGCTTCCTGTACTCAAGTTCCCTGTTCAAATGCCAGTGTAGACAGAGACATGCTTGTTCTGTGAGCTTAGCTGGCTCACCTCCGTCTCTGTGCTTTCCTTCCAGCTCAGCATCTCAGCCATGGATAGTGCTTACTTACCACCTCTGCAAGAAAAATAAGGATTAAATGTAAATCTGAATGTAATTTTAACTGCCTGTTACATACACAATACAAAATATTTATATCAATCATTAAGGTTTTTGTTTGATTGGTTGGTTAGTTAGTTGTTGGGGGGCTGTTGGATTTTGTTGTTTGGTTTTTTATTTTGGTTTGGTTTGGTTTGGGGGGGGTTGTTATTGTTGTTTGTTTTGAGATGGGGTTTCTCTATGCGTAGCTCTGGATTAGCTCTGTAAACCAGGCTGGCCTTGAACTCACAGAGAGTCACCTGCCTCTGCCTCCTGACTCCTGAGATTAAAAGCTTGCACCACCAACACCCAGCTAACCCCTGCTCTTTGAGTTAAAATGGACACACTGGACTCTCTTCATAAATAATGAAATCCATCCATCATGAATTCAAGTTTCAGGCCTGAAATTTAGGATGTATATAAGCCATCTTTTCTGTCACTGATGATCACACTGATGCTTAAAAAAATACACCCATTTGCCTTTTCTGACTGTTTGCTTTACTTCCGGTAGAGCACAAAGATCTACAGCTCTACTTTCAGAATACTATTTACAACCTGAGAAAGGACTTGCGTCCAGAACCTCATAATCACAAGGCTGTCTATCCAAGGGCCTCTCAGACTCTCCCATTTGGCTGCCATTTCACTCCTGAAGTTCTCTCTGTTTAACCTTTTGGCTCCTTGAGTGAAGTAGCAGAAACCCCAGCATGGGCAATGGCTGGTTTTTAGAAGTCGCTGAGATCAAAGGGTCCAGCCGGCATGAACAGCATTTCTCTCTTCCTGGGTAGTTTTTGCTGCTGATATCTGGTGGGAAGAGAATAGTTTTTTTTTTCCCCCAAGCTCACAACTGCAGAAAAATAATTTAGAAGTTTCACAACTAGGAAAAAAAAAGCGCTTAAGGTACTGGCTGCTGGTGATGCATACAGCTTCCTCGAGAAGGAGACTGACAGCGCCATTCTGGGAGCAATTGATACACTCAGACTGTGTATGAAGAAATCTATTTTTCAAATGCAACCTCTCTGCCTTGTTTTTTTTTTCCCCCTGAAGATATACTTTTCTCAGGAAAAGACTAGCCTTTTTCTTGCTATAGTCCCAGAGTATATATCCTTGAGACTCAAGAAATCCTCACTCCACAACCCAGAAACTTCTCAACCCTCAAAACTCCACAAGTCAAGTCTCTCTTACATTCCAGAAAATACTTAAGGATAGATACCAGCCCCTCCTCAAAGGACCTGGAGGAAGACAGCGCCTCTTTCCTTAATGCAAAAACACATCTGGGACTACTCCACCTCTGTTCCCAAGGCTGCCTGTACTATCTGCTCATCAAGAACAGTGAGCAGTGCATACTGTGGAAATGTTACTATACCACACAGGATCCCATGAGTATATATAGCTAATACATGTTAATAAAAATGATTTAAAATTCTAAAAATATTTTTAAAGAGCAAACTGGAAACCGTAAACATATTGAAAGACCAAAATTCCATTAGAATTTAAAGATCTATCTATATACCAAGCTCAAATATATGGTAATTTGAAGCTTCCACGTCTAATACTATAACTACCAGCCACATGCAGCTATTTAAATTGAAGTTAATTTGAAGGACAATGAATTTGATAGTCAGTTCTCAGTCTCACTAGTCACTAATAGAGTATACCCATGGTTGCAGAGTTATACTGGGCTGACTGATAAGGTTAGTAAAAGGAGGTGTATTCAAACTCTGTAGATCCTACTATGTGGTCTTTAGTTCCTTTCATAAACACTCATGGAGCATCATCTTCATGTACGACAATGTACAAGGAGCAAGGGCAGGTACAAAGACAATATGACAATATCTGGGCATCAGAAACTTGTATTTCAGATTCAGAGACATGTATGTCATCTGGACATGACAGAGCCATTGAGCTCACGAGCTCACTGCAGCCATGGTGATATGTACAAAACTTTCACAAGGTTGGGCTCATAAATACTTCACCATGGGTAAGAGAAGGTCCCATGAATCCCCACCCCTCCCAGAGAAACTATCAGCTATGAATGTTTGTTGGGGGAGGGTTGTCATTTTCTTCAGTATTATAGTCACAGATAAATTATCCTTTCTTCACTGAATAACTTACCATCCATGCCCAGGCAAGTTATTCAGTGGGTCACACACAGAAAAAGACATGAAAGTAGAGGAGAGACTCATTGAGATGAACAATGCCAGTGGGAGAGAAAGGAAGATAAGGGAAGTAAATGGGGGGTGTGTGTGAAAATAGCTAAAGTTCATTATGTAAGTACATGAAGCCATCAAATAATAAAAACTTGTGGGGAGAGAAGCAGTCGTATAAATAACTGGAAGATGGATATACACACGACACTCCAGGAAAAAGCACACCAATGCACCCAGATGGCCAGAGAAGTTTAGAGACCACTTCACCCTGATCTTTGATGGCCTTGGGGATTCCGCGATCACAAGTGTGGTCCTGACTGAGAAGCTGAACATTTCTAGGCTCTCAGCCCCATGGACACAGCCTTTGGATGTGTGGTGCCAGAACTGCTTTTGAAAAAAAAATGGCCCCCAAAACATTCGCTTTGGTAAGAAGAGAACCTGAGACAAAGGAGAGCTGCCTCGAGCAATGGAAAGAGCACAGCACTCAGGATCCGAAGACCTGTTAGGAGCTCCCTCTGTATTTACTAGCTGTGTGCTTTTGAGGAAGCCACTAAACTTCTCTGGAAAAGAATCCCTTCCCCATCATCCCTGAAGAGAAATTTTGTGGAAGTCCACGAAGGCACATAAATTCTAAACTGCTTTTAGAAGGCTCAAGTTCTGCACAGAGCATGCAATCACAACCTTGACCTACAAATCTTTGTTTAGATTTGGAAGCAAAAGGACATGGTCTCCCGGGCACTCTCAGCCTCCCTCTGCTGGGATCCATCAGCCTGAGTTCACTGTATGCTGCTCCCAGAAGACAATTTGCTCTACGCCAGTTGATGGATGATGTCAAGGGTGGACTTAGCGCTCAAATGACAAATATTTTCTCATTTCCTAAGTGGGACAAGTCAACCAAGGAAGGGAAGCGACGCAGGTCTGTTCAATACAAAGAAGAGAGCCACTCTTCTTTGGAATATGGTCACTCTGAAGAGTGGCCTTTAAATAATGGCTATATATATACTGTATATTCTGTTGATTTCATTGGAATTTTAATGAGAATTTTTATACTTTGTAACCACAGGCTTTGGAGCATACCCACAAAAATGCTCAGTGGTTCCGGAAATGTGAAATGGAACTGCTTTTGTGTTCCGGCAGATCCCAGCAATGTTGTGGGGTGCTTTTCTTTTTCAGCAGTGGGACTAGACTGGTTTGGTTTGGCTTGGTTGTTTCCAGATGTTTGGGAAATGGCTTCAATTGCCCAGTGCCATGCCTTCATTTCTGAGCATCTTCACAAACCCACTCAGCTTGGCAGTTCCTGCAACAGAATGAAAATGTGAAGGGCAGAACACACAGCCAAGCCAGCTATGGTCTCTCTCTATGGTCACCAGGGCACAGACACATGAGTAATAATAAAAAAATTCTCGTGCCTCGCTACAAGGCACCAAACAGCATCAATTTCAAGCAAAGAGGTCTAAGGTTAAAATAATAAGCTTTAAATGATATGTGCCACATGCGATATTTGGTTCCAAACCATCTTTTGCTTGACAATTCCAAAACAATATTACTCTCCTAGGTTTCTGCGTTTTGTTTTTCCTCGGTTGCTCACATATTACACTCTGACTGCCCTGGAGACGGCACAATACTGTTTAAACTGCACATGCCATAGAGCCACCATGATGCTCCGCATGAAATCACTCCTGACGACTTCGTTACTGTGGTTGTTGAACCATTTCTTCAAATGTACTGCGCATTTTTTTCAAGAAATATTTTAATCATCTCTGTAAGTAAGTGGTGTGCTAGATTCTTCTCCTGGGGTAAAAATAGACATTAGACATTCTTTATAATTGACAATCTATCCCAGATCTTAGAATTTATAGCTCAATTGTGTAAAATTGAAATTGCAACATTTTATGTGAAAAAGTGCAGGAACTGGCTCCCAGAAGCCCATATTTTGGTATGGATTTCATATCTCAGTAGAAGACAATAGTCTTTTCATTCTTTTCTATTTTTGAAGTTCTACTTTAAAATATTTTCGAAACTTTGAAGCATATATTTTATCTTTAAATGTTTTAACCTTAATGTCCCTAAATTTCAGAGCATAAAACAATCATGAAAATAACTATTACTTAGTTTCCTTTCTGTTGCCATATCTTTATAAGGACATTAAGTTTATTAACAACCTTCTCTGACTACATTATAACAAGGCTTATAGAAGATTTCAAATCACATATAGGATTAATAAATCATAAAACCAAAAAAATAGTAAATTTCTGGTGACTTGAAGTTCACAAACTACAAAAATACACTGGTAGCTTTCATACTTGAAACTATAAAAATATAGGCAAATTTATAATAAAAATACAATGTAACACAATAACAAAAGTTTAAAACAGCAAAGAGAAAAATCAACCAGACTATTTGTAAATCATAGTTAATTCAATGTGAAGTAGCTAAATGCTTGCTTCCATCTCATTAGGAACACTAAAGTCAAAATAATACATCTTCTGTCTGAAAAAAAGTTACAAGGAATCATACTATTAACAATCTATCATGAAAAATAACTTTGATACACATAAGCCTGTGTATAAATATATATGTGTAGTTTATATGAAATTCTCTCATCTAGACTGACAATACTCCCCCCAAGAGCCAAAGACTCTAGCAAAAAAAAATTAACAAAAACCCCAGCAAAGGTACAGGAAGCCCTCTTTTGAATTACTGGTTAGGGTCATACAAGAGACTCCCAAAACATTATAGACTACTGCAATTACCTTTGATTGCCCCCTCTCATGGGAAAGAAGGTAAATCCCTAATGCTGAATACCAGCATCCAGAGGCCTGTGAGCTGGAACTGACATGAAAGCCTCCTTCCTGAGGCCTAGCTTTCATGGTACCAGAAGATGCCATGTAAGCTTCCAAAGGAGGGGAACAACTAACAGTCCTACCTAGCTATGACACTTATGAACTGCAACAATGGCCACTATTGCACAATAATCCTAATGTTGCAATAGTAACTCTCATACCTTGGTGGTAACCAATAGCTCTCTAATTAGACATTGGACCAACTCGCAAGAGGGAAATCATAGCTGACAATGGAAACCTAGCCAACTACCCAAGGCTAGTGATGAAGTCATGGATCTTGGAGAACCTGCAACTGCCACTTTACTAATTCAAAATAATCCCTAACTACATTCTAAATATTGTCCAGCCATTGTCTTCATAAGATGGTTGTGTAACACCATTATATAGACAATGATCACAATAAAGTTACACACTCAAAAGAATAAAGATGAAACATCAAAGTGATTTGCTTTTTAATGTTTATTTGAAGTTACAAATGGATAGGAAATTCACAGAGCTCAAGGCCCCAAAGAAGGCAAAAGCCAGTAAATTCACAGGCCAGTCATAACAAAGATGTTTTATCTTCTTTCAAATGCTTCACCAAAGCTATACAAGGTGAAATCATTATGGGGGGAAAAAAAAAGAAAAGAAAACCATGGCATCTGAATTAATAGGATTGTGATTTTAAAAAACAAGAAACTGCAATATATGTGAAAATATAATTTTGGAATTTTTCTTTTAAAGAAGCATTTAGCTACTTCACATTGAATAAACTATGATTTACAAATAGTCTGGTTGATTTTTCTCATTGCTGTTTTAAACTTTTGTTATTGTGTTACATTGCATTTTTATTATAATTTTGCCTTTATTTTTATAGTTTCAAGTATGAAAGCTATCAGTGTACTTTTGTAGTTTGTGAACTTCAAGTCACCAGAAATTTTGGAATTTTTCTTTGTACATTCTTCATAGTTATTCATAATACATTCAATACCATTTGCAACCACAAACAAATGTTCTTCACTGATGCTAGCAAATATCTTTGTAGCCAAAAGTTACTAATGAATACCTTCTCACCAGTGAGCACCTACCTCCTACCAAGAAGAAAAACTAGCTAATAATTTTTTGAGGAGTTTTCAATTTTATATCATCTTTTACATACTAAGCAAAAAAAAAAAGCTAAAAGTCTATGTACCTTTAAATCAGCCAGTCTATTGCAAGAAGAAATAGACCACCTTTTAGCATGTCTTTATGAAATGTGCTAATATCTGATCGCTTCTCACTTCAAATAACAATTCAGAACATTAATTAGCACATTAGCATAGAAGCAATGTATTGGTTCATTTCATCATAATTAATGTTTTGGTAGAAAAGATAATAAAGGTTCTACATGGTGGACCTATATTTATAAGGATTCTCTACACATAGGAAAACCATGGCCATTCTGATATTTTAGAAACTTCTCCAGTTCTTCCATTTATAATCAATATAAATAGCCAATGAATCACTGAGAATCAAGTGTGATTAGAAGTGAGTTTGGAAGTGGTCCCACCACACAGACCAATGTGTTATTATTTGCATCATCCAGAATCTTAACTACACCTAACACAAAGCTACAAGCACTGCTTCACGTATTGAACAGTTCATTTTCTTCCATTCCCTAATGATAGGCTGATTCTCTGACCCATACCCAGCACCAAACTCAAACCCTTAATCACAGAAGAAACTCAACAAGACCATGTAGTAAGAGTATATCTCTCACCACTACAGTACCAAGGGGCTGTCAAGGTAGAAACCCTGTGATAATGGGGCCCAGACAACTCCTGAGGGAAGGAACCAGAGTAAGCCTAGGAACACTTGACAAAGCTTGCTGCTGGATACTGAGGAAACACATCAGAATCCAGGGTCCCAAAGGCATGATACTAAAGAGAATGAGGCTGTGTTACCTGACTGTATTATGTGTATTTCAAATATAGAATTCTAAGTTGAGAAAAGCGCTGTGAGTTAATGAGAAAGAGTTCCAAAATCTGCATCACATTCTCTCAGTCTTTGGATGAAGACTACACAGTACATGTGTAGAATAAGACAGCATAGATCCAGGCAAAGACCAGCGACCAGAGATCTGATGAGACTGTCAATGTTTAACTTTCAATGCGCCAATGTAGAAATGACCTCATCATATATCCTAGGCCTTCAAATTCTGTAGTGAAACCATTACCTAAACCCTAAGACTACCTAGACCCTGTAAAGTTACTGTCTCTATGCCTGTCCTAACAAAGATGAAATCCAACCCCAAAAGGATCAAACTATGGCTGTTTTACTAAGAACACCTTGCAAACCCTTAGAGCAAGGTGCTAACCATATATGTTGCCATCATGTCATGGTGTCATAGTGTGTTTACACTGCAGCAATTCAGACAGTCTTATTCCAGTTCTGCAAGTAAAAGTTGAAGAGATTGAGATGTAAATGAGTTGGGAAATAAGTGTAGATTTTTGCAGTTTCTTTTTACTCGGTATATTCAACACCAAATGAGAAAGGCATGGCTTCTGACTTTAGTCACCTTCCCAAGGAGATTCTTAATCAATCTTGAAATGTTAGAACTTTCTTTGAGCTTTTCATCGATCTCTCTAACTAACACTTATTAGGGTTTTTTTCTCTTAAAGTAGTAACATTTAAAATTAGCCAGTGAGTGGCAATGTGCACCACCCATCTCAACAGCCCTGGAAATGAGAGTAACAGTATTCCTAATTTCAGATGAAAAAAAGAGAGGCTTCAAGAAGTTCAGAGCAGTATACTAAATGCCACACAGGTTCTAAAGCATGAGGGTGGTTTCCAACCCTCGGCCTTTGGATTCCAAAGCCATGCACTTATTCATAATGTTCAACCAATTCCCAATACTGAGACTGAATTCACAGAGCCTAGCCTCAGAAAATCTCAGAATTAGTCCTCACAGATGAAAAAGATTCCCCACAGAAACACTGCAATCAAGTAAGGTAACAAGTGCCAGACTTTCCTTTGGATGCTTCTTGCCTGACTCCTTCCCATCCCAGACAGCTGGGAAAAACTAAATCATCTGCACTTTTGTTTTGATCTGGGTGTGGGTGGAGGTACATTTTTACATTGTGGAGTCTGAAAGTTTCTGTTGTGGTATTTTTATCAAAACTGGAAATTTCCAAAGGAGGCCAAATTTGTTTCAAACTCTGATCTGTAATTTACACTATATACAACTCTGTATGTTGGTTTGACTAATCACATAGGGACACAATAGACAGTCTTACATGTTTAAACTTCCATGAATGACCTGACTCCTACAAAAGCTCACTGTGTAACTTTACATAACCCCATGCATCTCCCTGATTCTTGGTCTCTTTATCGATAAAAGGACCTTGTACTACATAATTTGAATTACAGGCCACAGAGCAGAAGTTCTAAGAGATACTCCCCTCAAAACAGAAGCTTCAAATCAAAAAGAAGGAAAGAAACACACAATAGCCCCTATTTAGGGATTCACAGTCCACTAACAATAGGTAATATGAAACTATACTAAAGCCTCAGGAACAATCTACACTAAAGAAACTCACTTAAAATTGCTTAGAAAATTTAAATTTTCTAAACTTACTTGATCATGAAACAGAGCTCCCAGTGGAAAAAAATCTATAAACATCTAATGAAAACATATCTATTCACTCACTCAAAATGCTACCCATTGTACTGGTGAGATGACTCAGTTCATGAAGTGCCTATGTATAAGCATAAGGATGTGAGTTCAAATCCCAAAAACCCATGTTAAAAAAAAATCGTAACAGTGCACCTGAAATTACAGCAGTTGGAGCTGAAGACACAGGATCCCTGGGGCTTACCAGCCATTATATAAGAACCTGTGAGCTTCAGGCACAGTAAAAGACTCTATCTCAAAACATTAAGTTGAGGGTAATCGTGGAGACAAACATTTGCACACACAAACAGATAACATACACACAAAAAATAGAAATTATGTGTTGACTACCTATTATGTGCTAAAGATTGAACTGAGCTCCAGGAATGCCATGGCAAACATAATAAATGTCATATTGATCTCTCAAAGTCTAGACTTTAGTTGGGAAGATAGACAGTAAAGTGCCAAATATGATTTCAAGTTAAAATGAGTATTATGAAGGAAATTCAAAGGTTTTAAATATAATATAATGGAGATGGAGAACATTTAGACAAGATCATAAGAAAAGTCACTTTAATAAAACATTAAGGCATCACAGCATCTTAGATGATACAATATAATATATATAATTTATGAGATCCTAGTATAATTAGAGTCATTTGAGATACATGAAGAATGAGATGGAGCCTCCCAATGAAAAGCTGTAAAAGCCATTCCAGGCAAAATATCAGCATCTGTGAAAACACAGGATACAAGATTGCTTAACAGGTCCAGAAAACTGAAAGGCCAGTGAGGCAGAAGAAGAATTAAGGCTGATTTACAAATTGTTGGCATGTCAGGATTACCAGCGAGCTAAAGTGAATATCTAAGCTTATTTGATCATGAAACAAAGCTCCCAGAGGAAAAAAAATCTATAAACATCTAATTAAAGCATATCCATTCACTCACTCAAAATACTACCCATTGTACTGGTGAGATGACTCAGTTTGTGAAGTGCTGATGTGTATGCATAAGGATGTGAGTTCAAAACCCTAGAACTCATGTAAAAGAAAAAGTCCTAACAGTGCTTCTGTACAGCAAAGGATACTGTCACTAGAACAAAATGGCAACCTACAGATTGGGAAAGGATCTTTACCAACCCCACTTCCGACAGAGGGCTAATATCCAAAATTTATAAAGAACTCAAGAAATTAAACACCAAGAAACCAAATAATCCAATCAAAAAATGGGAAACAAATCTAAACCAAGAATTCACAAAGGAGGAATCTCTAATGGCAGTGAGACATTTGAAGAAATGCTCAACATCCTTAATATCAGAGAAATGCAACTCAAGATGACTCTGAGATTACATCTCGCACCTGTCAGAATGGCTAAGATCAAAAACTCAAATGACAGCACATGCTGGCAAGGTTGTGGAGAAAGGGGAACACTCCTCCATTGTTGGTGGGAGTGCAAACTTGTACAACCACTATGGAAATCAGCCTGGCGATATCTTAGAAAACTTGGAATAGCCTAACCTCAAGACCCAGCCATACCACTTCTGGGTGTACATCCAAATGATTCCTCATCAAACTATAAGGACGTTTCCTTATCTATGTTCATAGCAGCCTTATTTGTAATAGCTAGAAACTGGAAACAACCCAGATGTCCCTCAACTGACACATAGATTTTTTAAAAATGTGGTACATTTACACAATGGAATACTACTCAGCTATCAGAAACAAAGAAATCAAGCAATTTGCAACCAAATGGATGGCACTAGAAAAGCTCATCCTGAGTGAACTAACCCAGACTCAGAAAGATGTACATGGCATCTACTCACTTATAATTGGATTTTGGCCATATAGTACAGGATAACTACCCTACAACCAATACAAAAAAAGAATCAAGAGCATAGACTTTGTTACATATTAAGGGGACAATTTGCCCTTTGTTACCTACTAAGGGGACAATTTGCCCTAGGAGTGCTACCATGTTGGCCCCCAGTGCAAGAGGAAGCTCTTAGCCCGCATATGACTGTTGAGCTGAGAGGGGTTGATATATAGGGACACTCCACATCGGAGGTGTGGGAAGGGTGGGAGAGGGAGGAGAGGGAGGAGAGGGTGGGAGGGTGGAACCAGGAGGGGTGGAATGAGGGTACTGTTATGGAGATGTAACTTGAAGCAATAAGCAGACAAAAAACAAATAAAAAGAATAGAAAACAAAAAAAAAACTAGGAATGATCTAAGGAGGTAAAACCATTATGAGCTTTTACCTCACACCAGTGAAGATTGCCATTATAAAACACAAGAGAACTAGGTTTGGTGGCACATGCCTGTAATCCCAGAATTTAGCAGACTGAGTCAAGAGGGTAGTAAATTCCAGCCTTGGCAACAGAGTAAAACCCTGTCTAAACAACAACAGCAAAGATGAGATAACAAATGCTGACAAGGGAGTATGAAGAAACAGCCTCTCTTCTGGGCACAAACTGCAGCTACAGGGATAGTTTCACTCCCAAGTTTATTGCGGCATTCTTTACAATAGTAAGATATGAAAACAAACTAAATGTCTGTTACTAGAGAGTGGCTGATAGATAAATGACATACATACATTATATTTTCTTTATAGTTTTCTATATATCACATAGAGATGATACACGTTTCATGCATGTGTGTATGTAAGTATATGTCATAGAATATTACTCAACTTTAAAAAGAAAGTCCTCTTGCCATATGCCACAAAGTAGATAGACCTAGATGTTTTTATGCTGTAAGAAACAACCCAGACACAAGAAGAAAACTACTGCATGATTGCACTAATCTCTGGAATATTTAACAAAGACTCGGATATACATAAATAGGGGATAGCATAGTGGTTATAGTCAAATCATAGGTAGGTGGCAGGAAATACAGATAGGCAGGTCAATGGATTCAAAATAGCAGATGTAGGTTGAACAGGTCAAGAACCCTGATATGTAGCTTAAGAACCAGAGGAATGCTAACTGTATAGACCATTAATAGCTAGTCAACCACACCTACCTTCCCCTAGCATGACTCTGCTATTACTCACAGGGATATCTGCTCCATCAAGAAGGATTTGCTCAGGGGATTGATTACAATCATTCTGAGATTACGAAGAGTGGGCCTCACTGAGAAAAACTATGCCAAGAAACAGTAAAAGAGAGAGAAACAGACCCTAATAACAGTCTGAGTCTCAGAGTCTAGGGCGGCTTTCCCTTGCTTGTCCCACATTTGGTCTGTGGCAAATAGTCTCAGAATTCTTGCTCAAGACATACTGGAAAGAGAGACCGAGCAACACAGCCACCTCTTCATTTCTGTGGTCAGGGCAGCTACCAGACTGGTGTTACCACTTAGGTTTTCCATGTGATCATCAAACGCCAGCCAGCTCTTTCCCTTAAGAACAGAAAACACTATCAAGTTCTTCATGCCATCTGCTAAATCCCCTTCCTCTTGATTTGAGAGGAAGAAAGAAATACTTGCCTAACCACCTCCTAAAGAGAGAAGAAAAGACTTTGCAAAGCTCTCCCCCAAAGAAATCCCTGTGAATATTGGAGCCACCTCTGCTGTCTACCCTTTGCTGGCCTTGGGGTGGGTGAGGGGTTTCAGAATGCAGCCAGTTCCTTGGGAAGCTCTGCAGAGGAATTTAAGTGCAACAGCGGTCCAATTTCTGAGCCTTGGCAGAAACTTCAATTTCAGCATTCTGTTGTGCACGTGAATTACCATCTCTTATTTTGTAAAGAAGGAAAAAAAAAAAAAAAAAAGGTTGGAAACCATTTCAGTGTATTCAACCGTTTCTCAGAATTCTAAATGAAAGAGATGATCCTGGGATAATCATAGGTAAGAGCCAAGCCCATACTTTTATTGTATGCTGAACTTTGAAGGGTTTAGAGGAAAGATGATTAAGGTATATAAAATTAAGGATAAAGAAATTATAGTCTCTTTAGAGTAAATACCCAGCGATATTCTCACACTGAGGAATGATTACTCCTCAGGGGATGGTGTCATGCTGGTTCATGTAAATTTGACAAGTTTGACTTGACTAACAAGGCAGATGAACCTAAATCTTGGCAGAAGGAGCTATTAGATATTTTAATGGAGAATGATGGGGTTTTTTTTGGGGGGGTGGTGTTGAGGCCTTTTTTTTTTTTTTTTTTTTTTTTTTTTGGTTTTTCGAGACAGGGTTTCTCTGTGTAGCCCTGGCTCACCTGGAATGCACTCTGTAGACCAGGCTGGTCTTGAACTCACAGAGATCCACCTGCCTCTGCCTCCCAAGTGCTGGGATTAAAAGGCATGCGCCACAACCCCCAGCCGAGTTGAGGTCTTTTTTTAAACAGAAGAACCTGTTTTTCAGGTGAGTTAGCCCAAGTCTTTCTCTAAAATAAGCATGTAACATTTCTTTATAGTCTATGAACTCTCTGAACATATGAACACCGTTGATTCTATCATTCCTCAGTCTTTTACTAGTGCCTTTGCTCTGATCTCCTTTCTTCTACTCCCGATGCGTTCTGTGTTTCAAAGAGTATTGTAAGAACATAGTGTTTCCAGAAGGTAGTATTACTGAGAGTAGATTCTACCTACTGTTTAGAACAAGGAGAGACATATTCTGGACTCACAACTGAAATACAGGGCTGTGCCTAGATTTGTGGGCTTGAAGGACCTTGAAATGCTTCCTACCCTGTGCCACCCACAGAATTTCCTGAATTTCATTTTAATATCCTCTAGAATTCTGTAGTTAAAGAGAAAAGCTTCAAAGGTTTTTGAGAGTCTGCTGGTTTCAGGAAGGTTTTTATTGGCTACGAGTTATGATTGAAATTATCTATTTGCTATTCAGTTTAATTAATATGTTAAGAGAGATTTCTAAATGGGCTGCCTCGGGTTTTGCAGTGCTGACTAGAATAATAATGTAAAAACTGCATGGCAGTGTAGGAGACAAAAGATAAGGTCAGAGGGAAACAGCTCAATAACATCTTAAAAAATCAAAACTATTTCAGTGCTTTTGTCACATACGTCTCTCTCTCCTTCAATTCTGGCATCTGTTAGCTTTCTGCACGTGTTTACCAAGTATGACTAATAAATTCTGGCATGTATATACATAACATGTACATGCATACCACATACATATTCATCTCTGTCACATGAGGCATAGCTTCAAATTTCATTGAAAGAGGAAAAAAATACTTTTGGAGAAGAAAATTCAATATTTGCCTATAGATAAATACTTTCCCATCAAATTCCCAACTATCTATTTGTCTCAGCATCCTGAGTCCATTCAGTAAAGGGATGCTCAGCATTGTAGACCATTTTTAATTCATCTCAGGACCTGTGTTGTGGTTTGTTCTAAAGGTAGAAAATGGAACATACTAAGTATCCACAGTGTGTGTCTTTGTCTCAGCAGACACAAACAAGCCACACAGGAGAGGACATTTAAGCAAACTGCAATCAGGTATTGACTGAGAAGATTAAATGATCCAATCCGATATTTCTTTAAGAGCTAATTCAAAGGGCCAAGCCATCATTTCAGCAAATGAAGTTGAAAAGAAAAGAGGGTTATCTGTACAATCCATCTTTTTGAGTGAGGTTGGCTTCTATAGCCCCAGGCTCATGAGCTCGTCAGCCAGCTGGTCTGGCTAATGATGACCCTTGGGTAGCAACACCTTAGATCTACATTTCTCCATCCCTATTTGCAAAACAGCCAAATTAGTTCTAGAAACTTTCTGAAACAAAAACTACTTTCCCAGAATGGATGCTATTCAACACTCTGGTCAGCAACACTTTGGAGTAGTGACAAGAGTGAACTGTCTACAAAACCAGCACTGTACTGGAGATCAGCAATGGTGCCATGGGATTCCTTGCAGCCTGAAGAAATGGGAAAACAAAACTGCAGCTCTCTCAAGCAGTTCGTATGGGTTTTCACTAGAACCCAGAAGTCCCAAGCTTCTGTTCTGAACCTCAGCTGCCTCTTCTGTAAATGCAGTAGTTTGGTCCCCCCCACCCCTTCTTGTGGTTGATCTTGGTTGTCCACTGTTGATTAGGTTGAGAGATGCATAAGAGATTAGGAAATCATCCTGTGGCAAGTGCTGGAGAGGGTATTTGTAGAGAGGAGAGGCAAGGGGGACAAAAAGTAAAGGGGGAAATGCCTCCATGAATGTGGGAAGCATCATCCAATGACTAAGAGCCCACATGGAACAAAAATAGGAAGAGGAAGCCCACCAGTATAGGCTTGCCCTCTGCTCTGTTTCTCAGCTGCCATGAGGTAAGTGGCTACCTATCATATGCTCTTGTCACCATGATGTTCTTTCTACCTTGCTCCCAATAGAGTCAAGTGGCCATATTTTGGGGAAGGTCTAATAACATTGCTTCTGATAGGCTGATTTCAATGCTGAGATCTGGTTACCACCCCTTCTGAGGCATTCTCTTGATTGGTTAACAAAAGTCGCTGATAGCCAATTAGCTGGGCAGAAAGAGTATACGAAGGTGGGACTTCCTGAGATTAAAACAGGAACCCTGCGTTTTATACAGAGGATTAGCTCATTCCACCAGGAGACACTGAGGCAGATAGATGTGTTTGAGAATGTTGGAAAGTAATCATAGGCACATGGCAGTTTGGGAATTAGGTAATCCAGGTTAGCTTAGAGTAGCTAATTGAGAGCCTACCCAGCTAAGGGGTAAGTGTTGAAACATTAAAAGGTCTTGGTATATTTAATTATTGGGGAAAGGACTGTGGCAGCTTATAGGCCATCAGTCCAAGCAATCCAGGGCTGTAAGACTCCCAGACTCCCATGGAACTCTGGAGAATCTCCCATGAAGCCACCAGTAATTCTACTGGCCTAATATAACAACTTATATTACTTAACAGAGTTTAGGTTACAGGTGGTGTATGCCACCCTTGGTCTAGGGCTTTTGCCCCAGGATAAATCAGGCCATTGGTTAAGGCAGGCCAGGCCCATCGGCTGATACCCTGCCAGGCTGCCCGCTGTTCTGAGAAGCCGCCAGCTGCTCTGCTGGCCTAATTTTATATTTTATACTTATTAATAAATACAATTCATAATTAAATTGCAGTTTCAGCCAGAGACTACTGATACCTCCAAAATTGTTAGCCAAAATCAACCTTTTCTCCCCTAAACTGTTGTTTCTCAGGTGTTTTTCACATGACCAGAAAAGATTGCTATGGATTGAATCTGAAATGTCTTTCAAGAGTTCATGTTTTGAACATTTGAACCCAGCTTGTAGTGCTATTTGGGGAATTTCTATAAATTTTGGAAGACAGGGCTTGGGAGATGGAAGAAAATTACCAGGGGTGAAGGGAGTCCTTGAGGTATGCTCTCCCTGGGCACTGTCTGGCTGCATCTCTACACTTTGGTCTACCATGACATGAGCAGTCTCAGCCCCATGCTCTCACCACTATGAACTAAGCTGATCTACCACACCTTCCCTATCTTGATAGATGGAAACCATTAACTAAACAATTTTTCTTCCCTTAAGTCATGCCTTTGAGAAATTGTCACAATGGCACAAAAGTAGAGCAATTCCTGCTCCCAAATATGATTATGCTCCCCAACTGAACAATTTTTTTCCTCTGGGGCATATGGATCCCTCATCCCTTCACATCCACTTTTCTTTCCTAATGTTAGCCATCAGGCTGTAGATCCAGGAGGGCACCCTTCTGAGCCAAAATCCATAATTTCTCTGGCCTTCTTAACTTAAGCTGCCCTCATTATTTCAACTCTGAATTGGAAACTAAACATTCAAACTATTAAACACTAAACACATCAAAACATATCCCACATTCAAAAGCACAGTAGCAAGATTTGTTGATCTTGCTGACTTTCCAACCTTCTTTTTAATTTATCTTCCTTTTTTTTTAACTAAACATGGTCTACTTAATCACGCCTGTCATTATGACTGTACTGCCACCAAATCCTTTGCTAGATACCTGAGAGTAGATTTCTTCTGCCTATATATTCCACTGAACTGTTTCTCTTGGAAGGTGACTATATCTGAGGCTTCAACTAATGAATTTTTCTCACTGTTCTCTATGTTTTCTTAACTTGGAGCAGTTTTCAATGGTCTTTTCAATTATTTCCTCTCTTGAATTCTGTGGCACTTGTACTATCCAGATGATCCGTTCTGTGGCTGCCTCTTCATTTCCTTCAATGACTCAATTGCCATCCCTTATATTCACTACAATTTTACTCTATATTCAGTTCCTCTAAAAAGTAATCTGTTTCTATGTATTCCATGTTGATGACACCCAAATAGGTATTTGTGGCCTTCTAGCTGTGAATGAGAATGTTCTCCATAAGTTCATATGTTTGAATACTTGATCCAAAGTTGGTGGGACTGATTAGGAAGGACTAGGAGGTATGGTCTTATTGGAAGAGATATGTCACTGGGAGTGGTCTTTGAGGTTTCAAAAGCCCACAACAATCTCTCTCTTTCTCTCTCTCTCTCTCTCTCTCTCTCTCTCTCTCAACCTCAATACAATCCCAATTAAATACTTTCTATTGTAAGTTGCCTTGGTCATGATGTTTTATTACAGCAATAGTAAAGTATCTAAGACACCACTGTAAAGCTCTAAACTCATAGACTCTGCTGCTGAAGTTTCCTCAATAGAGACTGTGTTCTCATTTTCAAATCATCATAAAGTTGAAGACTATCTTCCTAAAACCCTAAAACCAATTACTCTACAGCCTTTCTTTTTAAGGTGTGTGTGTGTGTGTGTGTGTGTGTGTGTGTGTGTGTATGTGTGTGTGTGTGTGTGTGTGTGTGGTCTCCTGAGTGTATGCAGGTACCCACAGAGTCCAGAAGAGATTGTCATATCCCCTGGAGCTGGAGTTGAAGGCAGTTATGAGCTGCCTGATATAGATAATAGGAACCAAATCCAAGTCCTCTGGAAGGACAGCAAGTGCTCTTCACCAATTAGCCATCTCTGCAGCCCAGCCCCTCTCTATTGTCTCTTTACATGATCAATAGAAACACCATCACAGAGACATGGAAACATTCCTATATACTTTAGCTAGTAAAGATGAATGCATAGTCTTTTTAAATT
This sequence comes from Lophiomys imhausi, assembly GCA_907164525.1. Classification (NCBI taxonomy): domain Eukaryota; kingdom Metazoa; phylum Chordata; class Mammalia; order Rodentia; family Muridae; genus Lophiomys; species Lophiomys imhausi. The sequence goes on along the minus strand of CAJQZJ010032488.1, from coordinate 5,064,193 downwards.
TCAGACCCAATAGTAAGAATGAGAAACACAAAGATAAAACCTACCCCTTAAATGATTTACCCAGTACATTCTCTATGACATGCTTTTTTCCCCCATGATCCCTTCAAGTTAAACTCAAAATAGTTTCCCTGGAACTATTTTCTGATATAGTTCTGGGTTAGATTCAACTGAGAAAAGTCACATACTCATACAATCTCAAGTAATATTTTTTCTTTTTTCACACATTGGTCTCTATGTTCTGTCAAATTTCCTTCACAATATTACTCACATTTAATACTAAATGTTTACTGGGTGTCTACCCAACTTTAACTCTGTGCTAAGCATACATAGGTCAAGATAAGGTTTCAGAGAACTTGAAGTATGAGCATAGGAGGTAAGAAGCAAGAGATGACATTGGGTAGGTAGAAACAAGTCACTTCACACATAATAGTTATGGTGTGTGCTATGATTTGAATAGTCTTTCCAAAACTCATATTGAAATTTAATTGCCTTGTCACAGTATTATGAGATGAGATCTTAGGAAGATGATAGATCATGAGAGTAGTGGATTAATGAAGGGATTGATGTTATTATCAAAAGACATTTGCTATTAAGAGCAAGTTTTCTTCACTTCTCTCTATCCCTTGCCCTTCCACCAGGTTATGGCACAGCACAGGGTCCATCACCATATGTTAAAAGTATGCCTCTGGATTTCCCAGCTTGCAGAGTCATAAAGCAAATAAGCTCCTGTTGTCTGTAAACTGTCTAGTCTGTGATACTCTGTTATAGTAGCAGCAAATGAACTAAAACGGTGTGTTGTAAGTTGAATAGTGCATACCAAAAATATATATTCTGAACTCCTGGGATTCCCAGTACCTACAACTTTACCTGGAAATAGAATTGTATTCCAGTGATGTCCATCATAGCTGAGACATCATGACATAAGAGCAGGAGGAAGCTGGTCACATCATACTGCAGTCAGGAAGCAGACAGCAATTAATGCTAGTATTCCATTCACTCCCTCCTTTCTGTTCAGTCTATGACCACCAGCTCATCAAATGGTGCCATGCACAATTAAGGTGTCTCTTTCTTCTTTAGTTTAACCAATCTAGATATCCAATTATAGACATACACAGAGTTTTTCTCCTAGGTAATTCTAGATCATGTCAAGTTTATAGTAACAACCTATCACAGGATCTTTGCAAAGTAATCAAGTGGAGGTTCTTAGAGTAAGAGTTAATTCAACATAACTAGTACTGTTATAAGAAGAAAAAAATACTATGTGAAAAGAGAGACAAACTCCAGTGCAATCGAAGGAACAGAAACCAAAGGATATCTGAGTAATTAGAGTCAAGGAAAGAAAAGACACTCGCCATGAGAGGAACCAACACTAGCAACACCTTCTGACTTTTGGACTCCAAATTAGAGAGAATAAATTTATGTTGTTTTAAGCCACCAGATTTATGGTAATACTTACAATATCCCTAAGAAATATACACAGCCATTAGTAGCAATCAATATACATTCATATCCATTCTTGTACCCAATTCTGGCAACTCACATAATAACTGCACCTAACACATTGGTCAACGATTCTTAGGTCAATAAATATCTACTTAGTTCTTATTCACAGGTTCTCACACCTAAATTCTTCTCCTTTGTCTACTCTACGATGGAAACAATTATGTATGCTTTAATATCACTGAAAGAAATAATGATCTTATATTCTGTGGCATTTAACTGCCAGTAGTGTCCCATAATTATGGTTGGTCTGGATTAGAATAGAATTTATCCAGTTACTCTGAATCATCCAAAGCAAGGATTTGCTTTACAGCTTAAGTCTCTGGTAACACTGCTCTAAAACCTCTTAATTAAACTCTCTGATTTAGGTTTGTGGTGGTGGTATGAATAGAATAAGTCAGTTTTGCAAATTTGACCAAATGTTAAATATTCAAATTCTAGAGACATAGTTTTCTCCTTCACAAAGTGCCAAGATTATAAATTTAAATATAACCCACATAGGTTACTATTATGTTACTATCATAACATAGAATTATGAAGATTTAACTTTTTTTGCTGTCCTACACATGGCAGTCTAGTATTCTCATTTTCCCTTAAACTGAAAACTCAGTCCTCTGATGTCTCAGTTGTTGGTAAGAGTTTCCCCGATCAAAATCTTTTGGCTCCTTTGTTTCTTAGAAATGCATAAAATACAGTGTCTCCTTTCTGCTGAAGTAGGTATTGTGAGTACATACCTCCTTTTCAGTTAGCTTTGAGATGTTCCTAAATCAGGGCTGCCAAAATAATACCCCGATCAAATTCCTATAGTATCCCCTGCATTAGCTACATTTTGAAGAGGCAACAATGGATAAGTATCATGATGTTGAACAAAGAACTTCACCTTGGATGCCCATATGTATGGGAATGCACAGGAATGCCAAGATCACAGACATTTCCAGTTATCTGCTATGTATAACTAACCACCTAAAACTTAGTGGCTGAAAACAACCATTATTTATTTCATTCATACACCTAAAATTCATTCTAAACAAACCCAAAATTTGGTTGGAGAACTTATCCCCACAACAAGAGAAATCAGTTGGTGAAACTGACAGGTTAGGGACTGGAAGGCTTGATCACCCCCACGTCTTCCAGGTGATCCTGGCAGCTGGCCTGACCTCAGCTGGGGTCCTGCTGTATGACTTCTTGGTTTCCTCACAATCATGTTACTAGGATCCAGCATCAAGTGTTCCCAGATGTAGGCTGTAGCACATCTGACAGTCCTGGGTGTCACACAACATTGCTCTTATCGGAACAACTCATGACTAAGATCAGTCCAGGTTCAAAAAGAGGACATGACCTTTGTCTCAATGAGAAGAATGTCAAATAATTTTTTGATGTGTTTTAGACATATAAAGATGAAATTACATATAAGGTTACTGGGGAAACAGCCAAAGAGAAAGCTCCTAAGCTACCTCTTATTACTCATCCACACTCCATACAGTGGCAAATGGAGGTTCATTTTGGAACCTGGGTTTCATATCAGAATATTGGTTCAAAAATCCTTGATGAATCTTTTTGATAATCCTTAATTTTTTTCTACATTTATCTATTTACTTAGGGGGGCTGTCATGTACATTCAACAGCATGAGTAGGGAGGTCAGAGAACCATGTGGATTTTACAGTAGTCAGTTTTCTCCTTCCTTCATGGGAGGACCTAGGGTAGAACTCATGACATTAGGCTTTGCTGAAGTGCTCTCATCTGCTGAGCTATCTCACCAGCCCCATGGTAAATCTTTATTCTGCCACTTACCTTAGATAAGTTATTTAGTGGATCAGATCTCAATTTCTTTATTTGTAAGCTACAGGTAAATCCTATTTTTTTTTTCTCCTGCAGACATGAGAATAAAGTAAGACCGTGGGATGCAGGTATCACAGTACCTGTCACTGTGGGTAAATTGGCTTTTGTTGTGCTGTCTTTGTTGTTCCTATCCCTAGTAATGCTTGGTGCTACCTGTCAAAACAGTTCCATGGAAGACAGGAGGGCGAGCTAGTAGATGAGAAATCTGAATCCTTCAGAGAAGGGCCAGGCAGTATGTGTTGGTCAGATACTTTCAGGCATAAGCATGGTAAAGTAGGTCTAGGATAAGCAGATCAGAGCAAGTACACAGGTCAATGAGTTACTTTAAATCAGGGCTTAGACATGACTTAGGGCTTATACCTGATAAGGACAGAGGGGATTCAATCAAAGAATGATCTGACCATACAACTAAACTTGAATGAAAAAAATGTAATAAAAACAAAATCACCCAGGACAATTTTCCAAGGAGTTCTATGTTCCTTCTTTCCTGCTCACTTTTTAAAGCCATTACTTTTATTTTGTAGTCAGTTACAGGAAGAGTGGTGTCTAATCCCACAGGGCCAGCTCCTGTCATCTTTAAACGGGGGGTTTCTCAGTTCTATTCTGGGGACCATCAATCATGAAAGATACCATTTAACTGTGCCCTGTGGGTCTCCCTGGTGTCATCCCACACACCATGACATTGGCCATGTTGATTTTCCCACATGGGTTGTCTTCCTCCCTTGAATCACGTAAATGAGAGCTATTTTTAAAGGCATCTACTTCAACCTTCTTTTCAATGCTCATTTCCTTCCAGGGCCACCCTAGATTTATGATCCAGCAGTTTGTTTAACCACAGACAGTGATGTAGCTTGCCCCTCTGTGAAAAGCCTCTCCCATTAATCAGTCCAAATGCACTATGGTGAAAAGAAGGTATGCGCCTGTAATTGAATTCAAATTTCAATTTATCATTCATGATATTTGTAAGTTATCTTCCTAAAACACCAATATCCTCTTCTGTAAGATTTATGGACTATTTTACCGCACTAATGCTACAAGTATTTGGAATTTTGTCTATCTTTCCCCCATTACATTCCTAGACTTGAAAATCACTACTTATAATACTCCATTAAAAATTGTTCCTAAAAACCCAGTCAACAGTTGATGATACAGAACCCATCCACTTGCCTGCTAGCAACCTCACCCACCATTATGCCTCGGGACTGCATGCTGTCTTGTGACCCTAATGAATGGCAGATAGGAATTCCAGTGACCATCCCCATGTGTGCCCACCAGTGACTGAACCCAATACACTACCAAGGGATCACATGGTGTCCTGAACCCCCAGCTCAGGATAGGGATCCCACACACAGCCACTTCCCCATGTATTTCCTCCTGAGGATGGTGTGGTGTCCTGTTCCCTGCCCCATGAAGCACCACCCTCTCCCAATGTGACTCCTCTACTACCCAAATACCACCTGTGAACCCTCCATGGGCGTCTAATGATACAAAAGATTTCCTCTCGGACTGAGAAGTTGTACCTATTGCTAGCTGAGCTGGGACCACGGTTGACAACTTATTTCCATATCAACACAGAGTAGTCCTAACATTGAATGCTAAGCACCATTCAGCAGGTCCACAACCTGATGAGTTGGGGTAACATCAGGCAAAGGTCAAAATATGTACTCATTGAAGGTGAAACTAGATATCCTTACCAGAAACACCACCAATGACCTAACTCCAGATGCCTAAGTGGCAAAAGCAAACACAATATAAATAACAAAGACAACCAATTAAACTCAGTACTGTCCCCTGAAGAAGCACAGGAGAAAAATGATTCCACTCCACTTAAGAATTCATGGAATATAAGATGATTCTCTGAAATTTTGCCTTTTCTGAACAAATGTTCTCATCATAGGAAAAAAATGTAGATCAAAACACAAATATAATGGGAGTATATAATATATATTCTTGTTTTACACACACACACACACACACACACACATATATATATATATATAAATAAAGCTTTATATGCAAACACAAGTGGCTGGCTGGTTTAAACTTGAGGGTGGAGCTTGCTGATTTCCGACCTGGGGAGAGGAATACTTCTCAAGTGTGGATGGCTTTCAGAAATATATGTGGCGCTGGTTAAAACTTTTGAGTTTTTCAACATGAAATTTTTTAAGTATTTGAATTTTGGACACTATCAAGCTTATATTTGTTGTGGGCTTGCTCTAAAAATGTTTGTATTGGTTTGGGACATATCCCAGTAGTAGAGCATTTGCCTCATCTACACAAGGCTCTGAGTTTGATAATCCAGCACTATGGAAAGTCTATATTTAATTTATTTTTAATTTCCTTCTTTAAAATAATTGAATGTTTAATTATCTTGGTATTTAATTATCTATAGATATTGATGTTTTTATTTTATCTATATCTAAAAAGGCTGATAGAAAACAAACATGTAACAAAAGCACCATCAAGTTCGAATCCTTATTCCAGTTTATCACTCAAAGCAACTACCATTAGTCCATTCCAAATACTGTCATTTCATCCTGGGTATTTTTAAAGCACTAAATAAATTTATACCTCTTCAAGAATCGTGTCCTTAGAATCTAAAGCTCCCCCCCCCCTTTTTTAAAGCAGCAAAGAAACCTAGATTCTTTTTTCCAAGCGGGAAGAATGTTCCAATGGTAAACATTCACTAGATAGTCTTGTGTTTTTGTTTAAGTGTGACTATTTCTGTACTGTCATGCATAAATTTTTTCCTTCTGTACAGCCAGTGTGTAGTACAATGGAATATATGAATGGGATTCTCAGGGTTTTTTGTTTGTTTTTTTCAGTATTTTTAACAGAATGGGAAATACATTGTTCCCCTGATCTTGGCCCTGTTTAGTTTTGTTCATTACTTTGATTTTAAATGTCATTTGTTTAGAGTTGACTGTTGGGTTTGTTGTTGTTTTTGTCATCATTTTTTCCCAACCTAGAGCAAATAATCTTGTAAAGATGGATTTTGCTATGGTATAATTTTTCTTAATAAAATCCACAAATTAAGCACTTGAATCTCTAAATCAACCAATTTTTGTACCATAATCTGAATTTCAATATGGTTTTTAACAAGCTTCCTCTGTCATATACAAACGACCCCACATCATCACACCTTCAGTCCACTGAACCTACCAGCTTTTCAATGCCCATTTCCCTTCTTACCAGCCTAAATTCCAGAGTCCACCCATAAGCCACTTCCCTATGTGACCTTCAATCCCCTTGTCCCACCATCTCTTCTTTTAATCACTCGTTGAAATCTTTGCTTTAGCTCTATGTAACTGAACAATCTCACTTTAAGCCATGCTCACCAACTCCCAATTGGTTCTCCATGCTGTCTGAAAGTCATAACGTACTCTCTAATCAAATCGTTGTTCTGCCCTCCTAGGAAACTGTATCATAATGTCCTTTCAATCTTCCTCCTGTTTAACTTTACTCTTAGCTGATGAGCTTCATCAATAAAAGAGCCATAGTGGTTATTTTGAATCATAAATCAACTAGTGTTATTTCTCTGCCTATTTATATCCAATAACTCTTCTTTCTCATTGGAAATAGCACATCCCTCACCATGACCTGTGTTACTTGAACTCCTCACTTGTACCTTACTTGTTCCATTGTTCCTCCTACTTTACTGACTTCCTGTGGTTCTGTTTAAAACACCAAGAAATCTCATACCTCTGAGCATTTCTACTTCCTGCTTCCCCTTCTTAAAACACTCTTTGCTAGATATGACATAACTCACCCATTCCTTTGCTGCCTTTTATCTTTGTTCAAATATTACCTTCCTATTGAGGTCTTCTCTGGTGATTATGTTCAGATATGAGCCCCCTCCTTCTCCCTGAAACTTATCTTCTCCATATTATTTATCATCATCTGAATACTGTATGTTTTGCTTATCTATTTTGTATATTGTCTATATCTACACACTAGAATGTAAACCTATGGACCAGGATTATGTCTATCTTTATCCTTATTTTATGAGTGAGGCTATGTCTCTATTTTAGGGTTGTTGAAATCCCAGTACAAAGAATGATAATTGATGCATAGAGGGTGATTAATAAACATCTGTTAAAATGGATGGGTCTAAACTTTATCTATTGGTTGGCTAGTTTATGTCAGAGTGCTGGTTCTATCACTGTCAATAATCATTAAATCCAAATTTATGTTTGATAGTCAAAAGAGAAAAGTTGCTTTAAAAATCCCCCAAAATAAACTTGACCTGACAAGGATAAGGAGGAGTAGCCAGTGCTGGCAGGAGCATCCAAAGGCAGTGTCTAGCACAAAAAGCAAAGAGGCTATTGTATCCCACTCTCAGTACATAGCTTAGAAGGACAGGTTTGCAGCTCACAGTTGGTTTTTCTCTTTTTTAGAAAATCAAGAGATTCTCAAAGACTATCAGAACTATGAAGCTTGTTTAAGCCCAAATCCTATTGACTAATAGTGCTCACATCATTACAGACTGTGAAAGTACCCACAAATGACCTCCATGTTTCTCAAGTTAAATGGTACCTCTAAGTAGCATAGATGATAGATAGATAGATAAATAGATAGATAGATGATAGACAGATTGTTAGATTGATTTACCATATTAATAAATAAATATAATCAACATTAGTTATGCCATCATTCATAAAAACTAATTTTATATCTATTTTAAAGATATGGTCAAGTTATATAGATCACTGTCATCAATGCATTACTATGTAAAGTGTCAAATTAGAGATTTTAGTTGAGTAGTGGCTTAGAAAATGTTTTAGTTAAAATCTAAGCTTGGAGGCTAAGGACATGGCTCAGTGAAGAAAGCACTTACTGAGCAAATGTGAGGACCAAGATTTAGATCCCCAACAGCCACATAAAAGCTAGAAGGTCATAGCAACCCATTTGTTACCCCAACCTCTGTGGTAGAGATAGGGGATCCCCAAAGCAAGGTCACTGCCATGATTAGCCAAATGGGTGAGTTCCTGAGTTCAATGAGAGACCACACTCCAGTAAATAAAGCAGAGAACATTCACGGAAGACAACAGATTTCAATCTCTAGCTTCCACACTGAAACACACACATGTGTGTGCACCTGCACATAGTGGCCCACATTCATGCAAACACGCACACATACATGTACACACACAAAATAAGAAAAATGCCATTTGCAAGAGTTATTAAGTAATATGAATGTATAAATTATTGGGTTTATAAATCATGTTTTAAATTCCCCATTTCATATTAGTACTCAGAATAAGAAGCCAGGAAAGCACTGAAAAAAAAAAACCAATTCCATAAATTCAAACCACTAAAATGAAATCTGCTGCTGAAAGTTTGAAAAGATTTATGGTAAAAATATCAGCTTGCTATTAGGTCAATAAAATTAATTTTTCATGACTCTGGAGGAAGACAATGGATAATAGTATTGAAGAACACTATAAAATTTAAAGCTCCTGTACAAAATTTAAAGGTGCTGTAATAGAAGCGACTTGTAGGGTTACTATTCATTTACCAGTGCTAACCTCAAACACAAGCTTTTTTCTTGTTGTTCAAATAGTGCTATCACCTTTTTCATCATCAAATTAATCAACTATCCACTCGAATTGTTTCTTTGAAGCCATCACTGTATAAGCTAACTAAAATCTATGTAAGAATTTGTTACTGTTTTTGTTTTTACTACCTGACTCGAATGACAACCATAGGGGCAGGCTCAGCTCATCTTTGGTAAAGTTACTGGGTTGCAGTTGACAGCCATCGATGTGAAAATGAATCTAATTAGTTACCTTCTGTATTAACCATTGTATGTTGATTCCAGAACATCTGCTGCTATGGTGAGTGGAAAGACAGAAAGTGATAAACTGAGACACAGTTTTCTTCTTCTTCTTCTTCTTCTTCTTCTTCTTCTTCTTCTTCTTCTT
>CAJQZJ010032488.1:5041291-5054919 GCA_907164525.1 Lophiomys imhausi | reverse complement strand
TTCTTCTTCTTCTTCTTCTTCTTCTTCTTCTTCTTCTTCTTCTTCTTCTTCTTCTTCTTCTTCTTCTTCACTGGCAGATGGAGCCCTGGATTTCAGCTACCACCTTCCACTATTCCATTTTCTAAACACATCTTAGCTCCTCAAACCTGTATCTAGAGCAGTGCTCCATTGGAATTTCCTATTTCCTCTAATAGGCTATAAGTCCCTTGAGATTGGGATCATGATAGAATCACCTTTATAAATCTTGCAAAACCACTTTAATTAGAGCTATTGATGCACATGTTCCCTATTAAACATTAAGACTTGAAAAGACAGAAAATCCAGTCTGAGTAATCTTAGATTTCCCAACATAGTGCCTTAATCCTAGTCAGCACTTAATAAATAAATCTTGACTTGCCATTTAAGTGACTGTAGAACAATGGATAAGTATCAGGTACTATGCACAGTCTTGATAGAGACTTGGAGAATCATTTCTACATAACAGAACAATCTTGTGGGATGGTCCCTCTGTCCATGCTGACTGATTCAGAGATGAGGAAATCACAGCTATGTAGGCTGTGGTAATTTCAGAAAAGTGACCATTCCTGATATGTCCTAAAACTAGAGAGTCAAGCTGGTAAAACAGAAAATGAAAACTGTAGAATTTTAATGAGCTTGTTTTAAGTACAAACTCTATTGGCCACTAGATGGCACTTTTATTAGTCATAGCTCTAATGTGGGAAGTGACTAAGGGTCCAAAAGTCTTCTCTAAGTATATAGATTGAATTTCACAACTGAAGTTTAGTTTGAAAAAAATATGTAAAAATGAAAGACCCTTCCCATGTATTAATCTTAATTGTGATTATTTGAATGAGAATGGCCCTCATAGGCTCATGCATTTGAATGTTTGGCTCCCAGTTGGTAGACTGTTTGGGAAGGATTAGAAAGTGTGGCCTTGCTGAATGAAGAAGGTGAGTCATTGGGGCTGGGCTTTGAGGTTTCAAAAGCTCACATCAGGCAGAGTCTTCCTCTCACTTTGACTCCATCTTTCCAATCAGGTATAAGCTGTCAGCTACTGCTTCAGCACCATGAATGCTGCCATGCTCCCAGGCATGTGATCATGGACTAACCTCTGAAATGGCAAGCAAGCCCCCCTAATTAAAGGCTTTCTTTTATAAGTTTCCTTGGTGTCTCTTCACAGCAATAGAACAGTGACTAAGACACTAATTAAACATACACTATGTCCATACTTTTGTTATTACTAATATTACTGCTATGCATTATAATTTACTAATGCAATACTGAACTATATTGTCTGTAAAGTACTAAAATATGCTAAGCTCTGTCAAAATATTTTGCAAAGTATGATTCTTGGAGCTTCTAACAAACAAATGTGGAATACAAAGCTTCATCCTACATCCACAAAATCTTGGGAATCTGGTTCTAATAATATCCTAAGGGGCTTCTTGTAGAATTTTTTCCATAGAACATGGCTGTCACATAAGGCCAGGTTCCTATGCAAAAGTCATTCATAATTTCTAAAAAAAAAAAAAATTTTTTTTCAAAGAACACATTCCCTACCATAAATTCTTATTGCATTAAAGGCTCAAACCTTTATGTTCCCAGAAAGGTTCCAGGAACAAAAAAAGTGTATGATCTCCAGAGGTGTGGATAAAGGGATAAGAGGCATCAGTAGGCCAGGATTCCTCCCACTACAAGACCTCAAGAGTCAGGAATCACACCTCACACCTGCAATCTCAGCGCTCGGGAGGCTATGGCTGACAGAGAGTATATTCAATGATAAACTCTGTCTCAAAAAAAAAAAAAAAGCTACAGAAATACTTCTTGTGCCCACTCATTTCTTTACCACTGCTGTATTGGTTACTTGTCCACTGCTGTATTGGTTACTTGTCCACTGCTGTAATAAAACACCATCACCTGGAGTAACTTAAAGAGGAGTTTATTTTGGATCTAGAGAGTTAGTGTCCATAATCACAGGGAAAGTATGTCAGCAGAAACAGGAAGCTGAGCAGTAACATTCAACCACACACAAGAAACAAAGAACAGGCTGGAAGTGGGCAAGACTGTAATCTCTCAGAGCCTGTCCACAATGGTAAGACTCCTCATCCTAAAAGTTGGGGACATTATCATTCAAATCACAAGTTCTCTCTCTCTCTCTCTCTCTCTCTCTCTCTCTCTCTCTCTCTCTGTCTCTCTCTCTCTCTGTCTCTCTCAATGCTTTAGAGCAGCAGTTCTAAAACTGTGGGTTGTGACTCTTTTGGGGAGTCAAATGAATGTTTTTAGGCTACCCTCTGTAAAAAAAAATCAGAAAAACAGATATTTGCATGACGATTCATAACAGTAGCAAACATACAGTTTTGAAGTAGCAGCAAAAATAATTTTATGGTTGGGGTTCACCACAACATGAGGACCTGTATTAAAGGTCCACAGCATTGGGAAAGTTGAAAACCACTGCTTTAGAGGGTGGCAGAATCGTTTTCCAAAAAGACTGGAATTCAGAAGTAGCAAAGGTCCAATCTGCCCCTGACAACCTCTGTCAGCTGTGCTATACATGGGAAGCCACCCTTTGTGGGGCTGATCACACACACACTTGGTGTTACTGTTTTCAGCTAGCCTGACTACCACGGCTTTTTATTTAAACACAAGGCAGATAATATTATGAAAAATATACTAGATCTGGCACAAATTGTTAGCCAAACTGGCTCTTTAAAAGTATCCTGACCTTGACCACAGTGCATCAGGGATGTTTTCAGTTTTCATTTTAACATAAAAGCATTTTGTGCTTGTGGTTCTGTGACTGTAGCTATATTAGCACTGTTGTCCGTTGTTTACACATACACACATGTACACACACACACACACACACACACACACACACACAAACACCCCAAAACTAGTAGTGAAAATCAAGGTAATGAAGAATAAATTATATGTATCTGATACCCTTCAAATTGTCTTATATAGGAGTACAATCCTATGAACATTTAGCCTCACATATCTTCTTTGGTAGTGGGACTAATTGCCTAGATAAATAATTTATAGAAGTGACTCATGTGAACAGAGTTAATTTATATTGCTGCCTATCATGTCACCTCCAAGATCTGACTCAGACCCCGCAGCATATCTATGCTTGCTTATCTTCCTTGGCTCTGTTTTACTTCCCCAACTCCTCACATTGAAGTCATTGAGAAGCTTATTGAAAACACAGATGTTTGGCCCCAGTGTTGAGAATTTTGTTCAGTAGATCTGTGATAAGACTCCAGCCTTTGAATTTTAATAAAGGTTCTCAGATATCTCTGACACACAGGAACCACACATCACCTTTGGAGAAATACTATTTAAGTAACAGGAATACTTAATATTTGGATGTATTTTATGTAACAGAATTTTTGCAATGAAGAAAGTACAAAACTCACTTATTTCTGTTGTCTTATATATATATCCCAGTTACTCTATTCATATGTGAAGTTACAAAATAAACATATGGACCATTTCTTAAATGTCGACTGAGTTTACCTCTAAAATGCCTGCCAGAGTCACTTTCTGTTTTGCCTGAGTACTAAGAAATAGTCTAACTCCAACTGCTATGCTTTCAACACTGTGAATCTGTGCTAAGTTAACAAGGTTGGCTCGACCTCTGTACATATTAAGCTGAAAAACAGAGAGTAGTAATATAAACAGACAATATCACCCTCTGACTCAGAAGGATAAATAATTACAGAGTAAGTTCAGTAGGGGAGAGGAGGGGACCAGCCTCCACCTGCCAGATATCTCAGAGTCACAAGTCACTTTTCAAAGTCAAATTTTAGGCAAGACAGTTACATATATGTGAACTATCCTTGCCTCATTTAATTTACTTCCCAAAGTCAGACTGCTTGAATGAAATTTGGAACCAACAACCCTAACTTCTATTTCTTACCTTACACATTACACCGTGAGACATTTTCAAATCACTCCTCTTTCTTATACTCCCGAATCTGTAAGGTAGGACTAATCTTTGCCAATAACCTTGAGATTTTAAAAAAGATACCATAGTCATATCTCTAACAAAACTTGAGACTCCAGGAAATCAGTCACTAGGTATAACTGAAAATGTAATTATCTACAAGTTTTCCCTGTTGCAGTCTTGGTATAGTTCATATTTCAAACATAAATATTGAAGAGTACTGTGCTTATCATTAACATTAATAAATATTTATTGAAGCGCCTATCGGGTATTTAGGAATAATGTAACAGTCAGAAGCCTTACATCAATATTGAAATAGATTTGAGTTGCAAAGAAGTATATAACCTAAATTAGAGTGTCAAAAATTGGAGAGTGGCCAAGTTCTCCACTGGGGGAAAAGGATTTGAACACATAAAGATTGGCTGGATACTTGAAACTGGGAAAAAAAAAATTCAAAGGCTGAGCTGAGCTACCTCCTCAGTTGCCAACCCCACCAGCATCACTTTGAAATTTCTCCTATAAAGCTATATAGCTGGAATCCCCCGTGATCTTGAAGGAGTGCTCCTTAAAATTCAGGACTCTCTTCTCTGAAGCCTAGGAGCCACAGGCTCTTCATGGCAGCCCTCTTAGCCTAGCAACCCAAAGGGATCGTAATTTTCATAAAACCTCAAACATCCCCACTGAGAAGCTTCTATTTAGAATTCTAGGTTGGGTTTCCTAGATTAGGGATTCTTTTAACCAATTTGTAGAGATTTGGTGACGACAAGAAATAACATTTGGCAAAGAAATTATGCCAAGAACTCAGTGTCAAAGGCTCAAAATGCCCTTCCACCCTTGATTCACCCTGGGAGCCAAGATGGAGGGTTCATGCCTCTGGTACTCTCTTCTTTCTCATCCAGAAAATGGAAAGATGAGTCTAGCGTGTTACATGAGAGGGACACATTTGTAAAGGTCTTTGAAAAATACAATGAGGTGTAGCAGTGTTAAATAATTAAAGTTTTGTCAGAGCAAAACTAGAACGACTGTTTCTCTTCATTATCACCTTCTGTTGGATTGCCTTCCTCTTTGGGTTACAAAAGAAGGAATCCTATATTTCATCCCCAAGGAAGTTGTTTTAAAATGAATTTTAATGCTTTTTGTATTCATGTTTCAAATGCTCCTGGAACTGGCTTTCTCCCTTAGCATTCTCTCTGAGGTAATGAGGAATTCAGATGAGCCACCTGCTGATGAAACATCTACAAACTGGCCTGTTGCCCAGTGAATATGCATGCAGCGCAGCAGCAAGTGGAGAAATTTGCCTCTTCCTACAAACTGGGTGGGTCATTCACCTTTTATTACAGACTTAGAGCCCTCTCAACACTTTAATTAATTCTTGTGAAGTAAGAATAGCTTTTCTCAAGAGATCTGAGTTGTGCTGGCTTCATTTCTTACCATCTCAGAAGCTTGTCCTCTCTGGTTTATTTTCTGAAAATAATTCATTTATATCTACTATAGTTCACAAAGGGCTTCCATATTTCTTGTATATGTACACCCAATCCAGATGGGAAGGAATAAGAGTTTTATACAATCATGCCTAGGCATGAATTTATACGTTTAGCAAACAATACATGTCTTCCCTAGGACCAGATATTAAAGAGACATTTGTTTTCTTGTACCTTAAAATTTTACAGCAATCCAAGGTACTTGTAGCATATTGTTTCACCAATCCTGAAGTAAGTTAAAAGAACAAAATATAAAAATAAGATGTAATTTTGAGCTCTAAAGGAAATTATTATCCTAGTCCCCATTTGCCAATCCAGAGATACTAGATGAATTCTTGACAGTAATTTTCATAGAAAGAAAAAGTAGAGAACACTATATAAAATCCATAGAAATAAATTTTACAATGAGACCAAAACTTAAAATGTTCATTATTTAGTTTAACTTTATCGGTATAGTTATTATTATTATTCTTTGTTTTGGATGGATAAGTGAAAAGTCAGATGAGGCATTGTCTATTTAGTAACAAATGATAAAGCTAAAACAAAATACAGTATAGAAAGTCTAGGCTTTCTATACTGTACAAAATTGTTTAGTTACTAAAGGAAAACTGAGATATAAGATTGGAAGATAGGAAGGAGCCAAAGTCATTCTAACAGCTGTTACTTAGGTTTGGGAGATGTGTTTTTGTTTCTTTATTTTCTGTTTGTTGTTGGCTGATGTTTTATGTCTGAGATAATCAGACTAATCTGACACTTGTGACCTCACACACCTAAGTGTGTGTGTATGTGTGTGTGTGTGTGTGTGTGTGTGTGTGTTAGATTAAGAGAAAGATAGCATATAAGTCTGGATGTTAGAAAGAATCAGAAACCACATTGAGCAGGAGAAGTTCAATATAAAAAAATATTAGGATAAAGAAGTAACCATACAGATGTTAAGGAATTTTAAAGGAAACAGCATGTCTGATGGAAGTACTAGAAAGAAATTGGGGGCAGAGGTTCCTTCTGCTCTTTGGAGTGGAGTGAAGACCTGACTGAAGAAAACATAGTTTCACCCTACTGGGGGCAGAGGTTCCTTCTGCTCTTTGGAGTGGAGTGAAGACCTGACTGAAGAAAACATAGTTTCACCCTACCAGTTAGTAGTGACACTGGTTCCAGTACTCAAGCCAGAGTCACCCGGTAGAAGAAAGAGTGCTCCTAGGAGCAGGAAAGCCAAGGATGGAAGATGCACATGCGGAGAGAATTGGGGTACAACCACTAGCAGTAGGCCTGGATCACACAGGATCCACAGATGGTTACAAGAAACAACCCAAGTGTAGCTAGATCAGGGTTGGAGACCAGATGAGTGGAAGAAACAGTGCCACTGGAAGAATGAGATCTGGGTTGTGCCAAGGGGCACATTAGGACTGCAGCCAGGCAATCAGTGGTCCAGGTCAGGACTGCCAGTCTTAAAGGGATTGAGTATTTGGGGGCACCTCTAAGACAGAGGACAAGTAGATGGCCCCAACATACACTGACCAGTAGCAGACCCCTCATCAGAGTCGGAGGTTGATAAAATGTAACACAGGAACTAGGAAGCAAAGATACTTCCTACTGGAACACCCACCACCACCACCACCACCACCACCACCACCACCACCACCACCACTATCCACAGACAAAGCTTAACACCATTCTTACTATGACAGACAAATGCCTACAGAGTCCAATCCGTGACATGAGGGCAGGTATTAAAGGTACACTTGGAACTGGGAGGTGATTGATAACAAAATTTCTTCCTTCCCTTCATATGAACAAGAAAAATGACAATACAGATTGCCATTTATTGAAAGCATGACTTAGTCAGATTCCCATAGCCATTTGTGAGCTCACATAACCATGACTTTCACTTGGTTTCTTTATATAAAAAAATGTTCTGTTGTAATTTTATTCATAATTCCAATGTACTATCCTGGTTCATCATCTGGCTTTCTACTTCCTCCTTTTTTGAGGGAAGACAAATAGGACAAAGAAATGGAGGAAAGGAATGGGGAGACAGCTTGTGGAGGAGCAAAGACTTTGTTCCAGCATTCCCTCATGGACCAAGCCTTTAAAAGCAACCAAGACTCCAGTTAAAAACAACTTCTAATCCACTAAGTGAGTGATCCTCTTACCTGGTCAACAAATATTTCTGCTTCAAGTAGAGGGATCAAAACACTTTTTCCATTGATCTCTTCAAGCTTAGTCTCGTTCATTCTGGGAACGAAAGAGACCAAAGGGAAAAGGGGGATTAAAGTGGATCTTCTTCACAAAGCCAGCACTGCAAAAAGCATGTTCTTGCTCATAGTTTGTAAATAAAGGACTGTCTTGTGTAAGCTTCTCCACCCAGAATGTATTTACATGGATTTCTAAAATCTCTTTAATGTTTAGTCTTCTGAAGGTCTCTAATGAGGGAGCAAAGTCCAAAGGAGGAAGAAGAAAACAAAATGATATAAAACTCTAAGTTCTCTCATCTCACGTGCAATGTACTGTTCTGTCCACAAGTCATCAAACCATGTGATTTCTTTCCCTTTTCAAGTAATTCATCTTTTATTCTATGAGTATATCCTAAAATTTTATAATATGTACTAATTAAACATCATCTTATTATTCAATAAAGCAGCACCATTTGATACTGTTGATCACTCACTCCTTCTCGTGGATTCAATAATACCATGCTCTCTTAATTTTCTTCTGACTTCATCTTCTTCCATAGGACCCTTTTCTCTTTTCTCTGTTCATTCATCTCCTCAGTCATAATTCTATGGCTTCTGCTGCTGCCTACATTTGGAAGATGTGAATCTATTCTAAAAGCTAGACCTACCTTCTAAACTACTTACACTCATATTCATTGATATTTGCCTAACTTCTAACGACTTTATTCTTTGTCCAGACAATGCACCATCTTGGCCCAGCTATCAAGCTAGAAACATTAAAAAACAAAATGAAACAAAACAAAAACCACTCCTTACTTGTCCTTCCCTCTCTACTCCTGCAGGAAATTCTGTGTCCTAAACTTTTATGAAATCTACCTACCCCTCTCTAGCCTTCCTGAATCTCCCCTCACATATGGCAAGAGTCTATCATGCAATGCCTTTTCCATATACATGCTTCTTCTCACATCAAAGTTGCTCTAGAAACTACATCATTTAATTTCATGGTGAGAAAAGGTAAAGTCCCAATTTAACACAAGATCCCATATTTTGTCCAGTCTGTCTCTTCACACTGGTTCTTCTGCTCCATTTTCTGTCACCAACATCTCCAGAGTCTCTTCTTGCTTGCCACTAAGCTTTTGCCTACATTATTGGCTCTTCTCATCCCTTCCTCCTTCTACTTAGCCCTGTGCATCCAACCTGTCCCTATTTATGCTATTACTAAATGGTTCATTTCATGAAAATCTTCCTTGGAACCCCAGATTTAGCCCCAGAGCACACTCCTCTCAGTCTAAGCATGTGTCACACACCACTTTTCTTTAACTACTTTTAAAGGTCTACTATAGGTATACTTTTATTCTCCAACCTAAATATAAACTTTAATACAGTTTGACAAATGTATTAGTGGTATAGTTACCTCCATAATCAAGATATAGGGCATTTCCATGAGTCTTCAAATCTCTGTTGTGCTACAATTCAATCAATCTTCTCCCTGCACCTCTGATTTCAGATTAACTTTGATTTACTATCACCATGATTTTGCCCTTTTCTGAAATACTGTAGAGATAGAATCATAGGGTTCTTTAACATAACAGAATGCTTTTGAAATTGTCCATGCTATGTGGAGCAACAGTTGTTTGTTCTGTCTCTTTTCTCCTCTTTGCATTTGAATGTGTGTGCTGTGCATGTGTATTATGCTCACATGTGGGTACATGTGAACATGGAGGCCTAAGGTTGACATTGGGGACCTTCCTGGATTGCTCTTCCACCTTAGTGTTTTTGAGCTAGAGTCTCTCAATCAAACCCAGAGCTCTCTTAATGTGGCTAGTCTCTCTAAACAGCCCACTCTAGGGATCTCCTGTTTCTGCCTTATAGGTGACTCCCTGAGTCCAGCTGCTATTTACATAGGTCCCTAGGAGCTGAACTGCTGTCCTACTTGTATGACAAGCCCTTAACCATGAAGCTTTTCTATTGACATCTAGCATTCCATTCTAATGTACCAGTTTATTTGTGTATCCATCTGTTGTTTCCAAAGCTTCCTGTTTAGGGCTTTTAGAAACAAAGTTGCTACACATATTTGCTTTAAAGTCATTGTGTACACACACACACTTGACTCAGGAGGTTGAAGAAGGAGGATCAGGAATTTGAAGCTAGCCTGGGTTACAGAGTAGGGCACTGTCTCACACATTATTTTTGATAATTGTATATAAATAGTGCCTCTGTCCTTGTATACTTGTATTTCTTTTGTTTGTTTGGAGAGAGTGTCTCACTCTGTGGTCCTGACTGGCCTTGAATTTATTACCCCCCTCTCTCTCCCAGAGTGCTTGCTATTGTTGTAGTCCTATGCTGACATGTTTCGTTGTTTTATTTCTTTATGCAGAAACTTCTTTTTCTTCTTCTGTTTAATCTGTATGCTCACTTTAGGATAAGGCTTCATAAAGTTTAAAATTATCTCTCGTTAATTTTAATTCTTCCATAGTTTCATTTTTCTGGCATTTATAGACTATTTCTATATCTATCATAGGTACAGACAGAAACCAACTACACTACTTACCAGTTGACAACAAGTACACAACCTACCTAAGAACCTGCTGATCTACGGGTTCTAGAATGATGACTCCATTGACCCACACACTTGATTGATCTTGATCTTATCACAAATACCAAACTTGGCAGTAATGCAGCCAGTGTAGACTAGATCATAATGGCAGAGAATAGGGGGAGGAAGAGCTGTAACTTAGCTCTTCTACAAAAACTCAGCTGCAGTGATCACTGGAAGGAAACTGCCAAGGAGACTTAGTAATTTGGATGGAAATTCAGGATTCTGAATAAGGTCAGAGGAAGGTCATGAGTTTGTTTTCAGACATTCTTGATAAAGAAGATGAGAATGCTTGGCAAGATTTGGAAATGTGAAGTTGGAGCTTGGAAAACAGCTGGGAGTAGTTGAGTGTGCCAATATTATAGAAAAGGAAAAGAAAGCTGAGGACTTAGCCCCAGGTAATGGCCAAATTAGAGAATATGAAAAGGAATATGTGACTATACTACAGCCATTGCACCAAAGGGAACATGAACATAGACTTTGTTACCTGTCAATCAGACACTTTGCCCTAGTGGTGCTGCCTTGTAGGCCCCCAGTGTATGAGGAGGCTCTGAGCCCTCATATGACTGCTGACTGGGGGAGGGGACTGATATATAGGGACACTCCACTCCAGAGGAGTAGAACAGAAGGGAGAGGGGGTAGAGGGTGGGAGAGTGGGACTGGGAGGGGTGGAAAGAGGGTACTGTGATGGAGATGTAACTTGAAGTAATAAATAAACATTTTTAAAAAAGGAATACATGGAGAGCCAGCTGTAAGGGGAAAATAAAGGGCAAAATACTCCAAAAAAAAAAAAAAATCAGAACTCTGCAGCATCCAGGAAGATTTGAGAGCAGAGAATTTCAAGACAGCATTAACCATTACTGAGGTCTCAGCAAAGTCAAGGAAAACAACTGAAAATCCTTGTCCAGGGATCACTGAATGAAAATCAACAAATCCTTCAGGATTGACTGACTGACAGTGAATGAAGGTTTTAACAGTTTTCCAAATGCCATACAGACTCCTCTGTAGCAACCAAAGTATATGGGGGAAAATGGCCGGAATTTACTCAGACAGTGTGGTGGGAATCTTGAGAAGAAAGGAGTTTATCAGAAAAAAATATAGCCATTGTTTTTCCGAAATGTGTTGCTTAAAAAAAAACACTCCGTGAATTTGAAAAGTATTCAGAATACACTTCGTTTTGTGGATTTAGAAGCAGTGCCCAGAGAGAGTTTAGTTTAAAATAGAAAGTAGCCAGAAAGAGAGAGAGAGAGAGAGAGAGAGAGAGAGAGAGAGAGAATCTCAGTTTCATAAGAAGCCACATATAATCTTTCCTTTTGATGGCACTCACTGGGCATCCTCTGAAGTTACAAGCAGGAGCTCCTAATTGATAAAGCTTTGATATCTCAAAAGGTCACCACGGATTACTTAGGCCTGTTGTGAAACACACTGTGCCCTTCACAAACATTAGCAATTAGCTGCAATAAATAATAGCATGATTCACCTCTTTCAAACACAGGACAGTGTCTTGAAGTCCCTTACCTGTAGTAAACAGCGGTTGGAACCAGCTGTTCACTTTAAAAACTATAAAGTTTATAAAGTATAAAACTACAAACACTTTTCAGTTGCTTTCTATACCATAGGCAAACTCACTCCTGAACCTCATCTGCCTTCCTCCATTTAACATCCCCATTCACACTGGTGTCTACTTATATCACTCACACAAAAATTACATTTTAAAATAAACATGCTGTGTTATAAACACTGTGTGTCTGACCCTACCACTTTTGTAAATCTCTTTGATTAAAGTATTCTTCCTGTTAGGCAAGACCGTTCATTGTCTTAATGATTCATTTTTAATTCGGTCCAACTGCCAAGAAGGACTTAGTACCATTCTGCTGCAACATGTCTCAGTCCCATTCCAATTTTGTTCACAATCAGTGTGCTGTAGTTCTTCCACTGGTGGTCAGGGAACTTCATACAAAAGCAGCATTTATTTGCAGCTACAAAGAGCCAAGTAATACATATGCTCTTTGACAGTTTGGAGTATCTGTTCTCCAGCATTCATCTGGAGCTGTTATTGGAACCATTAAAATTACTTTTTTCCAGTTTTTAAAGGCCAAACACACATTAATTTATCCCGATGAATGGTATAATGTGTTCATGTGAAAGAAAAAGAAGTGTTGCATAAAACATGACCAAGCTGTTAACCACCTCCCCTTACCTTCTCTCTGACTCTAATGTTTCATTTACTCTCCATTGAAAATGGCAAGCGGTAAAAAAAAAAAGAATAAATACCCCATTTTTTTTATTCTTCAGTTTTCACACCCCTTATCTCACTGAGCAATGCCATTTTTGATGTGAAGTAAGAGTGAAACTTTTGCTTTCACACAAAAGTAAACACAGATGGTCTGATAATGGCAGAGAACTTTAGAACCAAATGCCTCGTTTGAACACGTGCATCTAGTGCCACATTTCATTAAATATCGGCTGTCTTAAAGCAGACAAGCTCTCCTTCAAGGAGCCAATCTTTATCTTTATTTAAACTCAGAGTGTGTGGTGTGACGTCACTATAAAAGTCATTGACTTCTTTGTACAGAGCAGCCATTAAACCCAAAGACCAGGGTGGCCTTCTTCAACCCAACCAGACCCATCCAACTGACAGATTGCATTCAAAGGTTCTTTTCTGTTGGTCTGTTGTAGAATTTTTATAAGCATTTTGCCATAGAAACAATGTAATACACAGTAGCTCTATTTTTAGGAAAAGGCATAAAAGCCTGCTGTACCCACTACATAATTGTGCTAATAATTTAATAGGATCAAAATTCACTTGTGATAAATAATACCATAATTAAACAATGTATGCTAATGCTCCTGCAAGAACTCATTAACAATTCTAGCCTTTTTATACTTGGAAAATTTCTTTCTGCTAATATTTACCCAGGTTCCTCTTTTAATCCTCTCTTGGCATTAGATAACAGTGCCCCAAATGCAAGCCTCTGGTGTCAGCCACTATTACCTGAAGCCAGGATGTTATAGTATGGTCTAGAATGTCCCACCAAGACCTGTCTTAATCACCAGCCTGTGGCACTGCTGAAAGGTGGTAGAAACTTTAAGAGGTAGGCACAATGGAGGACACTGAGTCACAGTAGAACTTCTCTTCCTACTTATTTCTCAGCTGCTAGGATGTGCTGGGCTGCCACAGGCCCAAAGCAACAGACTCAAGCAACCGTGGACTAAATCCGTGTGTTGATTTTTATCAAGGAGTTTGACACAATGATGGAAAACTGACTAACACTGGAACTCCAGCATGTGAAAGGATTCACTCAAAGGGCAATGGATACAAGAGCTGGGTCTGAGGAGCAAAAGTATGAGACAGATTTCAGGAAGTTAGGGCAAATTACTGCTGCTAGTGTACACATCAAGAATCAGTTGATCCT
The DNA here is from genome assembly GCA_907164525.1 of Lophiomys imhausi. NCBI lineage: Eukaryota > Metazoa > Chordata > Mammalia > Rodentia > Muridae > Lophiomys > Lophiomys imhausi. Next base: position 5,041,309 of record CAJQZJ010032488.1, on the reverse strand, counting down.
AGGTACCATTTCTGTCAT
>CAJQZJ010032488.1:4966933-5035807 GCA_907164525.1 Lophiomys imhausi | reverse complement strand
AAGAAAGAAAGAAAGAAAGAAAGAAAGAAAGAAAGAAAGAAAGAAAGAAAGAAAGAAAGAAAGAGGAAGTATTGTGGGGTCTAGTTTTGGCTCAGCAGTTGAGAGCATTTGCTGCTCTTGCAGAGGACCTGAGTATGGTCCCTGGCATCCACATGGAAGTGCTCACTCTCCTAGAAAACACTTACATATGATGGAACATAGAAGAATACAGAGCTAGCATAAAAAATTCACTCTACCTATGTAGCACAAACATACTAGGAAATAAACAAGGAAACATTCCCATTAGCAGTTGCTTCAAACAATACCATGGAATTAACTTAATCGAGGAAGTGAAGAACCTCCACAATAAAAACTTTAAACTATTGAAGGAAGAAGCTGAAGACACTAAAACATAAAGGTATCTATGCTCACAGAAGAGTGGAATTAATATTGTAAAAATAGTTATACTAGGAAAAGCAAACTACAAATTTAATAAAATCTCCATCAATATTCCCATGCCCATCTTTACATAAATAGAAGAAAAAATATTCTTAAAATTAATGCACTTGTGAGCCAGCCCCTAGGGCATGAGACTGGGAGATCTGGCCCCTCCCCTCTCCAGCTGTAGCACTAGGGAAAGCTGGCCCCACCTCTTGTCTGGGCAGGGTGGGAGAGCCGACAGGCTGACCAATTAAGCTACCACCCAGGCCCAGATCCAGGATTTTGAGCTAACCCACCCTAACACCTACCCCATCTATGAGCTACTGGACCACATGAAGGGGTTGATCCTGCTGAACCAAAGCTGCAGGATCTCCATTACACAGGGCAACCAACAGCAGGATATACAAGAGGAGTACCAGTGAGTATCCAGTCTTGATAGTATAACAGAAGTCAGAGTCCTTGAGTCAGACCAATAGCTCACTGCGATGAGCATTTGCAAGTAAAGCTGTTTGAGCAAAAGGGTATACTGTGAGATACACTGCAACTTCCACAGTGAGACTTTTTTCATTTTTATTTTCTACTTCCTTTTATGAGAAGGTTACAAGAGGGAAGATATGGAAGAACTGGGAAATGAGTGGAATTGGGGTGCATGATGTGAAGTTCACAAAGAATTAATAAAAAATATGGGAAAAATAAATAAATTCTATGCAAAATATTTATTAAAAGAAGATGAAGGAGGAGGAGGATAAGAAGAACAACATCTTAGATACTATTTCCAGGGAAGAAATGGGACAGAGTCAGCAGAAAACTACCATATAATGGGACAAAGTCAGCAGGAGGCTAATCTTGCAGTGTCACACAAGGAGAACACAGGGTATTTCAGTAGCATCATAGACCAAGCACACAGCAGTCTTGGGACTGATAATTCCAGTCTTTTCAGGAGAAAAGACAAGTTCTCAGGAACCAAACCCTTAACTCCTTCAAGGCCCTGGCCACCGTCCCCAGACCAGTCTTGCCAAGTCTGACCCTGGGCAAAGACACAGAACTATGTTCCTTTTGTCCTTTCATACGAACCTCTGAGAAAGCCCTGGATGAGTCAGGCTCTCAACAGGAAGTAAAAAGTTTCTGCACACCAAAGGAAATAGACAACCTAGGATGGAATAAAATCCATACAGCTAAATATCATAGTAGTAATTTCTATAATATATAAAGAACTAAGAAAAAAAACTAAATAAATTGAGCAACCCAATGAATGAACTAATAAAATTAACAGTCTCCATAAGATAAAACACCAATAAACACACAGTAAAACCATTCAACCTCACTAACAATCACAGAAATGCAAATTAAAACTATGTGCCAAGGATTACAGGTGTATTCCAGATGGTAGGGTACTTACCTGGCATATACAAAGCACTGAATTTAATCCCCAACACTTCATGAATCAAGTGTTGTGGCACATGCCTATAATCTCAAAATTTTCGAGGTTAGAGACAAGAAGTTAAGTAGTTCAAAGTCACCTTCAGCTTCAGAGAAAATTCAAGTCCAGGCTGGGATACATGAGACCTTGCATCAAAAACAAAAACCCTATGTTCTATCTCACTGTAGTCAGAGTGGCAATCACTAGTAAAAATAATAAATAAATAAAAATAATGATAAATGCTGGTGAGGAAATAGACAAGGGGAACCTTATATACTGCAGGAGGGAATATAAACTAGTCCAATCACTATGTAAACTTGTATGAAAGTTCCTCAAAACATTTTAAATCTACCATATGACCTGGGGACATCATTCCTACTATTTATCTAAAATTTTTCAAGTCAACATATTACAGAGATACTTTCACAGTAATGCTTATTACAGCACCACTCCCAATAGCTAAGGTATGGGCCAACCTATGTGTCCAACAACAGAGAGTAGAGTATAGAAAATGTGGTATGGACACACAATTTTTTCCAGCCATAAATAAGAAAAATTTTATGTCATTTGCGAGAAAACTGATACATCTAGAGATGATCATATTAAGTGAATTGAGTCAGTATCCAACTTGTAATTCAGAGATTTTTTTATATAGAAAAATAAAATCATGTATATATATATAAATGACATGAAAATACAAGCAAAACCATCTAGGAGAGTAAAGGGGACTAGCGGGTGAAGAAAGGAAAAGGAGGAGGAATCTGCTCAAACAATGCATACTTGGATGAAAATGTCCTTATGTAATACAGTACCATGGATGATGAATACACACAATGAAAAATATTTTAAACATAAATTGTTAATCTTATTGTGAGTTAATAATTACTGACATGTGATCATTAGAAAGCCAATACAGAAGTTGAAGAAGAAAGCTACTTGGTTTCAAAGGTAGACCTAATAATGATGTACAGGACTTGTCTGGTTAGTTAAGTCCCTGGTTAAGATAAAAACTACGGACCACTTCATTCTGCTTCTTTGGTTTCTGTTGAGATGTACGAATTTGTATGAGATGGAGTGAATGGGTTTGATTAAGACCTCTGTTCCTATTAGTTAGTCAACAGAGAAGTATATACTGAGTCAGTGTAGAAACACCAGTGTCAAAATTAATCTCTATGGATCTCTCAAATCTGTGCATGCCTTACAAGATAAGACACTCATATCATTTCTCCAGGGATCAGTGAACAGCCTAAAAAGATATAGCATCTCCCTCTGGATTACCAAAGTACAACAAGCTTGGGGGCCATTATAAAAGTTAGAGGTTTCCTAGCTTAGGGGTTCTCCATGCAATGCACCACACTATGTGTGCAGAAGTTACTTGCCCTCTTCACATTGCCTTGGAGGACACGGGATTTGGGGAACTAACACAAATCCTAGTTCTCCTACTATAGCTACCATTGAGAATAATAAACAGTTCTTTGTTTCTGACCCAGGGTCCTCAAACTTCCTGCCAAAATCTGTGGCAAGCTATGTTATTATCTTAAAAATCTCAGCCTGTTCACCATTCTGGACAAATATCTAGAAAATACATTTTGAAAACCTTACAGGCAGGTTGGGGAGATGGCTCAGTGGGTAAATTATTTGTTGGATAAGCATGAGGATTACCAGTGTATAGCACCATGCCTGATAACTTTTTAATTTGTTCTTTCTTTTTATGTATATTTTTCATGTCCATCAGTCTTATTCAGGTATACAATGCATTGTGACCATATTCGTCCCACTTTACCCTCTCTCATCTCCCACTGTCACTTACCCTATCCTTTCTCCCAAGCAGTCTCCCTCCTTCCATCTGGATGAGGAGGAACAAGATGGGACTCCCCAGACAAGCCTAGAGAATAATAGTGCTCTAGATAGTGACTTCCTGAGCTCATGCCAGGTCTCCTGGAAGGCCAGGTCTAAGCCCACAGCCACTGTTGGCCAGAGTCTTCAAGCTTCACGTTTACCTAAAAACAGACCATAACACCATATGGTCTAGATAAATGATAATCACATATTTATGAAAGTAGATTTAAAACACTTATTAATTTCAATGTATTTCCTTGCTTTAGTGAGTAAAGCAACAATAAACATTAGGGTGTATGTATCTCTCTGGTAGGATATGAAGTCTTCTGTGTACGTGCCAATAGTGAAGTGACTGCGTCATATAGCAGTTCTATTTTTATTTTTTTGAGGAAACTCCAAGATGATTTTTACAACAGCTTTCTTTTTTGTTTGTTTGTTTATTACTTCAAGTTACATCTTCATCACAGTGCCCTCTTTCCAGCCCTCCAAGTTCCACCCTCCCACCCTCTCCTCCCTCTCCCACCCACCCCACTCCTCCGATGTGGAGTGTCCCCACAAATCAGCCCCTTTCAGCTCAACGGTCATTTGAGGGCTAAGAGCTTCCTCTTGCACTGGGAGCCAACATGGTAGTACCCCTAGGGCAAAATGTCCCATTGACAGGTAACAAAATCTATGTTCCTGATCTTTTTGGTGTGTTGATTGTAGGATAGTTATCCTGTACTATATGACTAAAATCCGATTATGAGTGAGTAGATGCCATGTGCATCTTTCTGAGTCTGGGCTAGCTCACTCAGGATGAGCTTTTCTAGTTCCATCCATTTGGCTTCAAATTGCATGATTTCCTTGTTTCTGATTGCTTAGTAATATTCCATTGTGTAAATGTACCACATTTTTTTATCCATTTGTCAGTTGAGGGACATCTGGGTTGTTTCCAGTTTCTAGCTATTATAAATAAGGCTGCTATGAACATAGATGAGGATATGTCCTTGTGGTTTGGTGAGGAAACATTTGAGTGGATACCCAGAAGTGGTATGGCTGGGTCTTGAGGCAGGGCTATTCCAAGTATAACAGCTTTCTTAATTTTCATTCCTGCTAGCAGCTGTAAGGATTCCCCTTGTGTTAAAGAGAATGGACAACTAAAAAATCTAGTTATTCATCAACAGATGAATGAATAATGATAATCTTGTACATATATAAATAAGAATATCATACCAAAGAAAAATGAAATTACAAAATTTGTAGAAAATTGATGTATACACATCTGCCCATAAACAAATATATGTGTGGGTATATTATAACATTTAGAAAGGAAAACAAGAAAGGGTAATATTAGATGATGAGGAAGAATGGAATGCAGATAAAGTCATGAGAGAGGATACAAAGTTAACTGTTTTTCTAGTTTTAGCTCTCATGTTTTCTATGGTAGATAAGCACATAAAAATGTAACTGAGAGTGAAAAGCATAAAGTCCTAAGGGAAGCTCCACAGCTTCAGAATGACAACTTCAACAGTACAGAAGTTCACTGAGATGCATAGTGTTTGGCATGAGCAAGCATTTGTTTTGAGTGGGCTACATTACTCTAGCTTTGTGATGTCTTTATTTGTGAGTTCATTACAATAAAATAACTTTTATAATATTTATAATTACTAAAAACACGGTTAAACAAAATAGTATAGAATTGATACTTAACAAGTATGTTCACCACAATTTTAATTAAATAGGGCAAGAAAAAATTTTAATGTATTTTCTACATGTAACATATTATTTCAGAAAAGGACTGGAAAATTACATGCTCCCATGTTAACAAGTGCTATCTCTGGGGCCTTGAGATTATGAAAACACACTTTCATGTGCTTATTTTTCTGTATTTCCAAGTGTTGTATAATTATGTGGTTATTTTGCAATCAGGAAGAAAATGTTATTTTTACAAGTAAAAAGCTATCAAAGCTACCTATGAACATGTCTAGGTTCCTAACAAGCTCAGCTATGGTGCTGACTCAGACTGTGCTGATTACATAAATACGAATGATCCCCAAGGACCAATGGTTTGACTTATGATTTTCAACTTTAGGATGATGACAAAAGTGATACACATTCAGCAGAAACCAGGCCCTGAAGTCTGAATCTTGACCTCTTCCCAGACTAACACGATGTGCTATGATACTGTGGGATGCGGGGCAGCAGCAGGAAGCCACAGAACCCAGTTGCACATGTGACCACCTGGCTTCATATACTATAAAGCTATGGGTTGAATAGAGTAGGTGAGTTTAGTGCATTTTCAACTTACCATATCAATTTTGGAGGCACAACTCCATTGTAAGTCAGAGGGCATCGGTTAGACTGGGACAGGAAAGGGGAGGTGTATGTCAAGGGAATTTAAAGATCCTAGTTGATCAAGCCATCACTGCGTCATCCCTTGCTCAGTGCCTCTAGGAAAACACAGGAGCTCATGGCAATATTTACCTCAGAAGGTGCTAACTCCAGCTTAGAGAGCACAGGAGTATGAGGGAAAAGGACCTTCTAGATGAATGACTATTCTACTCCAGTCCACTGACAAACCTTCACTTATCAGGGAGAGTGTAAACCAAAATTCAACTTAATGAGAATACAAAGTTGACTTGACACAATTTAACTGCATCAATTTCAATCTCTTCTACAGGTCATGTGTTGTGCATAGCTGGCATTTTGCTACTTTGTGGGTTCTTTACACACTTCCGCCCTTCTCCACCCTTCCAACCCCCAGCACTAGGTAGGAGAGAAAGGATAGAAGGAAAAGGGTGTCATTATCCTTATACTACTTTCTGCTCATTAGGGGTGTCGAGTTCCTTGGAGGCAAGTTTGATCTTTGCTGTCAAGATATTCACTTTCTTCTTCTCATCTCTTTGCATATGATCACTTGACAAACTCCTGTAAAAAAGGCTAATTAAATTATTTACTTAGTACTTATATTATGGTTAATTGATCAGTGGTGTTAATCCTTGACCCGGCATTATAAATGAGCACACAGACACCTGATGGATTTTAACAAGTGTTGGCCTAGATTATGCAATCTTAGCCCATCTAAGCTAGCTCATAATTCTATTCCCCAAATATGACCCCATATATACGTACACCCCTTTGGACTATTATTCTTCACATTATTCTGATGTTCCAGGCCATGTGGAATAATCTTCTCTCTAACCCATGGTGTGAGTCCTCCTTCCTGCTCTTGGCTTCTTCTTCCTTCTTCTGTTTGGAGGCATCTTCCCTTCTTCTCGCAGCTTCTTCTACCCAAGAACCTCTCTGCTTCAGAAGCCCACACACTTTAGTCCTGCCTGCCTCTGTCTTTGCCCAATCTCAGGCTTCTGTTCGTGGACTAAAAATTTATTTAAGTAATCAGAGACAATGGTTAACAGGAAAGGTAGCATAGCTTCACTTGGTTTACAGCAAGCTGGCTTCTGGGAGAAGTCACTTAATGTTCAGTGTGGTGTGCTTAACATTACCCTATCAATTCTCTCCTTTTGGCTAATAAAAAGGCTAATTGTTTTGACTCATATAGTAAAAACAGTAAGAACAAATATGAAACAATCAAGAAAACCATATATAAAAGTTACACACATAATTCTTAACTGTTGGGGTAGTGTTAAGCATTCTAAATGTTAATTAATTGGTCCTGCTTGCTGTCTGTTACTTACATTGACTCTGATTGGTTAAATAAAATGTTGAGTCCTGAGATTGGGCAAAGACAGAGAAAGGTGGGACTTCCTGGGATTAGAACAGGAAGCCTGCCCTTTAGACAGAGAATTCAAGCATTCCAGCCAGCAGCAGGAAGAAGAGATTCCAGCCAAGGAGCAGGAAGAAGGAAGACACATGCCATGGGTTAGGAAAAAGAACCTCATTCCACGTGGCCAGGAACATCGGCATATCGTGGAGAATGGCAGTCCAAGGGGTCGTATGTATATATGGGGTCATATTTGGGTAATAGAATTAAGAGCTAGCTTAGATGGACCAAGATTCCTCAACTCAGGCCTAGGCTTGATAAAATCCATGTGGTGTTATGTGTGCTCATTTATAATGGCTGCTTAAGGATTAACGGCTGCCAAACCAATTAACAATTATCAAAATACTGGTTAAATAGTTTAATTAGCCATTTTTTTTTACACTTAACCTATTTGAATTGGGCAATTTTTGTAGAAGAAAAAAATCATTTATCTATATTGGTGTATTTAAAGTTCTGAACCTAAATATTTTCTATCATATCCTATATTTACAAACTCATAGATTTTATTTAAAATATCCTCTTAAATCTTAAACAACTCAAATTCAATTGAAATTTTATGTCTATTATGTCTTCAACCCCATCAAAGTCTTTAGAAGGGATAAAGTTATATTTCAGTGAGTAGAAAGCACAGGAGAGCAGCTTCCAGAAAGGAAAAAAAATGACAGTTTGTTGCCTAGACAGTTCCAGATATCTCTATACTGTGATAGCATCATCTTCAGCCTTCTGGCCAAATATATCTCACAGACAAAATTGTGCAGGAGGAAATAAGAAGAATTTGCGCACTCTGTTTCTGCATAATCAGGCTATCAACTTACCTGCATTTAAGCTCTGGTCCATCTTTGGACTGTATATAGTCTGTTAAGAAAGCAGGGATATTTTTGCCCAGTAGGAATTATCTCCTGATGAAGATTTTTGATGTTCATCATCTCCTTCAAAGTCAAATGGGAGCTGTCGAGAGCTGACTGTCTGAAGTCAAACAATTCTTAAAATAATAAAAATATCTTTAAATGCTATTTTCTGTACGCCTCTGAGGGATTTGAAGACATCTATTGATTTATTTATAAATCTATCTTACGTTTGAGCAGGTAAACTGTATATTTGTAACCATTTATTATCTGTTTAGCCTAGGAAGCATATTTTGTGATAAATTAAGACTAGTATTTGGCATGATCAAGAACTTGACTGGCCAGCCATCAATCTGTATTAGCCAGACTCCTAAATAGATTACAATAGCAACCCATAAAAGGATTGGAAGTAAACATGTACTTTTAAATGAGTTGTACAGGCACAATACCTAATACAAGAGTTGAAATATACATATGTGTATTAAAATATAAAATTCCATACCAGTGAATCAAAAAACTAAGTTTATTTTTTATCAATATACAAAATTCTATTAATGTATCAAAATATAACCTTATTTTGAAAATAACAATAGCTTTATGTTTCAGAGCAGATTCAATAATCTACCCTTATATCTTATCATTTCTATATTATATACCCATATTCCCCCTCTCTTTTCTTTTCAAGTCTTTTCACCCTATATAAGAGAGAAAGAAGGCTAGAGAAAAGAAAAAGAAAGAAATCTCTAAGTCTAACCTGCTAGAACTCGCTTAACAAGATCAATTAACAACTTGTAACCTATTCCCCTAAATGACATCTATAACATATCAAATGACCAAAGAATCACCCACCCCACCTTTGGGAATGGGGTGTCACTCTCTTAAAAGTGTTTCCTGCTGATCTGGGATGCAGGAAACCTGTTTAGGGGCCCACATAAAATGGAAAAATAGTTTAGCAAGTTAATAGTAACATTTTTTGTACAGTCTCTATAGGCTCAGCAATTTGAATGGCCTGAGCAATTTGTAGTCCAAAGCTGAACTTTGGGTAGGAAAGTTCAGGGCTTTATTGAAGTCCTGGCTGGAATAGTGTGTGAGGCTGGACCATCTCATCAAGCTCTCTGAGGTTTTTCTGTATGCAGATTTTGGAAGAAACAGCTATTGAGGCAGTCTGTGAGGCTGGATCATCTAAGCTACTTGTTTTGTCTTCTTTGGTGTCTAGTCACTTTGTTCTGAAAATATGTAACTTCTCACAAGTAACATAGAGTTCTGTAATTACAAAAATGGCTTGGATGTGCAGGATGCACAAATCAATCAAGGAAAATTTTCTGTTCTTTGTTTGAACAGAAGAAAGACTTTTGTAAGTTTCCATTCATGTCATATGAAAGGACGGCATGCAATAATAAATCATGTGGCTTCTATGTAGCCAACATCTGCAGGAGGCCTTTCCAGTCAAATCTTATTTCTGTCAGTTTAGATGGAAGACTTTTTTCTTTTCTGTAATTATTATTACATATATATATATGGCTATATATAATCAATTTTAAGTTGAATATTCAGAATAAAACTGTATGGAGTTTAAGTATTCTCCTCTACAGTTGACATAAATTTATTAATTGATTGAGACAAGTTTTTTTTTTCTGTGCATCTCAGGCTGTTTGTAAATTAAGTTGGCCTCAAACTCAAAAGAAACCTATCTGTCTCTGTCTTTGTCTCCCGTGTTTTGGGATCAAAGGTATGCATTTATATATATTTTTTTCTTTTCTCCTTTCTTTGGAGATCTAATTACTATGTGGATATATCTATCTTTATCAAGACAGGGTTTCTCTCTGTAGCCTGGGTTGTCTTAATTTGCTCTTTAGAGCTCTATAGATTAGATTGGCCTTGAACACACAAGGAACCTGTTTTTCCTTGTCTCCCAAGTTTTGGGATCAAGATATGAATTTAATCCATTGATTTAACTTTATTAAACAAATAATATTAATTAAACCATTTTGTATAGTTTGCATTCCAATTCTCCCATGGAAGCCCCATTCTTGAGGCTATTGATTTAGACTAGCATGATACGCTATTTTATATAACTGTTGGCAGAGCGAGGCATTTAGCTTACATGTTCCTCCTCCAGCCTAATTCTGTGTCCTTAGGGCATTGACTAACAGAATCTCTCTCTCTCTCTCTCTGTTTCTCTCTTTGCTTTCTGTTTTGTTGTTGTTGTTGTTGTTGTTGTTTTGTTTTGGATTTTTGCTTTGTTTTGTTTTGTTTTTTTGAGACAGGGTTTCTCTGTGTAACAAGCCATGGCAGTCTTGGACTCACTTTGTAGACTAGGCTGGCCCTGAACTCACAGAGATCTGCCTGCCTCTGCCTCCCAATTGCTGAGATTACAGGCATGTACCACCTCACCTGGCGATTAACATATCTCTTTTAGGGGCAAAAATTCCTCTTGAAACCAGTTCTCCAGTGGGAGCCCAACACCTAAGGAGACTGATTTGTGAACCCTTTATCTTTATACAAATTTAAGAATATAGGTATTATCCATTAGATCAGTAAGGACATTATTATTTATCACTAAGCAAAAAGTCACATAGTATCTTCAAAGAAAAAAATGTGTCATTTTGAATTCTAGCCTGTCTTTATCAAGCAGCCTTATCTTATCAGCAGGGGTCCCACCCTGACTTCATTGTTTAGACTAGGCTGGTCTAGAATTCAGAGATGGGCCTGTTTCTGCTTCCAGTGTGATGAGATTAAGGGGGTGTGCCATTTCCACCCTACTCAAATATTTCACTTAAATCCCAGATAATAGTAACTCTGTAACCCAGAGAGCAACTCTGAACTGCAGTGACAATTCCAAATCTGTCCAAAATCCTTAAAAATCTCTCATGTTTTAGCACTGCCAAACCACAAAACTACCCTTTCTACCTCCCAATATAGGGAAAATCAAAAGACATCTAAACAAGAATCAAGCAAATAAACCAGAACATTCCAAAAGCCTTGGTCTAACTGTGCCATCCTACGCTACAATTTTGTTCAACATTCCTTGGAATCTAGTTTTGGCTGCATTTCATTGGCAGGCATTCCAGATAGCCCTGACAAGCACCTAGTAGTTAGGGAGTTCTGAGCTCCAGCTGCTATCAATTTTGTCTTATATATCGGGACAGGCCTCCCTCCTTCCCCCATTGTCACTGTTGGTAATTTAGCATTCCATCTATAAGCTGTCTGTCTCCTTTTCTAAGTCTATCCTAGTCCAACATAGAACCACAATTGTCAGTGTAAAAATCATTTGCATGCTAAGAGAAACAAACTCAATTGGAATCCAAACATACTGAGACATTGTGAATTCCTCCATTTTTAATCTAGGCTGTTAATTCCACTCCCAAGCTCTGTCTAGAAGGCTGCTGATTTTTTAGTACATAACCCTAGCTCCTTGCTACAAAGCAGCAGCTTCTGTTAAGGGAGCCATACCTTTGAAATGCATTTGGGTTCAGTTCTCCCCCTCTTTGGCTAGGAAACCACCTTTCACCTGGCCGTAAGCATGGATTCTAATTGCTGTAGTTAGGTGCCATTTGTAGAAAAATAGTTAATTAAATTATTACTTAGTATTTATATTATGGTTAATTGATTGGCAGTGTTAATCCTTAACCCACCATTATAAATGAGTACACAGATGCCTGATGGATTTTAACAAGCCTTGGCCTACATTGTGCAATCTTAGCCCATTTAAGCTAGCTCATAATTCTATTCCCCAAATATGACCCCATATATACATATGTCCCTTTGGACTCTATTCTCCACACTATTCCGATGTTCCAGGCCACATGCAATAATCTTTTTTTCCCTAACCAATGGCATGTGTCCTCCTTCCTGCCCTTGGCTTCTTCTTCCTTCTTTTGTTTGGAGGCATCTTCCCTTCTTCTCCCAGCTTCTTCTACCCAAGAACCTCTCTGCTTCAGAAGCCCACACACTTTAGTCCCACCTACACTTTAGTCCCACCTAGTCTCAGGCTTCAGCATTTATTTAACCAATCAGATACAATGGTTAACAAGAAAGGTAGTAGAGCTTCATTTGGTTTACAGAAAGTCAGCTTCTAGGTGAAGGTTAATTAACATTTAGAATGCATAACATCACCCCATCAAACTCCAACAACAACAACCAACAACCAGCAACAGCAGGAGGAACAACAGCTGCCACAGCCCCTCTCTGGGATCTAGCATTTATGTACCCTCTCAAGAGTTCCCCAGAATTCCAAATGTTCTACACTTACAGAAACTATCTGCTAGAGTATGAGGCACATCAGTCAGCTGCTGTGGACAGTTTGAAGCAGCCCCATATCCAATACCTGGGATTAGAACAAAAACATATTCCCGTAACATTTCTGTGTTTTAAACAAATAAACAACAAAACTTCTCACTACAGTTTGCATATGATGCTTTTCAATGCAGACATTTTACTTAGCTCCAACTTGGTCATTTCCCCTCACATATCAATCCTCCAGTCCAGGTTGTTCATAGTTAAATATGACAAAGTCATCAAAGGCACTGTCAGAAATGGCATGGGATAACCCAAAAGCACAAGGATTTTCAGTTACTGTGTCTTCAGAATAATGTAGAAATCAAAATTTATTTATAACACGCCTATCTTATATATAACTTTAAAAAAAAACAACAAAATCTAATTCCCTCACTTCATATGTAACAACTGGAATCTTTATTTTTTTTTAAATATAACCTCCTCAAAGGATGAAAAGGTTAATAAAGGACTGGATTTACTGCAATGATTCATAGGACATGCCAGGTTTTGTACACAGACACACAATAAGTGCCACAGAGTTTTAACTGTTAAAGTTAAAAAACAGTAGAAAATCTGCAAATGGTACCCAAATAAGTACAAAGACAATTTTATGTATTTTTATTTTTTTCTTTAATTAAAATATGATCACATTATATCCCCTTCCATATCCAACTCCTCCCATGCTTACTTCCTCTCAAATTCGTGGCCTCTTTTTTAAATTATTATTGTTACATATGTATAAGAATAATTCATTTCTACAACATGCTGAGTCTGTTTAGTGTTGCTTGCATGTATGTTTTTAGGGCTGACCACTTGGTACTGAATAACCATTTAGAGGTTCATCCCTGGGGAAGACTAATTCTCCCCCTCTCAGCAGTCAGGAACTGCTCTTCATCTAGGGGTGGGGCCTGTGAGATTTCCCCCACCCATGTTGGCATGTTAACTAGCTTTGTCATTGTTCAGGTTTTGTTTAGGCATCCATATAACAGATTTCATGGGTGTATCTTTCTTGCCATATCTGGAAGACAATGCTATGTATTTTGAAGCATTTAAGATGGCATACAAGCAGATATTTTAAAGTCTAGGTGAAAAAAAATCCAAAGAGCATCCTAAATATATCATCTCAGAACTTCCATTTAAGAAATAATATTTGTTAAAACGTAACGAGTAACTATTACACTAAAGAAAAGCTATATAGAAGAGTATTGATTTCTTCTCCTCCAGCTTGAGACTGACAGAACCTATAGATAAAACAACCCACTGAAACCCTCTTCGTATCTACAGAATGTTCCATTCAGTTTGAATCATCAACCAGACTTGCAGTTATCTGCCTTTAGAAAACTGTATAGCCAAATTGCTGTCTGCAGGTTCCCATGAGGATCTTGAAGTTCTATACACAAGTAAACACGGGATGATCGGGACATAATTTTAACACTCTTATCAGTCTACATTTTATCAGTGATTCATAATTTCTATAATTAATTTTGTTACCAGTGGTTCACTAAATTGAACTTTAAATTCAGTGAAGTTTATCACATGACACTCTACTGATAAGCTGAAACCATGTATGTTGTGCTTATGTGAAGTGTAGGCATATGGCTTCCATCAAATCAGCAGACACTTGGAAGAGTCTGAGCAGGCCTGAGAGATACAGTCACTTATAATGTTCCAAGTAGCCATAAGTGCATCAGCACTTGGGTTAATATTTACATGGTAATATGACAAACAGAGTTCCCTCGCAGCAGGGGAGCAAAATGAGAGGAATGTCTCCAACGAGGGGCTCATATTGTACTCATGGAAAAAGAACGGAGAATGCAATCCCATTTGCTTTACTAACTGAAGAAATGCTGGTTCACCACAAGGCCAAGGTCCTCATGTGTTTTCTAGGGGCAGAAAGTGCAAAGTCTAACTGCATACCACTCCTGCACTAGGGAGGGCAAAAAAGTCTGTACTGCTCTCTTGGTAAATTCTAGTCACTGCTCCTACTGACAGGTCGAAAGCTCACTGTGGAAATGAAAACCTGTGGGTGTTGATCCTGCTGTCTGATCCCCAGCTTCTTCAACTGTGGATTGCAGCCCTACATGGGGGTCACACAAGGGCACTGTGTAAATTTTGGAAACAACAAAAAAGCAATTCAAAATCAAATGTGTAATAAGTTCTGGTAGTGCTCGCTGGCAGGGTAATCGCACTTCAGTGTCTTGGTCCTGAAGGCATAGCACACTCACTGTGCACTTCATATGGCATCATACAATGCCAGTGACCACTGCCGACTGGCAACGCCTTAGCTGAACACCACTGGATGTTATGAATTGCAGTGTTTTGTTGTTCATAAGGTTTTCTGCTCTTATGAAAATATAATGGTTACAGCTTTTAATATTTTCCTATTGTAATTCTTCAGCATGCATCAAATTAGTGGAACTTTGGACTATATTTTGTTAGAATACTTGATTTTTAAAAGTGCTGAGTTCCTGACTTGAGTTTCAATTTTTAAAGGTCCTTAAATGAATTTTAGCTTAGGAATAGGACAGAATTTCTAACAATTTTTGCAATGGCCCTAAACTTTTTTTTCATATATCTATTTATGTGATGTGGCTCTCATCACTGAGAATTAGAAAATCAAAATATCAATCAACCCTAAAAAACACTGAAGATGCTCTAATTCTCCAGGATCAAACAGTTAGCCAAGAGTTAATTGCTTGTGTAAAGACAAACAAGTGTATACATAGTATGCAAATTTGCTTTCAGTCATTAATAATAAATGGGAAATTTATATGTATAGCAAAGAATTGTTTTAAAATAAAATTCTTTGTGACTTAGTATCAGTAACCGTTTCATTTATATGCCTATTTTATATAAATATACGCTCAGTTAGGTAAAAAAAAAAATTCTCAAGAGAAAGGGTTGTTGTTGAGACAGCTTCTGGAGCCCTGGTCTAATCTATGCCACTGTGTGACTTGAGTGTAGGTTGTTAAGGGTAAGGTCAAGGCAGAGGTTTAGGCCATTTAAATAAAGTTTGGGATATAAATATGAATCTATCAATATTTGTTTCCAGATAGCTTCTTCGGATTTTCAATGTCTTCTCTGGAAAGGCATGGCTTTGCTTGTGCCAAAGATATAAACATATAAAGTTAGATCCGTTTGTTTAAGAATGCTAAAGAGGAACTGGAAACATACATACACATGGATGGAAATTATTTTCCTTTTTCTTTTCTTCAAGATCTGGCTGGTTTTGAACTCCTGGTCCTCGCACATATACACCCAAGTGCTGAGATTCAGATATGTACCACCATATCTAGCTAAATATGTAGAATTCACTACTAGTAGTCATAGCATTTTGAGTCAATGTTGAATGACTTTCAACTCTACTGAGTACAAGACCACACTATTTAAACATTCAATTTGATACATTCTGTTATGCATATCCACTCACAAAACTACCACCACAATCAAGATGATAAATAATATATCACTTTCAAAAACTTGTGTTCGTTCCTTGGTAGAACCTCCTTCATATCCTTTTCCATCCAATCCTCCCCATCATACTGGCCCATGATCTACTTTCTGACAGACTGGGAAGCCTTTTCTAGAATTTCATATAAATGGAATTATGCAGAATGTAACCTTTTGCTTCTTTCATTCAGCTTATTAAGGATTTACCCATGTTTCTGTTTGCATCAAAATGTATCAAGTAGGTGGATCTTTATAATGACATTAATCAAAATGTCAAAAAAGTAAAAATGTCAATGGTCAAAAACTCTTTCATAACCCTTCACATTCTCCAATGATCTTAGACAATTTCTGACAAACTTTAAAGAAATGTCTAATATCTAATTTTCAAAGTCTTAGAGCATGGGGGAGGGGAAATGACAAACTTCTAAATTTTCCTAATGAAGTTAGCACAACCCTGGTCCAAACCCCTGACAAAGAGGCAAATACAAATACTCCTTCTAGAATACAAAGAATTTTTTTAACCAAAACTTTCATAATTAAAAAGGGAGGATACTTGCAGATGTGGCTACTGTGTCACATGTGCATCAGTAGGTGGCAGAGAGGACAGCGGCTAAGTCTACATTCAGTGTTCTGATCTATGAACATCTGAATGAATAGTAGCCTAATAGTCCCAGAAAAAAGTAATCCTAAGACCACCACCAATTCAGTACCAAAGGGCCCGGACAGGGAGCTAGCCTGTGATGACCACCAGTCCAACACCAGGCAAGCCCAGATGGACTCCCAGGACAGGAAACAAGCCAGAGACTAGAAGAACCCTATCTATAAACTAGTCAGATGGCCACTCCGGAAAGGTGGGCAAGGAATGAGCCCAAGACAATCCCAAGTACCCTGGGGCCTGGACAGGGGGTTAGCCATAGATGAACACCAGTGTGGTGCCATGCAGGCCAGGGGTCAGACCATGCTGGAGATGACCTCTGCTAGGCACCATAATGATGTATATTGCAATGCAGAAGTGAGACATAGCACTCCTAAGACCCCTCCTGAGACAAGCCCAGACATTCAGAGACCCCACCCCAGGCACCACCAAGAGGAGCAAGTATGTGGTGGAGAAATGGAAGAGAAATAGAAACAGAAGGATGTGGACACAATGAAGAGAAGCTGAACTGGAGACTTGAGTGTAGTGAGGAACAACCTGATGTGAGTAGCAGTGATACCACCTAGGACCATGGACCTGCAGCAGCAGGGGTCCATTACCACCAAAAGCAAGATGGACTTACCTGGTCTGAGCTGCTACTCAGGGATATGTTGATGTCTGAGGAGTGTGCAGAACTGGCCCATCCCTCACCTTGGCATCATGACAGAAATGGCCCTAGAGGCATGAGAGCTAACCTTGCCCCTAGCCAGCTATAGTACTCAGGAGAGCAAGCCCTGAAAATTTCAGGAGAGGCGAGTGAGCTGGCCCCAAGGGTATGAGATTGGGAGACCTAGACCTACCACTCCTCTCCCTGTGGTGGCATGGAGGAGGGAGAGATACTCTCCTCACCCTCACCCCTTATCACCCGTAGCATGTGGGAGACCTAGCTCTGTGGTCATGAGAGCAGGAGAGTTGGCCCTGTCCTTTACCAGTTGCAGCACTTAGGAGAGCAAGTCCTGTACCTTGCCTAGGCAGCACAGTACAGCTGGCCCTAGATGTGGGGGTTGTGGGTGAGCTCCCCGCCAAGGTGTGAGTATGGGAGAGCCAGCCCTGAGTTTTGTCTGCTTTGCAGTGGTATTGGTGAGGGAGAGATCCCCTCCCCTTTGTTTTACCCTATCAGTGGCGAACAAGAGATCTGACTCCGATAGGGTCACAAGACAAGAGAACTGTCCCTGCCCCTCACATGCTGCAGCACTCAGGAGGTTGCAAAGGTAGAGTGCAAGCCTGAGGGGGAGGTGGGAGATGAGTGGGATCAGGGTGCGTGATGTAAAATTCACACAGAAAAATAAAGGGTTAAAAGTAAAAGAAAAAATAAAATAAAAAGGGAGAGTACATACAGACCATCTGCTCCCACCCCATTGTGAACACCAATGAAAATTTTAAGTAAAACATTAGCAAGTTAAAAAACAACAGAAGTTAAATTTCATTAAAACAAAGGATGATATTTAAAAAAAAAAAGGGTGGTAATGGAAACATAACTTGAAGTAATAAATAAATGTTTAAAAAAACACTGATGTCATTCATTAAAGGATTGAAAGATATTGTTTTGAAAGGATTTCTCAAAAGTCATCATTCATCCATTCATCCCTAATTCAAATAAACAAATCTTTGTGAACTAAGAAAAAAGCACATTTCCTCAATCTTATGATTAGTTGTAATTTTATCTCTTCATATTGTTCAAAGTATTGTGCAATGACTGCATTATCAGAGGATAAATACCATTCCACTGTAAATCTGACAATATATTTTTATTTTTAAAAGAATAGCATACATGCATACAATGTATTTTGATCATAGTCACCTCCCACTCTTTCCCCTAACTCCTCCTGGATTCACTCTCTCCACCACTCCAACCCCTTTCCCAATTTCATGTTTTTTTTTTTTTTTTTTTTACATAGCACAATGAGTCAGTCCAATTTGTGATGTATATACACCGGTGTGGAGCCATCCACGGAAGTGGAACCATCCTACCAGAGGTCATAACAAAAGAAAAGAGAAGAGAGAAGGAAAGAAAGGAAGGGAGGGAGGGAGGGGAAAAGGCCTTCAACTCTCCCTCCACTAGAATCCATCAGCTGTTAATGACCCCTCAGCTAGGGATGAGAATTTTTGAGCACCTTTTGACCCTCCAAGCTAGAATGTTGACTGGCTTGATCTAGTGCAGGTCTTGTTCCAACAACCAAAACTACAGTGTATTCATGAGTACAGCAGTATTTATTTTTGTGTCCAGAATATACTCATTAGCTCTACTCTGTTCCAACCTATGACTCTTATAATCTTCCAACCCAATCTTCCCAATTTTCTGAGTTTGAGGGGAAGGGGTATGATACAGATGCCCCATTAGGAGCTGAGCACTCCGCAGCGATTCACTCTCGGTGCTTTAACTAGTTGTGAGTTTCTGCACTAACCACCCTCTAACGCACAAAGAAGTTTCTCTGATGAGAGCTGAGATTTGCACTAATCTATGGGCACAGGTGTATATTAAAGAACAATTTGATATCATCCATTCAGGATAAATGAGTAGTAGCTTCATCCCTAGGGCCTATGAGCTTCTCAACTATTGTTCTTAGCTAGAGCTACAGTACCAAGAAGAAAAGGGTCCTAGGTCTGAGTGACTCTCTCATGGCTTAGAGACAGGTGTTGTATAGGCCAGTGAGGCTCTGCAAGATCCTGTTGATGCCATATTGCCTCAAGAGTGCAACAGTGAGTTGTGACAGGATTTTGATAACCAGAGGAGACAATTGCCAATAGAATATCATAACCAAGCCATTTGTATCTTTTATTTAATGTGTATATGTGCATCACATGTATACAAGTGCCTAGTGAGACTATAAGAGGGTATCTGATCCCCTAGAGCTAGAGTTACAGGCAGTTGTGAGCTTCCTGATATGGGTGTGGGAACCAAACCTAGGTCTCAAGAGCAAATGCTTTTAACTGCTGAGCTATTTTTCCAGTCCTCTACTTGTATCTTCCTGTTCATTTTAATTATTTTCTTTCTCTCTCAAATGATGCTGGTGCCCCTAATTTCTTCTGATCTTTTCAATATGGCTGACAACGACCCTTTTGTTTTCATTTGTTTTCTTTTAAATTCAGAGCTTAGCTAAGTAAGAAGGTCAGAAAAAAATTCAAGATTCATGCAAGTTTGGGTTCTGATTTAAACCAGATGTTTGGCAAGGACTTTAAGTTGATTAATTTATAAGTACAATTTGGTACAGATAGAAGATTCACTGATGCAATATCATTCTGTGTCATTACTAACCAAATTACTATTTGAAACTTTTTTCTTAATGAAGTGCTGTGTAAAGACTAAACAATTTATGTGCACAAATGCTTTGTGTTCAAAATAAAGTTTTAATATGGCATAATATTTGTACCAAGTACGTTTTGAATATTGTGTCACCTTTATCAACTACCAAGATACTTTCCTTAGGTACTATGGCCAGTTAATATATGCCACATTACATGCATCTATATATATAATAAAAAGAAAGACAACAGGAAGAGAAACCAAAATGCCGATTATCTCTGGAAGACAATATTTTCAAGTTTTTTCTTCTTTTTTTGTGTTTTACTTTTTTATCCACTCTCACATACGCCCACCAAAATTATAAATGTTCTTTCCCTCACAACAACAAAATATTACTTGGGAACTTTGTAATTCTTTTTTGTGGTTGTTCTTGTTTGTTTTTAAGAACTGACTCTTCCTGGTGGGAAGCTGAGCCTTTACCTTCATCACCATGTCTGTTTCTGTCTATAGGCCTATGTGTCTACCTGTGTGCTGTGTCCCTCTAATGTCTTACCTGTTTTAAAAGGGCTCTCCGTCAAGTGCACTCAAGCTCTAGTGTTTGAAATGTCAATCTTCCCTGACAGTCATTATTCATTCATTCTCTCTCACACACACCCCATGTCTTTAAAACCCAATGACTGTATATTATACTTCTGTTCAGCCTATATAACCTCTGGCACTTGCAACTACTGTTGTTATTACCATCCCTGCTAGCCCAGGAACAATCTTCAAAGAATACAAATTTATTCTTGTGGTGCTATAGGGCAGAGGCTGGATACTGGGCTCCCTGAGCTAATATTAACATGCCAACAGAAACATCCATAAGGGAGAATGCTTCTGTGCCTTTTCTCCTTTGTATAGGCCACCTACATTCTTCACCTGTGGCTCTTTCCTCTATAAAAGCCAAAAGTAGCAGACAAGTCTTTCCTACATTGCATCGCTCTGACCTCTTTTATTTCCTTCTTCCATTTTTAATGACCTTACGATTGTATGTAGCTCCCCCAAATGATTCAGGATAATCTCCCCATTCTTAAGACTTTTAACAGAGTCTCAAGATTGTAAACGAGGCTGGTCTCAAATTCACAATACACCTGCCTCAGCCTTCCACATTTTAATTGAATACATCTGCAATGTACCAAACTTTCATGCTTCTGGCAACTAATATATTAACATCTTTGGGTGGCCATTATTCTACCTTCTATGTGTTAATCCTGTATAAAAGGAAATTAGAATATACCAACCCATAGTTAATTTTGTCAGGGGCAGGACACTTAATTATTCAAATGAAAAGTGTAAACAATGGAAATGTTACTGTTTTTACTGGCATTACAGTCTGAAATTGAACCATAATTAGGTAGCTATATTGAAATAAGAGAAAATCGTGGGATTGGAAACGAGAAGAGAGAGAACTACCACATATAAAACCATCAATTCTTCTGTGCTGGGCATCTGACCGAGGGCCTTCCACATGCCAAGCAAGCTTTCACCTACTGGGCTATATCCCCACCCCAAATCTGCTCACTGTTAAGATATAAACAGAAACTTCAAAAGCAAGCTTTGTACACTCTTTCTACACACTGTTCTACTGCAGAATTCAGGAACCACCATACTACTACAGAGCAGCTAGAGCGTGCAGCATTTATTGGACTAGTATATTAACTAAGAAGGAGTAGCTGGAAGGACTGTATTAGAACATATTGACTGTAAGTAATTATGAACTATAAAACAAAGTATCCACAGAGTCATTCAGTCTGTGGTGAAAATCAAAACTCTTGGACCAGCAAGATGGCTCAGTGAGTAAAGACATTTTGCCTCCAAGCCTGAAGACTAAGTTTGTCCGTGGAATCCACTAAGCAGAAAGAGATCCAACTCCTAAAATCTGTCCTTAACCTCCATGTGTGCCTCGGCATGCACACACATGCACACACACACACACACGCACGCGCACACACACACACACACGCGCGCACACGCGCGCGCACACACACACACACAATAAATGTAATCTTAAACATTTTTAAATATTTGTTAAAAAAATAAGACTCTTCTTTTTGAAAACCCAAACTGGAAACAACACTATACTTGTAAGATTCCTTGAGACTCCCCCAGCACTATCCTAGCCATTTATTCTTATCAACTTAGCTTTGTATCTTTTCTGACTCCAGGACAGGAGAGCAATGTTTGACGTACTCAAGTCATACCCAGCATGCGTCAACTCTCTGATTCGAGTTTTTAAAGTGTTTATGCTTGAGTCTAAAACCCTTGGATTTTCAAGTATTTGTGCGAGGCTGATTTTTTCTTCTAGAAGGCAGTCTATTTTATCATTAAACTTTTTCTCTGACAAGAAGATCATATTCAGATAGCTTAGGACAAACTTCTGCACCTCCCCCTCGGTGCATCCAAGAGAAAACAGCCTCTCTTTGATGTTTGTATAGTTTTTCTTGGTACAGTCATTAGAAAGGTCTAGGATTCTAGCTCCTGGGCCACATACAAGAAACAGTAGATCCTCTTTGTTTAAGTTGAACGTTGACTGTAAAAATTCAATGTTCGTTTTCACCCGTTTCATGCTCTGAATTAAGATGGAAGGATTTTTAGAGAGTATCTTCCTGACAAAATCTGTGGGGTTGTTGTGACCTAAGGACACACTGGTCTCCTGTAAAAATTCAACCATTTGTTTATTCAAACTCAGACTATTGGAGAAGGTTCTGGGAGCACTGGTCAACAGTCGGCAAAGGCATTTGTGAGTCAATCCAACTGAGCAGAGGAATTTTATATTATTCTCTAAGTTTAGGTTATTATCAGACCGAAAAAAGGATTCAGGAGAACGCTTCAAAATATTTACGATTTCAAGGTCTGATGCTATAATCTTTCTCCACAGATCCCATCGTTTTGAAAGACTTTCAGGAGTGCGTGTTATGGCTCGTGGGTATCTTGATATGATGCTACCAATCACTTCGTCACTAGCTCCTTTGGATAGAAGGAATATCTTCAGCTCCTGCTCATTTGTAACCATCCTGTTAAAAAACTCCAGGCTGTCGTCTCCTTGCCATGTCAATATCAACTCCCATGGTGAGTAAGTTGTTCAGTAGGTCCTCATTCTCCAAAGGCTGTCTGTCTTTACTGTCAGATTTTACACTGAAATGCCTGAATGAAATCGATTTGAGGAAAATTTCTGCTGCATATTGGAATATCCAAACTCTTGATGAACCAAAAAGAAAGTCCCTCCTCATACACCAGATATTTCTTGATGCCATAATCACTGGATAGCACAACGTTTTTCAAATGCTGTGTAAAATAACATATGATGTTAACCTATAATAAGAATGCCTGTGTTAAATAGCCAATGACAATATCACAATTCTTTAGATAGGAGGGGCCTTTCCAGAAGAAATCACCCATCCCTCCAGTTTCCTGGCTGTACTCACCCCGCCTCATAGCTGCTGCTGCATATTTATGGACTTAGGGCTCTACCACTTTCAACATAAAGAGAAGCAGAATAGCTGCCCCAAAACTGTCCTGCCCTTATGTTGTTCTTTTTATTTTGCTGTGCCGGTTCTGACTACCTAGAGTACGTTCTCCTCTCCATCTTTCTTCTTATTTCTTTGGTGTCTGGCATCTTTGGTTTGTTCCTAATAAATGGCACTTTCACTACCATCTTGCCTTTCAACTTTCCACATGTCTGAACTGACCTTGCCTATAGACACTACATTTCTTTGCTTCTGGCCACCTTGATCTTAAATTCTAAATGTAGCCCTAAAAAACAACAGATTGCCTAATTTCCATCTTTAGTGTCTTTTTTTGGATTTATAATACTCTCTAAATGGATCACATTAGCGCAAATCTCTGGATGACAGCTACCAAGATCAATCTCAACCTCAGTATACCAAATTTTTTCTTTCATTGCAATGCAATAAATTAATTTTCATCTTCAAAATTATATAGTTAGGCGGCTGGAGTGTAGATCAGTGGTGTGCCATATGCTTAGCATGCATGAGGACTTGAGTTCAACCCCCAACACCAGAAAGGAGGAGGAGGAATTATTTTCTAATTTAAGAGTTGTTAAGTCTTAAATCTAGGACAAGTGGCTAACTGACATGTCCATTAACATATCAAAGCTGACCTAGCTGTCAGGTTCTCCGATCATTCCTCAGTCCCTACCTGTTACAGGGTTGTCCTGGCTAGCATATCCGCCCCTACCCTGAACTCTCCAGCCCAGGGGCTGGGCTGCCCTTCCCCAGCTGCTCTTCCATATACAATCCAGCCATTTTGGCTACGCCAGTCCTTTTGGGCCTTTTCGTCTTTTGGCCTTTCCTTCAAGAATTCCCTCTCTTCCTCTCCCCTCCTCACATGGCTCAGCTCACTCTGCCAGTCATGTCCACTCTAGATCCTTCCAGATGGCTATTTTCTCCCTCATATCTACAATAAACCTCCTCCACCAAACCTAGGAACAGCCAGGCCCCCCTTATTTCCTTTTTTTTTTTTCATTTAAGGGTATGAGCCCTAGTAGATCAAACACACTCAGGATGGCCATATAACCTAAGGAATATAAGCAACACTAGTTGAACTCAATGGAAAAAAAAAACAAAACCAAACCACAAAGTTGAGTGGTTATGGAATGGGATGTGGATCCAGGAGGAGTTGGAGGAGGGAGTGAATTTCATCAAAATACACTGTATTAAATTCCCAAGTAATTAATAAAAATATACATTTTTTTAAAAACCCAAAAAGAATGAAGGTTCTAATTGTACAATTCAACCTTTTCCATTCCAGACACTCATGGGTGACCTCTGCTGGATAACAGGACTGAACACTAGCAGATTACAACCAGACAAGTTTTATAAATAGCTTTATAAGTAATCATACATATACTAAGCTTTTCACCTTGAAGATTACTACCCAAGACCATGCACTGTCTTCATATGATTAGCACCATGTTAAACAGATAACCATGCCACGGAATATTCGAGAGAAAGTCTAATACTGATAATCCAAAAATAAGCAAAAAGTATGCCAAGAGTCCTAACAAAAGGGTAAAAAAAAATTATTAAGGTTTCTGTTAGATTTGTCACAAGTAGATTTTGTTTCTCTTTATATAACTTATCCTCCAAATCAGTATCTTCTAAATGAATCAACATGTTCAAAACTGAACTGAGCATCTACACATCCCCCAAACTAGCCCTCCTCTGATTAATCTCATTTGAGAGAAGCATGCATGAGGGCTTTGCTTTTTTCCTCTTCCTAACCCCTACAATCACCAAATCATGCATTCAACTTCACCAAAAGCAGTAACAAACCAATCTTGTTCTGAACATCCCCATCCACTCTAGTCTCCTTGTCTTTGTTGTCTTCTCATTATTTTTAATGGGCACAAGTAATGAATTTCATATATATATATGAAATGTATATGAAATAACCTAATGCAATTTTTAAAGTAAATATAGAATAATTGACTTCAATCTTTCTCTAAAAATAAACCATTTTCTTAAAATATTAGATTTAGCGGATATCATGGAAATCTCTGTGATTGTAATTAGTGAAGTCTAAGGAGAGAGATTTATGTCCCCTTCTGTCCCACAGTTGGACAGCGGACGGGCTTAAAGAAAACAGCAAATGACTGGCATTAGGGTACCACAATCCGGCTAATCTTTTGATATTGCATTTAAGTGCAGAGATTTTTAAAGACCTACATTTCTACATCGTATCTGTCGTCACATAAGAGACTTTGGATCTCTCCAGAAAAGGTAAGGGGGCAGATGTTTCTACCACCACACCTCCAATCCGGAAAATAAAGAGGTAAAAGATGGGCAGCGTATTAGAGAGTAAAGAGATCCGGCTTAAGACACCTCCGCATCACTTTTGTGAGATGCATTACCTCCCGCAAACTAAACATTTTCTCAGTCATGATGAAAGTAAAACGGCAACGAAATGCCCACCTCCACGCACGCTGGCGGAAAGGTAGCGGATTGTGTTTTAACACCAGAACTACAAACAAAGAACGTAAGGGGTGTGCACTGTCCCTAAATTAACAAATTCGGACACAATGCCAAACTCCTTTTCTCTATGAAGTGGAGAATACCTAATGAGACTAAACTTTAAACCACCGTAATTCCTCATCACGGGCTCTCCTTTCCCCGGGGGCAATTCTGCAATGGCCTTTGGCAATCGCACTCCCTAGCGGCAACATGCGACCCACTTAGAACTCTACAGTAGCTCCCCAACCTCACCCGGAACCGCACCTTGTATTCGCGTTCTGTACCAAAGCTCGCGGTAGACACCTTCCACTTCCGCCTATAGAAGCCCAAGAGGCATGGGAGAGCGGAAGTAAAAACTAACTTCCGGCCTCCGGCCGGGCGCAAAACTAACGTCATCGGCTCTGCGCCTCCAGGCGGTGGTACCTAAATCTTTGCTAGTCTGACCACTGGAGTCCAGC
This sequence comes from Lophiomys imhausi, assembly GCA_907164525.1. Taxonomy (NCBI): domain Eukaryota; kingdom Metazoa; phylum Chordata; class Mammalia; order Rodentia; family Muridae; genus Lophiomys; species Lophiomys imhausi. The sequence continues at coordinate 5,009,388 of CAJQZJ010032488.1, read as the reverse complement.
AGGGGGCGACAAGAGACCGTTATGGATTCCGGGACTCGCCAGTGGGTCTGATTCTGGACCAAGGGCTGGGCTGCAGCTACACAATGGCTGGGGCAGGTATCCTGCCTGTACCAAGGAACAGGATCGGTTTTTATCTGTCTCTCCTCTTAGATTGCTTTATAGACCTTTTTTGTTTTGCTTTTTATTTTGCAAATTCTTTTGCATTTTTCTGTTTGGTTTGGTGTTTGTAAGAATAAAAATATCTCTTTGGAAATTTAAATTATTAATAGTCAGTTTACAAGAAAAGTGAAACTATTGGCCACAGTTCTTTCAGCTTTAGGGGGAAGGGAGGACTTGAAAAGTATTCCTTGCCTGTAAATATTTACTGAGCGCCTGTGCGTTCCAGGCCTGTTTCACATGCATGAATATAGAGGAAAGCAAGACACAACCTCTGCCTTCTGGACCTTATTTCCAGTGTTTTTACTTGTGCCTGAATATACCCTCCTCATCATGCCCCCAGCATTTTCTCTGAAGAACACCAGGAGCTGCGTTAAGTTCTTATAAAAGCCAGGTCATCGAGGAAAGGGTGTAGCTGAGATACTGGAGAATTTGGAAGATAGGAAGACCAAAGGAGGGAGTGAAAGATGGGAAGCAAAGAAGAAAGGGAAACCAGAATCAGGAGCAAGATGGTTTTCCACAGTATTGTTCTGGAGTTCTCATCTTTCTTGAGTTTTTGTTTTGTTTTGTTTTGTTTTTGTTTTTATAATGATTAAGCCAACTTTGTATCAAATTTGTGTTACTATGCAAATATCTCTATTTTACAGTTCCTCTTCTAAAAAGATGGTGACATGTAATGATACTTGTGGTTTTAAATGACCTCACTGAAAGGAGAGCAGGGAAGTCTACATCAGGGCAAATCCCTCCCTAATTTAGGCTTAAAACACTCGTGTGCTAAACTGAGTGTGAAATTCAAAGGCCAAGTCTATGCTATCTTCAGAGTTACCTCTGCCATCTTATAACCAAGATTAATAATAATGATATAATAGCAATGATTAATAATAATAACTATTGTGGCTGATATGCCTGCCTGATTGGCTTTTCCTTGGGAAGTTCATAGACCCTTATTTTACCACTCGTGTTTGAATCTCAACAAACCCAATTATAGTAAGAAAGGAATTACCCCTCCGTTCCTCTAAGAGAACCCCCAGTTAAAATACCACCATCCATACACTCCAGGATTCAATAAACAAAGGCCCTTTCTACCTCCTCCCCAATTACACAAATCTTCCTGTAGTTTCACTCAAGGTCATTGTCTTAGTATTGCTGTGATGAAACACCATGGCCAAAGCAACTTGGTGAGGAAAGGGTTTATTCAGTTCATGCTTCCTCATCACAGTTCATCATCAAAGGAAATCAGGACAGGAACTCAAGTAGGGCAGGAACCTAGAGCTAGAAGTAATGCAGAGGCCATGGAGAAGTACTGCTTACTGGCTTGCTCTTCATGGCTTGCTCAGCCTGCTTTCTTAGACCACCAGCCTAGGGATGGCACTACACACAATAAGCTGGACCCTCCCCCATCAACCACTAATTGAGAAAATGCCAGACTTGTCTATAGCCAAATCTTATGGAAGCATTTTAATCAATCGAGGCTCCCTCCTCTCTGATGACTGTCTTGTGTCAATTAGATATGGCGCTAGCTAGTACAGTCATCGAGGGAATTTAGGATTCTACCAGGAATGTTCTATACTCTTGCCTGTGGCAGTGTTGTTTGCATATGAAAACTCTACACAAGGTTCTGGTTGATTAAAGCAGTAAAGTTACCCAGAGACTTTCAAGTACTTCACATACTGTAAAGTAACAAAAAAAAAAATCTAGCACAATTTCCTTCCCTTTGAAAACAGTTGCTTTCTAATGAACTCACAGTCCTAAAGATCTTACTCCAGGCAACTGACTTTCTCTGGAAAGTACCTAACCAGATTTCTTATTATAACAAAGGCCTAGGGCAAAGAACTGGATACTGCCTTAGGAAATTTGCTGATTGCCAACCTGAAGGGAACCTGGATTCCTATGGAAGTTAGGCTGACAACATAAGCAGGACAGAATTGAGTTGAACAACAAGAGAAACAGAATAATCCTTTGAAAGCTTATTCAGCCAGGTGAGTTTAAATTCCTGTGGGATGTTTTGATCCTCACTACTGTGTCTTTCATCACTTATTATGGAGTAATTCTCAATCTTGGAAGAAAATTATCTCAGCAGAGATTTGGAAAGCAAATACTCAGAAGGATGACATCTTCCTTGTTCAAAACACTTTACAATGTGTTTTAAAATTCCATCCTTGCTGTGTGGTGATAGCACATGCCTTTAATCCCAGCACTTGCTTGTGAGCTAGGCAGATCTCTAAGAGATCTAGATCAGCCTGGTCTACAGAAGGAGTTCCAGGACAGCCAGGCTATGCAGAAAAATCCTGTCATAGAAAGGAAACAGATTTTATTTAAAGTCCCTTTTTAAAGATCCATCTTTAAAGACTTATTCTTCATTTTTATAGTGTGATACTTTTACATTTAAATGGTTTGAAAGATGAAGCATTAAGCTATTGGTGGCAAATTTTTCTACAAAAAAATCAGACAGTTATTATCTAAAGCTTGCAGGTTCATTTGTATGTTATTATTTTCTCCTTTCTTCCTGATTTTCACACTTTACTATTTTATCCCCCTTTCCCTTGTGTGGGTGCATATGTATGTGTGTATCTGTGTCTCTGCACATATGTTCATGCAAGTGCCCTTGGGAGGCCAGAAGAAGGCGTCAGATCTCTGAAACCTTTCCACACGTACTTCTTTCACATTTCTGTATAAATAGGGGTAATCATTCCCATTTCTGTATTTCTGAGCATTTTGTTCAACCATTGTAATTCTAAATTCATTCTATCTGTTTTTATTTTTTTTTTTTGTTTTTTGTTTTTTGAGACAGGGTTTCTCTGTGTAGCCTTGGCTGTCTTGGACTCACTCTGTACACCAACCAGGCTGGCCTTGAACTCACAAAGATCCACCTGGTCTGCCTTCTAAGTGCTGGGATTAAAGGCATGCACCACCACTGTCCCACCCCATTCCATCTGTTTTTAAATGACTTTAGTATACATATGTCTCTCTCTTTGCTGTTAAACAGCAATTCCTTGTAGACACAATGTCTTACTCATTAATCCTTGTAGAATCCAACTACCAGTTATCCTCTCTTCCTCTGGCTCTGCTAACTACACATGCCCCTGGTGCACACAAAACACAGAATAAATGAACCTTCCACTGAAGTAATTTACATATAAAAGCATCAAAGAAAAATGTAGGCTGTTATATAAATTATATATACATATCAGCCACATCCTCATTTGCACTGTTAAATTTACTGGCTCACATTTTCTGTCTTCTGAATGGTCCCCCAAAATTCAGACACTTATATTTTTTCTCTCAGTTCAATTATGTTCTGTCCTATCTCCACACAGGCATCTCTAACACCAGCATGAGTCTCAACAAAATAATTTTTCATCTAGGTCCCTCCGTGGTGGGAGTAGTGGGGAATACCCCACTGTGATAAAACCTATTTTCCCAATAAGGCACTTTATTCTCCTGATTTTCAGAGAAAGTAGACATAAAGAAGTTAAATAAATGAAAGCAGAAACTACACCCATACTATCTGAAACCAGAGGTGTCAGCCCAAAACCTAACTGCTAATCTGTTAATCTCTAGAGCACTTAATGCAATGCCTTCCCTACTGTGTGCATAGAAATGTGTCTTGGAGTAAAATGGATCTGCATTTTTTTGAGAATTCAGAACTGTTAAACCTGAGAATTGTAAGGAGAAACAGACCAAATCCACAAGTGTCCAATTAAAGTAAGCCATATTTTTGGGTGTGCCTGGGACTGGCCAGCCAGCTGTGTCACTCTAAGTCTGGATTTAAGAAAGCAGGCTTTCCAGCCTCTTGAAGTCTCTTATAGGAGAAGTCAGGTGTTACAGGCAGGAGAGAGCTGGCTGTTATACATTGTTAAAAATATACAATGAAAGGGAAGGAGCAAGGAAAGGTAAGGATATACATCATGTGAATGGGGTCACAAGTTTAGTGGTAGGTTGGAAACCTGTTTCGCAGTTTACATCAGATCTAAGAAACATGAACGTATTCTTAATTACAAATTGAAAGTTGAAATTGGAAGGATTTAACACAGAACAACCAGGAACTTATTCTTTAAGTACAAACAGAAACCGTAACCTGCACAGGACAAACAGAACCTTCTTAATTACAAATGGAAACCTTAACTTGCAAGGACTTAACACAGGACAGCAAGAACTTATTCTTGACTGTCTTAACTGAAAACAGAACCCTTAGCCTGCAGGGTTTATTTGTCCTGTTTCGTCTCCCGCTAACTTACAAGGCATATTGTTTCTGTTTTGGTGTCCCAGCATTCAAGTCTAATATATCTAACATTTCCTGCCATTCTTGTGGATATCTGCAGCTTCCTAGTTTTTCCTAGTGTTTAGTAATGTATGGACTCTGGAACTCTGTTTATTAAATTTTTATTTAACCATTATTTGGTCATTCAATACTTATGCCCCAACCGTGTGGTCACAAGAGAAGCACTGACACATGAGAACTACCCCGTCTCTAATATGTCTATTGAGATATAGTTTAAAACACAGGGTTGTATCCACTCATGTCCAAGGGCATTTTCAGTTCTGAAATTCTGAAATTCTACCCAGTGGGAACTTTTGTCTCTGAGTCACACACACACACAAAAAAAAATCCTTGGAAAGTTTTAAGTGACTGACGGCTTCCTTGCTGAGTGTTGGAGATGGACTCTAGGTGCCACTGATCAGCTGCAAACAAGACGATGGAGATCTGTCCCAAACAAAACAGCATGGAAGTTTGGCTTCCTGCCTCCAGCCTTCCTCACTGCTTCCTGGTATATACTGACAAGAGGTGTCCTCTCTATCCCGCTGGGCCACTAGCAAGCCAGGTAGACATAGGGTGTTCCCACCACAGGAACACCTAGAGTTTCCTTCACCACCTCACACTTTCACCTCTGTGTCCCTCAGAGCATACACATCTCAACCCTGGATGCATACTAATATCACCAAGGGAGCTTTTAATAAGTACTGAAGCCCAGCCTACACCCCCAGGGATTCTCATTTAATTGGTTTGACATAAGGATCAGATAACAGTGTGATTTTTTATGGGGTGCTTGTTTTCATTCCTGGCAATGGTTCTAAAGTATCAGCAGAATTTAAACTACTGCACCTTTGAAAATAGAGTCATTTGTACCCATTGTCTCCGACTAACCTCCATATGGTGTCTAATTCTATCCATAGTCAAGGAGAATTCAAGGATTTTTAGGCAGCAGCACCACAGTTCAACACTCAGTGTAAATCCCACGGAGGCCAAGATACTTGGTTCCAATAATTACACACACCGTTGCTGTTGTTCACTGTGAGTAAACTCTTCCCTCCAAGGAACATGAAGGGTAGAAAATGAACCAGTTGCTGGAAGAGCAAAACAAATGATGTGTGTTCTAATGTCCTCCTCCTGCTGCCCCTACGCCCTGTTCAGACCATTTTCACAGAGTTGTCCTGCAGAAACTGTCACCTAGTGGCAGGAATCTAGGAAGTTACATAACCTAGCTGCTCTTCAATAACACTTCCTGTCAAGCTGCCAGGCATTTCTTGGCATTTCATTCCACCTGCTTGAGGCATTATATGATCATTCTTGGAGATGACTCCTCTCAGTCGTTTGTTTTCTCTCTCTCTTGTCTTGTACCTAGTTGATTTCAGAATCTTTTTCTCTTTTAATGCATCTACAAAGGTCTCTCTTCTTATGGTTTAATCATGCTTATGTGCAGCCTAGTAGTGGTGGTGCATTTAAACCAAATGATTTTTTGACATAAAAAAATGAAAAACAGCCATTAGAATATATAAAGTATTAATAACATTTCCAAAATCTCCATAAAACTATATTCCTAGTGAAACCCTTTCCTCGGAAACCAGCATTCAAGGCTGGTTTGCTAGTCCTCACTTATGTACCAATACTTGGGAGGCTGAGTCAGGAGAGTGGGTTCAAGGCAGCATAGCATGGCCTAGTTTCAATAAAAACAAGCAAGGAAACAAACAAATACAACTTCAGATAGTAAAGAAAGGAGAGGAGTGGAGAAAGGGAGAGAGGAGGAGAGGGAAAAGAGACAGAGACTAACATTCAAGAACACAGCATAATGATTACTATTTTAAATTCCTTAACTAAGAAATCCACTTTTGGAGAGATCCAAGATGGCGCCAGATGGCAAGGACACAATTTGAGCACAGGGAAAATAACTACAACATTGCAAAAATATAAACAAGCTGAGCAGAGACCTGAGAAGCATGAACCTGTGGGGTTTTACCCAGCAAACCCAGGAACTAGTGGGGGTCCCAAGGCTGGATCCCTGGGACACAGGCACAGGGCCCAAAGCACAGGTCAGCAGCTTGGAGCACAGGCTTAGGGCCCAAAGCAGAGGCCAGCGGTGGGAGTGCAAGCTTGTACAACCACTATGGATATCAGTCTGGCGATATCTTAGAAAACTAAGAATAGCTCTACCTCAAGACCCAGCCATACCCCTTCTGTGTATGCATCCAAATGACTCCTCACCGAATCGCAAGGATGTTTCTTCAGCTATGTTCATAGCAGCCTTATTTGTTTTTTTTCCTTTATTTTTTATTTCTTCAAGTTACATCTCAATCGCAGTCCCCTCCCTGTTCCCCCTCCAGTCCCACCCTCCCATGCTCAACCCCCCCATCCTCTTCCCTTTTTTTCTTTTAAATTTAAGGTATATCTTATCTCCCCCTACAGTTTCCCCTTTCAGTCCAACAAATGGCTCTTTCTCTTATAATAATAAACACAATACAAAACAACAGAGGTAATTAGGTCACAGTTATGAGGGTTATATGGCTTAGCATACATTCCCAATGTCCAGTCCACATGTATTTGGTACCTGACTTTAACATTCCACTATCTAACCATCTCCATGAGTTTAAAGTTCTATATCTGACTCAACATTCATACTAACTTGCAACACAATTTAAAAGTATCTTCTTAGATCTATAACACTCTCTTGACTCCTAAACAACTCAAAATTTAATTATGAGACTCTAGCTATCTGTTCTTCAACCACCTCAGAGACCTGAGAGGGATAAATATATCTGATTTTATAGGAAGTACAGGACCTGAAGCTTCCAAAACTAAGAAATGACATACCAGTGGCTGCCTGGACAGTTCCCATTTTCTCTCCATACATTACAGCATCGATCTTCAGTCATTTGGCCCCGTTTCTCTGACAGACATTGATTGTAGAGCAGGGGTTATGAAGGACTTACCTACCCTGTCTTGGCAGAGCTAGGCTGTCGACTTACCTGCTTCCAGGTTTTGTCCTTTTTTAGACAGCATTCTGTCTACAGTTGGAGCAAGAGGCTTTTCCTACCAAGAGATAGGCATGCGACTAATTCAATCATCTCCCACTGGAGGTTCTTCGATGCTCATCTTCTACTTGGAGGAGAATAGGGGGTGCTGTCAGGAGTTGATATGTCTTGATATAAAAAAATCTAAAGTTACGAAAACATCTCTGAATGCCATATTCTGCAGATCTCCTGAGGTTTTTGAAGAGGCCCTATCTATCCCTTATATTAGGGAAAGCAGATGTTGCTTGTCTCGTAGCAAGTTTATTTCTGATTAGCTTAGAAAGTAACTATAATAGGCTGTCATAGTACCTAACGGAATGACTGGCTTGCATAACCATTAGTTTGCATTTCTTAATTATCCTAAACAATTTATGACAATTAGTAGTAAAAGGTCGAAACATCCCATTTCATTTTTTTTTTTCTTTACCTCCTACCACTTCCATCCCGTTTCTCTGGGGTGGGCTGTCCTTATATAACAGTCCCTCTTCTCAGTTGAGAGGTCGTATGAGGGCCAAGAGCCTCCTCATTCATTGGGGGTCTACGAAGCAGTACCATCAGTGAAAAGTGTCTCGTTGCCCGGGAGAGAGAACTACTAAACAAACAAACCAATAAGCAGACAATAGATAAAAAGACTAAAAAATATTTAAAAAATAACTAATATATAAAAAATAAATAAAAATTAAAAATAAGTCTATGTCCAAGTTCCCTTTGGTGTGTTAGTTGTAGTATCGATACCTTCTACTATATAACTAAAATCCTACTATAAGTGAATAGATGCCATATGCGGCCTTCTCAGTCTGGGTTAGCTCACTCAGGATGAGCTTTTCTAGTTCCATCCATTTGGCTGCAAATTGCATAATTTCGTTGTTCCTGATAGCTGAATAATATTCCATTGTGTAGATGTACCACAGTTTTTTTAACCCATTCTTCGGTTGAGGGACATCTGGGTTGTTTCCAGTTTCTAGCTATTACAAGCAGCCTTATTTGTAATAGCTAGAAACTGGAAACAACCCAGATGTCCCTCAACCAAGGAATGGATTTAAAAAACTGTAGTATATGTACACAATGGAATACTACTCAGCCATCAGAAACAACGAAATCATGCAATTTGTAGCCAAATGGATGGAACTAGAGAAGCTCATCCTGAGTGAGCTAACCCAGACTCAGAAGGATGCACATTCTATTCTATTCACTTATAATCGGATTTTAGCCATATAGTACAGGATAACTATACTACAGCCAATGCACCAAAGGAAACAAGAACATAGACTTTGTTACCTATCAATGAGACACCTTGCCCTAGTAGTGCTACCTTGTTAGGCCCCAGTGTATGAGGAGGCTCTTGGCCTTCATATGACTTCTGAACTGGGGCGGGGGACTGTTATGTAGGGACACTATACTCTAGAGGAGTGAGATGGAAGGGGTAGGGGGTAGAGGGTGAGAGGGCAGGACTGGGAGGGGTGAAAAGAGGGCACTGTGATGGAGATGTAACCTAAAGCAATAAATATAAAAAAAAATAAGTCCACTTTTCCAATGTCAAATGAGACAGTCCCCAAGGCAAAACAGAAGTAAGAAGGCTGATTTTTTTCTTCTTCTTAAGGCAGGGTCTCACTATGTAGCCCTGACTGGCCTGGAAGTCACTGTGTAGACACAACTAGTTTTGAGATTTGGCCACCTCTGCGTCTTTGAAGAACTGGGATTAAACCCTAGCTGAAGGCAGGCTTTGATGATGCTTCTGTTAATTAGATTGGTAACTTTCCAGCTAGCAATGAGATGGAGCTTGATATTGTCTTTTGTGATCTAACAGTAAAACAAAAATATATAATTTTTCAGCACAATGTGAGTTTTATGAAATAGCGCCCCCATAATCAATTACTATGACAAATTTTAAAACAATTCCCAATATTATGCCTACAAGAATTGTCATAAAATTGTTTATTTAAATTCAATTTGTCTAATTAAAGACAAGAATCTGAAATATATTTTGTTTCCTTGATATTAAATATAAACCTGTACTTGATCTTTTTTCTTTATGTGACCTAGCCAGTGTGAACTTCTGTGAATGCTAACCTCACAAAAATAATTCAGATGTCTTAAAGTACATAAAACAATTCAATATTTCTCTATTATACAAATGAGAATGTATTCTCTTTTTGCAATCATGACTTGTAATCTCTACTATTTTTAGGACATATTTAAATTAGCCATTGTGAGTCAGGTATTCCAATGTACTTAATTAGTTGCTTGCATTATCTGAATCCCTCCTTAAATTTCTTCTCCGGATATCTTACTCCTACAGTCTAAATTATTCATCTCACCAAACTTTCTAACCTGACAAAGCCTCTTGCTCTCTAAACTAGAATGCTGTTATGAAAGAAAGCCTCAGCTCAACAAATACTCTCCTTTGTTAGAGAGAAAGTTAAAGAGTCATCATGTCTAAAAATAGATGCTTAGAACTTCAAATCTATCAGACCATATGTTGTACCAACCCAAGGTTCAGGAAACAACAGCATCCTTCTTCTGGGGGTAAGTATTATTACAGTCATTCTGGGAGATTACTGTTCATTTGTATGGTGGTACTTGTATAAACATCTTCAGAGGATAAGCTAATGTGAACTCCTGAAGGATGGGAGGGCAACGGGAAGCTCAGTGAACTGGCAGTGATCTGGCCTGTGTGCTTTTGCACCTGTATTGGGAGAGCATGTCACAATGTGAATTTTTTCTATTGTACTTAAGATTTTTTTAATGTTTATTTATTACTTCAGGTTACATCTCCATCACAGTGCCCTCTTTCCACCCCTCCCACTCCTGCCCTCCCACGCTCTACCCCCTATCCTTTCCATCCCACTCCTCTGGAGTGGAGTGTCCCTACATAACAGTCCCCTGCCCCAGTTCAGCAGTCATATGAGGGCTAAGAGCTTCCTCATACACTGGGTGCCTTCAAGGCAGCACCACTAGGGCAAAGTGTCTCATTGACAGGTAACAAAGCCTATGTTCCTGTTCCCTTTGGTGAATTGGTTGTAGTACAGTTAACCTGTATAATATGGCTAAAATCTGATTACAAGTGAAGATTTTTTATGTTTATTTATTACTTCAGGTTACATCTCCATCACAGTGCCCTCTTTCAACCCCTCCCAGTCCCGCCCTCCCCCTGACTACCCCTTCTCCCCTCCATCTCACTCCTTACTGTAGATTTTTTAAAGGAACATATTTACTGTGATTTTCATTAAGAATATATAGGATTTGGAAGTCTTTACCTATAAACAAGATAGCATTTTGTGAAAGTATTAATACCTTTGTAATTCTTTTTTCTTGATTAAAGTTTTAACCTTTTTTCTCTGATAGAGAGTACTTCATGATTTTACAGTTTGAAAATGCTTCCAAACTTTGAAATAAGTTTTCAGAAGTAAAGTTTTTATTGATTTAAGTGTTTTACAAATATTGCTCAGATCTATGATCTGTAACATATCTTCTATCATGAAAATTCTACTATCTTCAGAAATGTATTAGAATATTATGCTAGAAAATTACTCTAAGGCTATCTTGTATACTGAAGTAATTTGATACAAACAACTCCAAGGCCAAAGGGGAGTCTCTTCTGTCTTTCCATCCATCAACTCTTTTCTGCTTCTATTTAGAGGTAAGAGATCCAACTACAATGGCATATTTCAATGCAGGAAAGTTTTTTAAATATTCAAGTTGAGAGATCCAAGTCTCTAGTTACTTGACATTACTGGCAGGTTATATGTAATGGTAGAAATATCAACTAACAAAAGAACTTAGTCCTTCAAATGATGGAGGGGGTTGGAGGACATAAAAGGTAGTCATCAGATGGTATGTTTATCCTGCCTTGTGATACACTTAGATTACTTTTAAAAGCTGTGTTTATATATGTGCATGTATATTATTTAGAAAGATGAAAAGTTACATAAATAAAAAGTAAATCTCTTTCCCTTTCCTCAGTCACCCAGTTTCCCTTTATTGAGGCACTCTATCTAATGTCTTGGAGGTTTTTCCAATGATAATTCATGGTTTCACCAACACATACAAGTAAATGCTCCCTGTCTGTCCATTTTCATCACATCTCCCTCCCCCTTTTCTTACCCCATCCTCCTCTCTCTGTCCATTCCATTCCATTTCTCTCTCTCTCTCTCTCTCTCTCTCTCTGTCTTTCTCTCCCTCTCTCTCCCTCTCCTTCCTGCATATCTCATCTTTTCATATGAAAATCAGTATGATCATATTCTTATCTGTTTCTTGATTTTTTTCACTCTTGAAGTTTGTTCTGAGTCAGTACATGCAAAGGTCATCATTCCAGCTTGTGGCTGCATAGTGATCCACTGTGTAAGGTTGTTATAATCTCCTAAATAGTCTCTTATAATGAGCTTTGAGATGCTTCCACTTTCTACCATTATAAGTAGGCTGCAGCAAGAATTTTTATAGTAATGTTGAATAATAAATTTTATCTGCAGAACAAACACCTAATCCTTGAAATTGAACCAGAGTAGGAATGTTTTCTATAGCAGGAATTGTTAGTATTTATAATTGATACTTATGATTGTTAGGGCAGCAGATGTAATCCCTGAACCCTCACTCATAAATAAACACACACAAACACATGATGGATTTTAGTAAGCTTTGAGCCTGGAACTGCACAAGTCTTAACTCTCTAAGCTAGCTTTCTACTTCCCCAGATAAAACCCATAGAAACTTGCATTCTCCATGGATGGTTTCTCTCCATGTCATACCGAAGCTACAGGCCATGTGGAGTTCTGATCCATCTTAATCCATTATGTATCTCTTTCCTTTCCTCCTGCTTCCTCCTCCTCCTTATTGCTTCTCCTTCTTCCTCCCTTGATCCTTTGCTACCCACCCAGGCCCAGAAACCCTAGTCCTGCCTCTCTCCATTGCCTAGCCTATAGGCAACTTTATTCACCCAATCAGAGATGACTTAGTAGGTGAGGTTACAAAACATCCCATTAGTTCATGTACATCACATACACTAAGAAAGACAGAGGCAAGCAATTGACAGTTGAATACAAGCAGCTTTGAGATCATCCTAACTGACAAATGGAATCAAATTGCCTTCATAGAAGTTACACCCATTTTCACTTTCACCAATAATATATGAGAAGGAATCAATGTATTCTTATGATCAACTTAATTTCTTTGTCCAAAAGAAATAACAGAACAATATCTTTTTATAGTTTATAAATTATGGACAAATAGCATTTGAAAGTAAAAGCAAACTGACAGTGTATAGAAACTATTTCAGCTTGTTAACAAGCAAGAAAATAGTATCACAAGAAGTATTTTATTGTTTTGTTTTCTTTGCTCACTTTTTCATTTTGTTTGTACTTGTTTGTTTTTATTAGTCCTATGATAGTTTTATACAATGAATTTTGATAAAATTCAACTCCTTCCAGGTCTGCCGAACTCTTACCTACCCACCCAACTTTATGTCCTTTTTTTTTTTTTTTAATCAATCAAACCTAATTTGTTCTGCCATGATATTCTTGGATGTGTGGCCTTCTACTGAAGTGTAGTCAATTCACTGGTCAATTCTCTAGGGGCAATGATCTCAAGAAAAGACTGACTGTCTCCCAGCAGCTATCAGTTGCGCATAGCTCCTCATATTTCCTGATTCTCTAGTAATACCACAATCATCTTCACTAGTGATAGGATCAGCATTGTATGTGATACGAAAGCAATAGGTAGTTTTAGGCCAATGGTCAATTCTTGATCCTATTCCCCCTTTAATGCTTACTTTGTAGTTACAGCTACTTAAAGTTGTCTATCCTTAAGTTGTCCTGGAATTTTACATTATGTTTCAAGAGGTTGACATTATGAAGGATTCAAGACTATAAAGAGAATCCATTTCACATTCTTTAATAAACAAATTTCCTTGTACAAACTGTAGGAGTCAATCTCAGCATCCCTTGAATAATGCATCCCCGGAAGCTGTTACCATGGTGATAGACTAAATGGCAGCATTCCAGATTACTTTATTGTAATGGCTTGTTTTTTTTCCTTAAAGTAGAAAAATGATTTTCAAAAACTAAAAGACTGAAGTGAGATTTTTCCCAAGTGATTAGTCCTTGTATACATGATATCTATGATGTTATCACAGCTAAACAGAACTAGATTAAGTTACTATCCCACAAACATTTCTTGCATGTAATTTCTGTGAATTTCTTCATCTATTAGTCTTTTAAAGGACTTCACATTCATTAATGAATAGAATATTTAGCTACTTTGGTAACTAATATTTGCATAATCAATCAAAAATCAGTCATGCAGGGTTAGGGATACAGCTTAAGGACAAAGCACTCGCTTTGCATCTGTGAAGCCTTGAAATTGATGCTTAGACCCACAAAAGCATTCAGATGACTAGATTGTGTTATTAAAAATTTCAGGAAAAGCTGTAAAATATTTCTTTTCCAGAATATGTTTAATTATTTGTAATGCAAACATTAGCAAAGGAAGAAATTTACAATATCCAGTATACTTTCCTTCATTGCTTGTGAGATTATAAGATTAAAATTATGAATCTGCTATAAAAATATAGATAAGTAGTGTTTTATACCCATTAGATCACTTCATTTTTATAATAACCCTGAAAATTAAAATTAGGATCCTTTACAAAAGTGAGGAAACTGCAGGTCAATAGAATTAAAATACTTCCAGCTCTATACTGTGTATGCCTGAGGTAGAGCTTCAGTTGAAACCATATCTCTCGAGACGAATCCTTTTCTAAGTGAAAGTAAAGATTTCCATTGATGTGTATCTCCAGAGAATAAATCCACGGGAAATTAATTTCAATCCTGACAGGAAGGGTGAAGCATTTTTTTCAGAGGGAATGATATTCTGTTCCCAAAGGTGTAATATGGGAAGGAACACTAGGAAAGTTGCAAAATCTCTGGAAATGCTCCTTTCTTAAACTGGGTGTTAAATGCACGTGAATACATTATATCACCATTTGTCAGTCTTTACATGTGTGACATTTATTGGTATTATCTAATTATGTAAAGTTAAAATTATTCAGAGAAACAAATTGCTAAGATTTATAATGAAATCGTTACCTAAAAGTGTTTAATCTTGAAAATACTTTTCGCATGGTTAACTTCAAGGTATTCCACACATGGGCCGTAAGCTGCCACAGCACACTCTAGACTTCTGACCATGTACTCCACCGTCATTGCTATTGATTTGCTAATTGTGTATCAGAATTTAAATGCCCCATTATGTATTAGAGAAAACTTGTCCCTACTCAAAGATTAGAACATAAGCCTAAAAGGATTTATTCTTCTGGGAAGGTCATTTCTCTTCAAGTGCGCAACTCTCAGTTTGGTCTTAAGCATTTGTATGTCCATTACTTAGCCAGCGGGCACCTTTCCTTGGTATTAAGATACTGCACTGAATTTTTGGAATGGACTTGTGACATCATAATGTTGAAACATAAAAATGTTCACTTTCTCAAAATTGTGGGATTTGTCTGTTAGCACATGCATTCTGTGGAAATGGTGCCAGTGAGAGCCAGCTGATTCATAATTATTTCTTAGTACCATGTAATTTTCATAGAAATATGATGGACCAATATTCTCTGTGATTTACTGTTGGTCATTTATTTTTATTATAAAAAAAACAATCACTCCAAGGCTAGTAAAATACTTATATTTTCAATGGTAAACAATCATTTACAATCCTTGTTTAGTTCCTTTTTTATCTCTACAACCCTGAACAACATTTATATAATACCATTTATTGATTTTAGTTATTTATTTAAAGTTTTTTTAAGACTTAAGAGTGCACTTGCATAATGAAAAGCCATAAAGCTTTGAATGAAGCACAGGAAAAGAAGCCTCCAGGGGAAGTCTCTTTCAGCCTTTTCATTTCTTTAGCTATTGAATTCATAACCTCAAGGATACTAACATTGCAGTTTTCTTTATTTCCTTGTAGATACTGCTACATCTCAACCTCTTCCTTATGAAAAAAAAATAGGTTTGGCTCCTGTACATCACTCCTGCATATTTTTCTATTTGAATGTACTATTGCTAATCAAATAACTTCATTTTAATAGGATTATAAAAGTATTAATGAAAAAATTTACATTTAGTACTGTTTAACTTCTTATCAATTATTCATGAACTCTCCAATAGAAATATAAAAATGTTCTCATTGTGAGCAAATGTATCAGGGAAGATATATGTATACATGGTGGAGACATCCCTCCTGGACTCAAGCTCTTCCTGCTCCTGTCTGGACTATGTTTTAGATATTCTACCCAACTTTTCCCTCATCATCATCCTTCATTTCCCTTTTATCTCTTGTCTGTACTGAGTCTCTTATTTTTGTTTTCTGAAATTCCTGCCTCCCTTTTTGTTATTGTTATTGTTTGTTTGTTTGTTTTCTTCCTCATATTAGTGCATGTATCATCTGATAGCTTATTAAGGAAAAGTTCATGGTAGTGATACTTTTAAAAACATGTAAATCTCCAAATATCTTTAATTTACTCTCAGGATTGATGAAACTTGATTGATATAGAATCCAAAGAGGCTGGAAATAATTTCACTATGACATAGATCTGATAGTATTGGAAGGTCCTATAAAATATCTTTTAATGGATAGGTTAAATATTCTTCAAAAAAATGGTAAGGCTATAAGATAAAATGAGGACACTAGTGAGCGGGGACACTGATGTGAAAGAAGAGCGTATGAAGAGGACACTGTAAAAGAGTGAATACGGCTTAGCACAGCACTGAGGACCCACTGGGTAGGCAGTGTATTAATTAAAAACGAAGCTGGTCACAGGGGTTTTCTGCAGTGTTATTCAGCTGGAGAAGCATTGGGTGGGTGGGCATAAAGAATAAACTCGGGGTTGAATTGACCAGAACGACGATGTTCTTGTGCAAAAATCAAGGAAGGAAGAGGGTCAAGGAAAAAAGGATACAAAACTCTATCTTCAGATTTCTGTAACTTCTCAATAGTCATTTTGGTGTAGTAAGTTTTTCTTTATGATGCTAGACAGTCTGTGGGTTCTTTCAAAACTTCAGGCTCATTATTTTGGAGCATTCTTTTCTGTTGTTTATTTCATAATTTATGCCCTCGGCTTTATTTCTAACCACATTCTAAAAGTCCTACTAGTTGACCTAAGTTTCTTGTTTATGCCCTCTCTGCTTTCTTTTCTCCTACTTTCAGGGAAATTTCCTAAAACTTATCTTTCAACTCTTCTACTAAATATTTCATCTTTACTGTTATGTTTCACTTTTAAGTTCTTGTTTCCAGGAACTAAATGTCTTATCTTGCCCTCATGTATGCCACCAATGCCCTATGTTTGTTTGTCCCTCAGAAGTTTCATTATGTGTACTGGAAGTGGTTTTTCTTCACTTCATGCTCTGTGTCTGAGCCTTGTTACTCTACTCTGTCTTGGCTCCTGTTTGTCAGGTTAGAAGGTTCCTTCATATCTCCAGTGGCTGCTGATCATCTATTCAAATATGTACACATTGAGAGAGCTTAATTATATGTGGGTTCCTTTAAGGAAGATATGCCATAGACAGGAGTTACAGGCCTTCCAACACAGACATCTTCCCTTAGCCCGATGCATTTCCCTGGAGGGGATATTTGCCTATATTTATTGTACATGTAATAAATTTCATAAAGACAATTTTAAGTACATCATGTACTATGGCCATATTCAGTCTCCGTACCCTTCTGTTTCTCACCCCTTCCCATCTTCCTTCTGTGCTAGTCTCCTTCTTTCCTTCATAACATGTAATATGATCTCTCTTGCTTGCTATCATTCCCTCCAATATTTCTTTTATCTTCTTTTGGTCTAACTGAATATTTAATAAAGGATAGTGCAAGGTAACTGTAACTATTAAATCCTCACAGTGAAATATCAAATCTTCCTGAGAGCTACACAACTAGAAGAAGCACAAGCATATATAATAATACACCAACCCTGTTACTGTAGTTAAAGAATAAAGGAACCTTTGGATAAACAAATACTTTAAAGACTAAAATTGCATTTATCCCACGCTGTTTCTGATGCTATTGTGTTGTTAAGAGAAAACAGTCTCAATGTTCGAGACAATAAGAGGAATTACAGGAAGTGGCCTGCATTAATCATGGCCTGGTGCTCCAGAGTACAGATTGCCTCCACAAAAGATTTTGAATTCCCAGCCTGCAGTATCTGTGACTGTGACTTTACTGGGAAGTGGGATCTGCAGGTGATCAAGATAATATGAAGTCATTACTGGTGCAAGGCTGGTCAATGGGAACTAAGTTATACTCAGGTAAAAGAAGTAAGTTCTGGTAGTCTATTGCATAGTGAGTTTGCTATAGTTAATAACAATGTGTGATATGTTTAAAAGCTCTAGAAGAAACAACTTTTAATGCATTCATGGCAAACAAAGGATAGGTGACGAGGAAATGAATATGTTCACACTTATCTTAGTGTTTCATAATGTATTGAAACATCACATAGAAGTTCATGAATACAAAGAACTTTGTGTCAATTAAAAGATATGTTTTAAAAATATGAGGTCATTAGAATAAGCCCTAATCTAATGTAACTATATAAAATATGTCCTTATAAATAAATGGAAATTTGGACATAGAAATTGGTCTGAATGAAGGGCCAACTATGTGAAGAGAGACAAGGAGAAGAGCAAAGATTAGAGTGATCCATCCATAAACCAAAGCAGACCAAAGACTGCCAGAAAATCACCAAAGACAAATACAGACCAAATTCTCTCCCCAAGTTCTCAGATATCAGCTCTTCTAACAACTAGATCTCAGACTTCTGCCCTCCTAGTCTGTGGCCTAAGCCTCCTCCTCGCTGGTAGTTCTTTAGTATTCATCTCTTGTAAACACACATGCTGGGCTCTCAAAATGCATGAGCTTATTTTTTTTCTCCTTTTCTTTCTTTCCTCAGCAGAGGGGATTGTAATCAGATAGAAATTTTTTTGAGGAAAACCAACAAGGCAAGAGGGAACTAATCACCTTTTAGGAGAACTCTGTTCTCTACAGAATTCTTCCCTTTACAGACAGTTGGGTTTTAGATTTTCTGAATGTGTTAAATTTATTGTCACTCATAATTTAGAACAGAAAAGACAGCAACAATTGTAAATATCCAGATTTACAACCTTTAACACTCAAACTGATACACTGAATACCTGCTGAAAATACTAGACTCCTTTGCTTTCCCATCGTCCTGAAATATTCTTCTACCTATTTCTCTTCAATCTCAGATTATCATCCAATGGATGTATAAAATGTTTCCTTGAGCTTGGCTCAGCCGTTAAAGGCTAGGTTCACAACCAAAAATATAAAATGTTTCCTTTTTGGCTCACTTTCTTCCATCAGAAAACTTACCTTCTGTCTCTTCAACAAGACTATTACTTCCTAGAGTGAGCTCTTTCAGAGAATGTCCAAATTCAGTGAAAATCTGTAGTTGATAGGATTTGAAGGAGAGATGTTTTTGAGTTTCAGAGTCTAGGTATATTTCACCTATCATTTTTCCCAAGAAATCAGAGTTTAGAATTATAATAATTTAGATTTGATTTGAACTCCAGCTCTGCTACTTATCTACATGATAATGGAAAAATATTTCAACTCTTAGTCTCCATTTGTTCATTTGTAAGATTTTGTTGCTAATAATATACCTTTCACAAGACTCTTGTGGGGATTAAATAAAATAAGATAAATACAACTCACAGACAATGCCTTGTACTATGCCAGCATAAAATGAATTCTAGCCAACCCCATTCCATTCTTCATTATTCTTATCCAGTTGGATCAGTTTTAAGTCAGTCCTCCTGGAAAGAATTTTCCTCTATCATTTCATTCATCTGTGGTTTATTTGTCTCAGCATGAGACTGAATAAGATGTCACAGCTTGGAGAAAGTTCATGAATTGATCTAGGACCTGAGAGCTATTCCTAAACTCCAGCTGAGTCTTAGTGTAATCAGGAAGCATGCTATTTGAATGATGTCCTTAGCAATATCAGTCGTATCACAACCAGTGTCCTGTGCCAGAAACAGATGATATGGATCCCTTGGGCTGTTTCTGCACAATATAACTTGCTCAGTATCTAGCTTCCTGAATAAATGTCATTTATTACTTGACTTTTGTAACCTTACATCTTTCTCATAAAGGCATATTTATCTTTATGACTTGATGAGCAATAGGGACTATGGGGGAAAACTATTCTGTTATTTTTAATAAATCTTTCAATATATTTAATCTCCATATGCTTCTAACTTTTTAGACTTTTTCAGTCCATATTGAAATGCTTGAATATTTATAGTTTCAATCTCCTTGTTATAATAGCCCATTTTCTTCCTTACTTGTCACATGGGTGATTGTAAGTGGATTCTCCTTTACTACAGATATTTAATCAATAAGATGGAAATTTTCATTGATGTGTTTTACCAAGATCTCCATAACAATGAACCACTTTCAGATACTGTAAAATCTTGGTATAGTATGAAATATAAACAAATTATATAATATGAAATCATTATGTTACTAATTATTCAAAACTCCAAGTAGAATATGTTTTCCATTTAAAAAAATTCTTTACAATAGGTGAAATAAACACAATTTGTTTTTCTAACATAACAGCTGTCGAGCAATTCTAATGAAGTAGGATGGCTGCTCTGGCAAGGGAACACATCCAAAGACCTAGGTCTGTGTGATTTTACTGGAATACAGACATGCTCTTAGAACAGTTGGATGAAGTATTAATATTTATAATGGATACATATGATTACTAAGGAGGCAGAGTTATTTACTAAATAATATACAGAGATTTCTTTTTCTTTTTCTTTTTTTTATGTTTATTACTTCAAGTTACATCTCCACCATAGTGCTCTCTTTCCACCCCTCCCGGTTCCACCCTGCCACCCTCTCCTCCCTCTCCCACCCATTCCTCTCCTCCAATGTGGAGTGTCCCTACATATCAGACCCTCTAAGTTCAAGTCCTATAAGGGCTAAGAGCTTCCTCTTGCACTGGGGGGCCTACATGGTAGCACCCCTAGGGCAAATTGTCCCATTGATATACCTATCTTTTTGGTGTGTTGTTTGTAGGATAGCTATCCTGTACTATATGGCTAAAATCCAATTATAAGTGAGTAGATGTCATGTCCATCTTTCTGAGTCTTGGTTAGCTCACTAGAATGAGCTTTTCTAGTTCCATCCATTTGGCTGCAAATTACATGATTTTCATGTTTCTGATAGCTGAGTAGTATTCAATTGTGTAAATGTACCACAGTTTTTTTTTTTTTATCCATTCATCAGTTGAGGGACATGTGGGTTGTTTCCAGTTTCTAGCTATTACAAATAAGGCTGCTATGAACTTGGATGAGGATATGTCCTTTTGGTTCGGTGAGGAATCGTTTGAGTGAATACCCAGAAGAGGTATGGCTGGGTCTCGAGGTAGGGCTATTCCAAATTTTCTAAGATATTGCCAGACTGATTTCCATAGTTTTTGTACAAGTTTTCACTCCTATCAGCAGTTGAGGAGTGTTCCCCTTTCTTCACAACCTCGCCAGCATGTGCTGTCATTTGAGTATTTGATCTTAGCCATTCTGACAGGTGTGAGATGGAATCTAAGGGTTATCTTGAGTTGCATTTCTCTGATGATTAAGGATGTTGAGCATTTCTTCAACTGTCTCACTGCCATTAGAGATTCCTCCTTTGTGAATTCTCGGTTTAGCTCTGTTTCCCATTTTTTGATTGGATTATTTGGTTTCTTGGTATTTAATTTCTTGAGTTTTTTTTTAATAAATTATGGATATTAGCCCTCTGTCGGAAGTGAGGTTGGTAAAGATCTTTTCCCAATCTGTAGGTTGTCATTTTGTTCAAATGACAGCATCCTTTGTCTTACAGAAGCTTTTCAATTTCATGGGTTCCATTTATTGATTTTTGGTCTTAGAGCCTGAGGTATTGGTGTCCTGTTCAGGAAGTTATCACCTGTGCCAATGAGTTTGAAGCTTTTCCCCAATTTCTCTTCTATTAGATTTAGTGTGCTGGGCTTTATGTTGAGGTCTTTGATCCACTTGGACTTAAGTTTTGTGCAAGGTGATAAGCATGGGACTAATTTCATTCTTTTACATGTTGACATCCAGTTAGACCAGCATCATTTGTTGAAGATGCTGTCCTTTTTCTATTGTGCTGCTGGCTTCTTTGTCAAAAATTAAGTGACCATAGGTGTGTGGTTTCATTTCTGGGCCTTCAATTTGATCCCATTGATCCTAGGTCTGTTTCTATACCAGCACCATGCTTTTTTTAAATTACTATTTCTCTGTAGTCTAGCTTGAAATCTGGGGTGGTGATACCTTCAGATGTTTTTTTATTGTACAGGATTGATTACCTATTCTGGGTTTTTGGTTGTTCCATATGAAGTTGAAATTTTTTTTTCCAGGTCTATGAAGAATTGTGTTGGTATTTTGGTAGAAATTGCATTGAATCTGTATATTGCTTTTGACAGGATGGCCATTTTTATTATGTTGATCCTACTTATCCATGAGCATGGGAGATCTTTCCACCTTCTGATGTCCTCTTCAATTTCTTTCTTCAAGGACTTGAAGTTCTTGTTGTACAGGTCTTTCACTTGCTTGGTTAGAGTTACCCCCAGATATTTTATATTGTTTGTGGCTATTGTGAGGGGTGTTGTTTCCCTTATTTCTTTCTCAGCCCATTTATCTTTTTATAAAGAAGGGCTTCCAATTTTTTTAAATTAACTTTGTATCCAGCCACCTTGCTGAAGGTGTTTATCAGTTGTAAAAGTTCTCTGGTGGAATTTTTGGGGTCACTTATGTATACTATCATATCGTCTGCAAATAGGGATAATTTGACTTCTTCCTTTCCAATTTTATCCCCTTGATCTGCTTTAGTTGTCTTATCGCTCTAGCAAGAACATGAAGTACTATGTTGAGGAGATATGGCAAAAGTGGGCATCCTTGCCTTGTCCCTGAGTTTAGAGGAAATGCTTCAAGTTTCTCTCCATTTAATTTGATGTTGGCTACTGGCCTGCTATATATTGCCTTTGTTATTTCCAGGTATGGTCCTTGTATGCCGGTTTTCACCAGGGCTGTTAGCATGAAGGGGTGTTGGATTTTGTCAAATTTTTTTTTCCTGCATCTAGTGAGATGATCATGTGTTTTTTTTCTTTCAGCTTGTTTATATGGTGAATTACTTTGAGGGATTTTTATATGTTGGACCATCTCTGCATTCCTGGAATGAAGCCTACTTGTTTGTGATGTATGATACTTTTGATGTGTTCTTGGATTTGCCAATATTTTATTAAGTATTTTTATGTCTATGTCCATGACAAAAATTGGTCTGAAGTTCTCTTTCTTTGTTGGGTCTTTGTGTCGTTTAGGTATCCGGGTGACTGTGGCCTCATAGAATGAGTTAGGCAGTGTTCCTTCGGATTCCATTTTGTGAATGAGTTTGAACAGTATTGGTATTAGTACTCCTTTGAATGTCTGATAGAATTCTGTGCTGAAACCATCTGGCCCGGGGCTTTTTTTGTTTGGGAAACTTATAATGAGTGTTTTTATTTCCTTAGGGGTTATAAGGCTGTTTAATCTGTTAACCTGATCTTGATTTAACTTTGGTAGGTGGAATCTATCAAGAAAGTTGTCCCTTTTGCTTAAGTTTTCAAATTTGGTGGAGTACAGATTTTTAAAGTCGGACCTAAAGATTCTCTGGATTTCCTCAATGTCTGTTGTTATTTCTCCATTTTAATTTCTGATTTTGTTGATTTGGGTTTTTTCCCCTCAACCTTTTAGTTAATTTTGCTAAGGGTTTGTCTATGTTGTTGATTTTCTCAAAGAACCAACTTTTGGTTTCATTTGATTCTTTGTATTGTTCTAAGTTGTTGATGTCAGCCCTAAGTTTGATGATTTCCTGCCTTCTGATTCTCTTCAGAGTGTGTGCTTCTTTTTCTTCCAGTTCTTCCAATTCTTCTGCTAACTTGATAATATGAGGTGTCACAATTTTCTTTTTGAAGGCACTTAATACTATGAACTTTCCTTGTACCATAACTTTTCATTGTGTCCCATAGGTTTGGATATATTGTGCCTTCATTTTTGTTGGATTTTAAGAAGTCTTTGATTTCCTTCTTTATTTCTTCCCTGACCCAGTAGTCATGCAGTAGAGAGTTGTTCAGTTCCCATGAATATGTAGGCTTTCTGTTTTTTCTGTTGTTGTTGAAATCCAGCTTTATTCCATGGTGGTCTGATAAGATACAAGGGGTTATTTCAATTTTCTTGTATCTGTTGAGGCTTGCTTTGTGTCTAACTATATGGTCAATTTTGGAGAAGGCTCCATGAGGTGCTGAAAAGACTGTGTATTCTTTTGTGTTTGGATGAAATGTTCTGTAGATATCTGTTTGTTCCATTTGGTTCATGACCTCTGTTAGACTCATTATTTCTCTGTTTGGTTTCTGTCCTGATGACCTGTCCGTTGTTGCGAGTGGGGTGTTGAAGTCTCCCACTACTAATGTGTGGGGATCAATGTGTGGTTTAAGCTTTAGAAGAGTTTCTTTTACAAATGTAGGTGTGTTTGTATTTGGGCCATAGATGTTCAATATTGAGATGTCCTCTTGATGAATATTTCCTTTAATGAGTATGTAATGCCCTTCTCTGTCTTTTTTGATTAACTTCAGTTGAAAGTCTATTTTATTTGATATTAGGATGGCTTCTCCATCTTTCTTCCTGGGCCCATTTGCTTGGAAAACCTTTTACCAGCCATTTACTCTGAGGTAGCATCTATCTTTGTTAGTGAGATGCATTTCTTGTATGCAGCAAAATGAGGAGTCTTGTTTACAGATCCATTCTGTAAGCCTGTGTCCTTTTATTTTGGAGTTGAGTCTATTGATGTTGATGGATATTAATGAACAAAGGTTGTTATTTACTGTTATTATGAAGTAGGTGGTGGTTGTATGTTTCTTTTGGTTTAGCTGCAGTGGAGTTTTTTGCTTCCTCTGTTTTCTTGGGTGTAGTTATCTTCTCTGGGTTGGAATTTCCTTCTAGGTTCTTATGGTGGGCTGGATATGTGGGTAGATACTGTTTAAATTTGGTTTTGTCTTGGAATATCTTGTTTTCTCCATCTATGTTGATAAAGAGTTTTGCTGGGTATAGTAGTCTGTCCGGGCACCTATGTTCTCTTAGGGCTTGTAGGATGTCTGTCCAGAACCTTAAAGTTTTTAAAGTTTCTGAAGAGAAGTCAGGTGTAATTCTGATGGGTCTGTCATTATACATTACTTGACCTTTTTCCTCTTACAGCTTTTAATATTCTTTCTTTGGTCTGTACATTTGGAGTTTCAATTATGTGGTGAGAGGAATTTCGTTTCAGGTCTAATCTGTTTGGTGTTCTGTAAGCCTCTTGGAATTTAACAGCATCTCTTTCTTTAGGTTTGGGAAGTTTTCTTCTATGATTTTGTGAAGATGTTTCCTGGACCTTGGAGTCGGGAGTCTTCTCTTTCCTCTATGCCTATAATTCTTAGGTTCCATCATTTCACTGAGTCCTTGATTTCTTGGATGTTGTGGGTGACACCTTTTTTAAGATTTCTTATTTTCTTTGGTTGTTCTTCTGACTTCTTCAATCGAATCTTCCATGCCTGAGATTCTGACTTCCATCTCTTGTATCCTATTTTTAATACTCATGTCTTTAGTTCCTGTTCTCTTCCCTCGATTTTCCACCTCCAGGATTGTCTCTACTTGCGTTTTCTTTATTGCTTCCACTTCCAATTCGAAGTCTTGAAGAATTTTATTTGTTTTCATGTTTCCTGCTCTGATTTGCTTTTCTTTGTCTGGAAGTATTTCAAATCTTTCAGATCTTTCATTGCCTTGTCTCTTTTCTGTTCATGTTGAGCTGCATTGGCTTGGAGGTCTCTAATGGTATTCGCCATTGCTTTTATTTGTAAAATTGAGGAGTCTTTAAATTCTTTCAGGGATCTAATTTCTTCTTGTAAGTATTCCATCATTTTCCTAAGTATAGATCTGTCATCATTTTCATGTGTTTCAACTGTGGTGGGATGCTTAGGGGTTGCTGTGTTAACCTTGCTGAATTTTGTTGGAGTCATATTTTCCTGATTTTTGCCAGTTTTGTTCTTTCGCTAACCTTTAGCCATCTGGTTGCTCTAAGCTGATTGTTCCTGATGTCTTCTGGACCTGGTGTCAAAGAGGAAGCTTTGGTGTAGAGTGTGAATAATCTTGGTGGTCTGTGGCTTAACATAAGCTAGGTGGGGTCTTGAGGTGGGGCTGGGTCTCGGTGGGCCCCCAAAGTTCACCCATTCCCGTTGTGTCCCAATTGGGGACTCAGGTCAGGGACTGAGTGGGATGAGCTATTCCAGCCTGCAGGGTCTTCAGTTCTAGCAGCTCTTCCTAGTGATGTCAGTGAGGCATGGAGGACCACGGATTGTAGGCTAGAGCTGCAGATCTCCTGCTGCTCATGTGTCTGATCTTAGGGTTAAGTCTGTGTTGGTGGTCCCCTCAGGCAACTTCTTCTAAGTGGTCCCCAGGGCACCTCTGTGCCTCTCAGTCCTAAGCAGTAAGCCCTTGTAGTCTGTATCACTCAGGCCATGCACAAAGGCCAAGAACTCACTGCACCTGCAGAGGAGCTATAGATGCTGAAGACAGGGTATCCCGCTGAGAAGGGGCAAGCTTCACTGGTTCTGAAATGAATACCACAACCTCTCCGCTAGGCTTGGATTCAGTGGAGTTCCACTGCCTTATAACTTGACCACCCACCTTTCAGCCTGCTCTGATCTTACCATTTCAGTAGCACTGCTGATCCTCTAGGGTGCCGGAGTGACCATGTGAATACTGGGCGCTCAGGAAGCCGGCAGATACCTCTAACTGGCAGTTGGGGCTGCCTCCCAATATCCTGCAGTGATCAGACCTATGGGACACTGTGCTGGTGCAGGAAGAGCAGCCCTCTGCCCTGTCTGGATGCAATGTTCTTCCCCATGATTGTATATGCAGTAGAGGGACGTGTATATCCAACACCTTTCTGGGTAAGCCCAGATATGTTTGCACTTCCCAGACCACTGTTCCACTGGAGATAAATCTCGGTGATCCCGCAGTTCTTCTGTATGGAATGCTGGCGTGGAAGCTGGATGTTCCGGAGGCTGGTGAGTACCCCTGTCTGGGGTTCAGAGCTACTTGTTGTGTATTTGAGTGGCTCGTGCCCGCTTCTGCAGTGGGCACTGTGCCGGCCTCTCCTCTGTACCACTGATCTGCTCTGGGCCCCGGGCCTCTGCTCCGCAGCTGGTAGTTCTGTTTCCTTGAGTGTCTGGGAATCCCACCCAGGGACCCCCACTAGTCCCTGGGTTCACGCGGTAAAACCCTGCGGATCTGCACTTCTTGGGTTGTTGCTCAGCTTGTTTCTATTTCTGCTATGTTGTAGCTATTTTCCCTGTGCTCAAAATGTGTCCTTGCCATCTGCCACCATCTTGGATTCCCCCACACAGAGATTTTTAATAAGCCTTATGCACTAGGCTGGACAGATTTTAACCCTCTAAGCTAGCTTTTCTACTCCCAGCCAAAATCCCCACAAATGCTTGCACATGTTCCAGTTGCTTCCACCCACATGCTCTTCTCTTCCATCTAACCCATGGTGTCTCTTCCTTCTTCCTCCCCACTTACTCCTTGTGTGCCTCTTCTTCCCACAAACCTCTGAACCTTCACCTGGCCTACCTCTCCCTTCTATCCAGACAAGGCTGTAGGCAGTTTATTTAGCCAGTCAG
Source organism: Lophiomys imhausi (assembly GCA_907164525.1). Taxonomy (NCBI): domain Eukaryota; kingdom Metazoa; phylum Chordata; class Mammalia; order Rodentia; family Muridae; genus Lophiomys; species Lophiomys imhausi. Next base: position 4,982,186 of record CAJQZJ010032488.1, on the reverse strand, counting down.
GGATGACTTAGCAGGCAACGTTACACAGCAACACTTTGGGTATGTGAATGTTTGCTTGTCTGGGGTGTAACCAGATCTTGGTAACATTTGAACACAAGCAGCTTCCAGATCACCCTGACATAGAACATACTTTTAATCCCAAACAATGAAAGTAAGGTTAGTTTGTAAAAGGAAGCAGGCGTGTTTGAAAGTGATTTTTAATTGAGGGGCAGAAAAAGTGATGAATCAGAGAAAGATTTGACAGAATGAACCAGCAGCAGAATTTGCTCAACTCTCATGAGAACAGGACAGGAAAGAGAGACAACTTAAGAGAAGTACAGGGAGAGAGAGTTCAGGTTGTCGAGCTCAGAGGCAGTTTTTCCAAGCAAAGCAATTCAGTCAGAAGCCGAGAGAAACTGATTTGAATCAGTCAGCTTGGAGAGGAGTTTGAGATAGAACAGCCGAGTTGAACCAGCCACCCAGAGTTCAAAAGGAGCTAGAAAACATGAGCTTATTCAGCAGTAAGTCTTGGAGGCTGAAACATTCTAGACCTAGATTAGCAGATGGAGGCTAGAAGCTGAAGCCTTCAAGATCTGGGCTTGCAGAAGAGTAGATGGTATGGAGGGTCTATCCCAGGCCTAGGGATCGTTAGATAGAAACACTCTGGGCTCAGCCTAAGCCTTGTATTTGTAAAGCTTGGGCACAGCTCTTATTTCATCCCTTCCCCTGAGGAAACAAACAAACATTTACAGATATCAGTATGGAGATGACCAATTGCTATTGTGGTTCAGTGATACGATGTTACAACTGACTCTTAGTATCCTTCTGCATAGACTGTGACATCTCCAGGAATCATGTCCCAGGAGAAAAAAAAAAATATATGGTTGGAAAGCATTCAAGACATCTGTTCCTTTTTCATTTTTAAAAATTTTGGAATGATTCACATATAGTAAGATGAACATACATTTTTCCTCTTATTGAAAATAGATTTTTTTCTCACATAATATATCCTGATTATGCTTTCCCCTCCTTCTATCCCTCCCAGTCATTCCTCTCCTCTCCTCCCATCCATATCCACTTTCTTTCTGTCTGTCATTAGAAAACAAACAGGCTTTTAAGGGATTATAATATATGATATGATAAAACAAAAATTATCACATCAGAGGGCTGGAGAGATGGCTCAGAAGTTAAGTGCACTGGCTGATCTTCCAGTGGTTCTGAGTTCAATTCTCAGCAACCACATGGTGGCTCACAACCATCTATAATGGGATCTGGTGCCCTCTTCTGGAATGTAGCCATAGAAGTGTATACATAATAAATATATCTTGAAAAAAAAAAAAAAGAGGCCGGGCGGTGGTGGTGCACGCCTTTAATCCCAGCACTTGGGAGGCAGAGGCAGGCAGATCTTTGTGAGTTCGAGGCCAGCCTGGTCTACAAAGCGAGTCCAGGACAGCCAGAGATATTCAGAGAAACCCTGTCTCGAAAAAGCAAAAAAAAAAAAAAAAAAAGAGAAACAAAAAGTAATCTCAACAGGGCATGGTGGTGCACGCCTTTAATCACACCACTTGGGAGGCAAAGGTAGGCAGATCTCTGTGAGTTCGAGGCCAGCCTGGTCTACAAAGTGAGTCCAGGACAGCCTGTATTGTTACACAGAGAAAACCTGTCTTGAAAAACAAAACAAAACAAAAGTTATCACATCAAAGTTGGACAAAACAATCAAACATAAGAAAAGGAACTCGACCTTTTTCTCTTAGCGCTTTTAATATTCTTTCTTTGTTCTATACATTTGGAGTTTCAATTATTATGTGGTGAGAGGAATTTCTTCTCTGATCTAATCTGTTTGGTGTTCTGTATGTCTCTTGGAATTTTATTGACATCTTTTTCTTCAGGTTTCGGAAGTTTTCTTCTATGATTTTGTTGAAGATGTTTCCTGGACCTTGAAGTCGGGAGTCTTCTCTTTCCTCTATGCCAGTAATTCTTAGGTTCTGTCTTTTTATTGAGTCCTTAATTTTTCAGATGTTGTGGGTGAGACCTTTTTTAGATTTCTCATTTTCTTTTGGTTATTGTACTGATTTCTTCAATAGAATCTTCCACGCCTGAGATTCTGTCTTCCATGTCTTGTATCTTATTTTTGATACTCATGTCTGTAGTTCCTGTTCTCTTCCCTTGATTTTCCACCACCAGGATTATCTCTGCTTGTGTTTTCTTTATTGCTTCCACTTCTAAATTCAAGTCTTGAACAATTTTATTCATTTTAGATGTTTCCTGTGCCAATGTGCTTGTCATTGTCTGCAAATCTTTCACATCTTTTAAATCATTCATTGCCTTGTCTCTTTCCCACTCATGTTGAGCTGTGTTGGCTTGGAGGTCTCTAGTGGTATTCTCCATTGCTTTCATTTGTAAAATTGAGGAATCTCTAAATTATATCAGAGATTTAATTTCTTCTTGCAGAGACTCTATCACTTTTCAAAGTATAGATTTGCCATAATTTTCACCTGCTTTAGCTGTGGTAGGATGGTCAGAGCTTGCTGTACTAGCATAGCTACATTTTGTTGGAAAAATTTAAATGTCATACAGTATGTATAATATATAATCATTAGACTCCTTAAAAACTGAAAGAGAACACATACCTCAATCACCTTTGGCAATGGATGACTTGTGCAAGGATGTGGTGTGATGTAAGCTATCCCAAGATGTTATCTCCCAAGAAGGAAGAGAATACAGCAAAGCAGGTCTCATGGAAAACCAATGACCTGAATCCTCTTAAGATAAGTAGGTTGCAAGATGGAGAAGATGGGATTAGGTTATATATTCTTCTTCTAAGTGGAGCTAAATTTGTTTTGAATGTTGTGCTGGTCTAACGTGGGAGAGGTGCATCTTCTTAGTGTATCTAGTCCGAACAGTAGTATGAACACTTGTAGCTCAGGAAGATTGATTTCACTCAAAAGCACCAGTAGCCATAGCACCTTCCAGCAGTGTTTCTAGCAAGAGCAATACAACACTCTTTCTATTTAGACTAAATGTAGAAATATTTAAATTATTTACCAGTATTTATATTATATTTAATTGGCTGATAATGTTAATCCTTGACCTGCCATTATAAATGAGCACAGAGACGCCTGAAAGATTTTAACAAGTCTTGGCCTGGATTGTGCAATCTTAGCCCATCTAAGATAGCTTATAATTCTATTCCTCAAATATGACCCCATATGTACATACGTCCCCTGAGCTGTTATTCTCCATGTTATGCTGATGTTCCATGCCATGTGGCAGGATCTTTTTCCATCTCTAACCCATCATGTCTCCTGCTTCCTCTGGTTTCTTCTCTTCTTCCCATGAATTTCTCTGCTTCAAAAACCCACACACGTGTCCCACCCACCTCTGTCTTTGCCCAATCTCAGTCCTCAGCATTTATTCAACCAACCAAAGTCAATGGTTAGCAAGTAAAATAACAGACAGCAAGCAAGCCACCGGGACCAATTAATTAACATTTAGCATGCATAACATCACCCATCAAATAAATGTATTTTATCTTGAATATAAAGAATACATGGGCCTTTGTCACAACTATTTGGGAGCTCACACTTCATACAGTGCAACTACTTAAGTAGTATAAAAGTCCTTGCAGATCTGAATTTTCTGTTCATATATTCTATTAGTCAGTAAGTAATTATACTCTCTTGGGTTATTGGCCTATAATGACATCGTTTGTAATAGCAGTACCTTAAATTTCTCTGATTTCATTTAGATTATAGGCTACTTTAACTGAGGTCGGTTTTATAAGTTGTCATTTTAAAGGACTTTCATTTTGAAACATTTTATTGAATACATTTTGTAAATGTATATTTAGTTCTTTAAAACCCCCACTTTGGGGGCTAGAAAAATGATTCAGTAGGTAAAGTGACTGCCACACAAGTGTGAGGAACATTTGCACCCCAGGCAGGCTAACACTGAGCAGGCAAGCAACATGCTTGGAGTCCCTAGCTCAAGAGGCAGAGATGGGTGGGACCTATGAGGCAAGCTGGCTAGCTAGATTGGGTAAATTGTTAAGTTCTCAGTTCCAGGGAGAGGCCCCTGCCTCAATACATAGGTGAAAAGTGATCAAGGAAGACATCCAATGCTAGACTCTACCCTCCAGAAACATGCAAACACACATTTTCCCTCCACACTGGTAAACATACATAAACACATACAAAACACTCAGACCACACATACAAAGTCCCCTGTAAATTCTGATGCTTTTGTTGTTGTTTGGAAACAGCCCAGCTAAATAGAAAAGGACTCAAATCAGGGGTGTGGGATCAGACTATCTACAATTTCCATTGCCCAACCATGGAAAGTTGTCAAGTGAATTAACCACATTGTTGGCTTTAATGTTTAATACCTTTGCTATCTCTGTTTTCTTTAGATTAATTAGTTGACAAGAGCATCAGTCACATTTGCAATGTAAGTTGAACTCTGTGACAGTCTCCACATTTCTCACACTGCTTATGCACAGAGAACCATGAAGCTCCTGTCTTCACTAATAGGGAAGTTGAGACTGGGAAGAGTTAGGATTTTATAACTAAAATTGATACAAATGAAGGAGGTTCTTGAATAATCTTTAGTAAGTTGAAGTTCATTTTGTGGTTAGCACAAAAATCTTTTCATACTGGAAAGATTTGGTGAAATTGGTATTTTAGAAAGCTAATCTGACAAAGTGACAGGGACTGAATGCAATGGGGAGAGGTAAAGTAGACATGGCAGCTTGGATTTTTCTCGTTTTTTTATATGAGATAATAAGGATCTGGTTTTGTATGGTAGCTGTGGAAGAGGACAGCACAGGAAGGGATCAAGAGACACTGGGCAAGCACAGCAGGAACCTGGCTGTGTATGGTCGGTGAGTGGAGGATAAGGCTTTGAGGAGCCTAGATGATTGTCACTATCGAAAATGGAGATGCTCAGAAGTGTTGTCACCTGAAAGACAGGTGATGGTTAGAAATGTTCAAGAGGAATCATAGCTGCCAATATCTTCTGAAGGGAGGCTCTGTTTTTGTTCACGAAGTTGGACCCAGTGGTCAGTTAACTGCTGTTGTTTGCATCAAGTATCCCCACTACACCAAAGCTGGGGGTTAAAGGCTTGATCCCAGACTTCTGGATTTAACCATTGGGAGGTGTGTTGGTTACTTTTATGTCAACTTGACACAAACTAGAGTCATTTGGGAAGAAGGACTTTCAGTTGAGAAAATGCATCCCTAAGATTGGCCTATAGGCAAGTCTGCCAGGTATTTTCTTGGTTAATGATCGTTAGGGAGGCACCTAACCCACTGCCACCCAGGGGTGGTGTTCCTGGGTTGTAAAGAAAGCAGGCTGATCCAGCCACAAGGTTGACAGTTATCAAGTAAGTGCATTGAACCTTCAATGTCTGTGTCAAGCTACCATGTCCAAAACCAAATTCTCCATCTCCTTTAAACTTATCTTCCTCCATCTTCGTTATTGGCACTCACTGCACTCTCATTCCAAAAACAATGGAGTCAACCTTGATGCTCTTTTTGTCTCAAACCTCACATTCAATCTACACTTCCTGTGACAATCCCAGAATACACACAGGTTTCAAACAACGGCCGACCTTTGGGGGAATCTGGAATAAGGCATTGTATAAAGCCAGAATGTCTTATTTAGTCTTATCTTTGTGCCTTTAGCCTCGAAGGGGAATGATAGGTTATGTATGACTAATTTGTAGAGAGACCACCCCCTCCCCCCAAAAAGTGGAACTGCCAGGCCATCACCCTGCTTTTCATTACCTTGTGTGGGAGGCAGAGCTTCCCTGCAGAAGTGACTTCTAACTGCTTGCTGTACAACAGCAGCCAAACCCACCCTCACCCTAGCTTCTCTGCACAGCAGCCAGATGTTCCTTCACAGCCTAGATCTGAACACTCGGCTGCTGGTACTTTTCCAGTGGCTTCTGGTCTCATTCAGAGAAAAAAGGCAGAGTTCTTACAGTGGCCCTCAGAATTTGAGTCTGGCCTTCTGTCACCTCTCTGATTTCATGTCTCATCTCCTCATCCATCCCACTCTTAATCGGCCACCTTTGTCTCCTCCTCTCCCTTTAGCACACCACTCACACTGTAGTTTGAATCTGCCACTGACTCGTTCACACCCACAGTTCTCCATCCCGGCTTATCAAGCTTTTGCTGAAATACTGTCTTCTCAGGAAAGAACCTGAGTGAAGAGTGAATGATATGAATACATGAGTTGTGTGACATGGCTACCTGATAGAGCAGGTGTCACAAGAAACAGCAGTAATTCCACAGGCTTGCCCTTTTAATGTCATCACACAGCTATGTTACTGAGCATAGACAGACAGGTATATAGGTTTGATAATTTCTGAAGGGAAATGCAGAAATAATCTTTGCAACTTTAGCAGGAAGTCATGAACATCTTTAGTTACAAAGATGGAGCAAATTGCAACAAAGAGTTCACCTCCTGAGCTATTGAGAAAGCAGAGTCCACTAACACACAGGAAATCTGTCAGGTACCTTGGGCTTCCTCCTCCTGGGCAATCAGAATCAAGAGATAATCACTCAATCCAGGCAGTTTAGAACACTTAATTCTAGACTTAGATCTACACTGAGTGATGAGTGACTGAGAAATTCAGTCCACCCGCAGCCCCTCTGTGTTTTCTTTTATCCCTATGATGAGGTAGCTAACCTCATATTTCTAATTCCAGTTGAGGTAACAGGACAATATAGACTTAAGTTGACACAATTATGCTTGAAAGTAGGCATTTCTAAATTACAGGTATTGGAAATATCTTTGGAATCTGGTGGACATAGGGTTTTTAGTCTCTCCTTTCACATGTATATCCACTTAACACTACTTCTGTGATTAAATTAAATATCTTTAGTTTTACGTGCTAATTTTTCAGTCCAACCTATGTTAAAACAAAGAAGAAACGATGATTCTGAGCCATTCAAAGGGTTCACTCCAGGAATGGATTTGAGGTGTAGGAAAGAGAAAAGAGGGAGTAATGGAGGAGAAAAAAGGAGAAAGGGTTGCCAGAGCAGATGGGGGAGGAAAGACATTAATATTCAATTTGTAAGCACAGCTCAATCCAATCTAACAAGTTTATTAGGCATAAAATATCATACTACCCATTCAAAGTAAAGAAATAGAACGAACAATGGTTCGGGCGTTTGCACACGCTGGAACAGTCATAATTATCAGACACCTTGTCCAAAAACTCCTGGTAAAGTCAGAGGAGACGACGCATTGCTGTTTTAAGATCATTAACGTTGGAAAGTTAGCGCAGACGGGCTTTGTTCCCAACTTAGAGGAGGGGGGTTCACCGGTCGTGGGGTCCCTCCCTGTCCCTTCTCACTGCGGCTTCTGGCGGTGAGATGGCCTTGCTTGTGAATTTGGGAACACGCCGTGCGGAGCTTCAGAAGCACCGACTCCCGGGACCGGTAGGTGTCGGGGCCGCGGGGCTCCCGAGCGCCCCGACCCGGCCGAGTCGTCCGGGCGCCCGCACCTGCCAGTCTACCATCGCGGCTGCGCGGACCGCCCGCCCCACCGCCCCGCCCCGCCCCGCGTGTGTTTACGTGGAGACGAAGATGGCGGCGGTGTTGGCAGGCCTTGTGCGGCCCGGCGCGAGTCTCCAGTGATCTCCTGGCGTGCCCCGAGCGGCCGCGGAGCTCAGTCCGTCCCTGAACAGATCTTCTCTCTTCACCCTCTCCCGGTTACCCCGCAGACGCCATGGAGGACGAGGAGAGGCTGAGGAAGGTGGCAGCCGGCAAGGCGAAGGTAGGAGCGCGGCGGCCACGGGCCGCGTCGGGAGGCGGTGACCCGGGGCGGGGATGGAGGGAGAGGCCGGGTCGCGGGGCTCGGGCGTCTGGGGAGAGGGGGAGGCCGGGCCGGGGCTGGGAGGAAGAGCCGCCCCCTCTTGCTGCTTGCTGGTGGAGACCTGGTGACTGCAGTGCCCGGCCCCTTTCTCCAGAGTGCCACACAAAACCCTCCCTAAGCCTGGCTGTGGACTGCTAAAGAATTGCTTTGCAGCCTCCACCCTTTCACTTTCCGAAGGGAGTTTGGGGAGTCGTTCAGGCTTTGTGCTTTCCGGAGTGTGTGTTTAGGGGCTTCTTTATTCTGAGGGACACCGTTGCGCTGACCACTGGCCTGCCCTCTTTAGGTGTCACGCTGGCACTCTTCTTCGGTGTGTGTGATTGGCCTGTGACAGCTGCCTCGGCAGTGGCTTGCGTGTGCCAGCTGTGAACTTGGCTGTGGGGGCGTTTTTTTTTTTTTTTTTTTTTTTAAGAAGCGGTTCTTTGTATATTTGTGTTGGAGGTCTTTGTCATCGCACGTGCTTTTGTCGCGCGTGGAATGGAACTTCTGAGTACCGAAAGGTCCCATGAACTAAATAATACCTATAGAAATGCTGTTTTAAATAATATATTTATTATATATTTGGTATGATTTTGTATGGCCGTGCATATATGACAAGACATGCAAACAATCCAGAATTATATGTAGGTATCAATGGGCTTACTGAGTAATTTGACACTGTTATGGATTTAGTAGAATGATTTCTTTCTAAAATTACCTGTTTGAGCTTACTTTTTGACCTCCTTGCTCCCTAAAATGAAGTTGCCATTAAGATATTATGTTGTCTTTTTTAGGCCTAATTGTTAGCAGTCATACGTGGGGACAATTAAAGTTATATTTTAAATTGTTTTTTCCTATTATACTGGCTGGTTTTATGTCAACTTGACGTAAGCTAGAAGCATCTGAGAGGAGGACCCTCAACTGAGAAAATGCCTCCATAAGACCAGGCTGCAGACGTTTTCTTCATTAGCGATTGATGTGGGAGGGCCCAGCCCATGTGGGAGGGCTGGTGGTCCTGGATTCTATAAGAAAGCACGCTCCCCCAGTGCATGAGGAAGGTCTTAGCCCTCATATGACTGCTGAACTGGGGGGGTACTGGACTGATAAGTGGGAACATCCCACTCCGGAGGAGTAGGATAGGAGAGAGGGTGGAAGGATGGGACTGGCAGGGGTAGAAAGAGGGCACTGTGATGGAGATGTAACTTGAAGTAATAAATAAACATTAAAAGAAAAAGAAAAAAGAAAGCACACTGAGCTCCGTGATGAGCAAGCCGGTAATCAGCACCCCTCACCTCCCTTCAGATTCCTGCCCTGTTGGAGTTTTTAATGATGAACCGTGATATGGATGTGTAAGCTGAATAAACCCTTTCCTCTCCAAGTTGATCATGGTTTTTTGTCACAACAAGAGCAACCCTAACCAAGACACCTTCTTTCTTTTTTCTTCTCTCACATTAACAAAGGAAAGTGGGTCAGTGATGAATGAAGGACCACACTGCTGAGATACAGTGGTACATGCTCAACATGAGTTTGTTAGAGGAGTTTGTGCAGTAGCTAACCCTGTATTTCTAGAATATTGTTGGTTGACCTTCCCATAAGCACCCTGTATGTAAATCATGTAAAGTCATGATTTAAATGTGTCTATATAGCATTTTATAAATGGAGGAAAATGGAATCAGCATTTTCAGAAGCCCAGCTTTGCTAACCCCTTGTGCACCATGAGGAACTGAGCAAGGTCAGTGCATGGAAGGAATTGGAGGTGTAGAGTACATTCCTTTCTGAACATCAAGTCTCTGATTAGATAGTATTTTTCCTTTCCTTAATGTGCCCTCCCCCCTTCTTTTTTTTAGCAGAGTCTTAGACTATAGTCCAGGTTAGTATAGAGCTCCGTGTAGCCCAAGCTTGCTTCATACTCACTGGCAATCCTGCCTCAGCCTCCAAAGATAAGATAGATGACTTATTGACCGATTCATAATTTCTACTGCCTTCCCCTAAATATATTCTGTACTAAATATGTGTAAGACAGTCCTGCTAAACTTTGTTCACCTTCAGTAGACCTGCTTTATGATTAAATTGCTGCCAGTGAATGCTTGATTATCTTTAAAATAAAATTCAAATTTAGTTTCTGTGCATGTTTCTTTATCTTTCAAAATTCTGTCTTTGAGGGCTGGGGAGATGACGATTCAAGTGCTTGCTATACAAGCATGAGGACTGGGGTTCATATTTCCAGGACCCAAAAAAGCTGGACATGGTGGCATGCATCTGTCACCCAGTGCTTGGGGGACAGTGACAGACAGATCCCTAGAACTTCCTGTCCAGCCCTCTAGCCAAAATAGCAAGCTTGAGTTTCATTTGGAGATCCTGTCTCAAAGAATTTTAAAAAGGTGGAAAGTGTAAAGGACAGCGCCTCTGACTTGTGCTCCCACACAACACACAGTTCTGCCTTTGCGGTGAGTCTCTCTTTTAAAAATTTCACCTAAAATGTGACTGTGTTCTAGAATTGAGCCCACCTTTCCCAGTGAGGGATGTGTCCACGAGGCTTCTAGGTGGCTCTAGTTAATTAAGCACCATATACACATTGGGATAGCCTTGAAGACAGCATGATGAGAATCATTTTCTGAGCTATATGGATGGTGGGATATTATGCAGCCATTGCAGTTGTAAAGTCTGAAAGGAACATGGGAAGTAAAGTACAGCCTGTGTCTTCGAAAGCATTGCATGAATTTTTCGTCTGTCTGAATATGCTTATAGTTCTGTGATGCAGTGCATAACTCTGGATCCAGTCTACATCATAAACCCTTAAAAACTAATTATTTGCCAAACCCATATTGCAGTCCCGTTTTATGGCAGGAATTGAAATTACAGATATGCTGAGAGTCTCTGCGCTCTGTGGGTCAAAGGCAGATACTGGATCATGAGTTCACTGAGGGTCGTGAAGGAGGACTCAGGGTGATTTATCCGTCATATTTTATAAAAATGTTTTAAATACTGTTCATGTCCAGGGACATTATACAAGGGAGCTCTTTATTATGTTAATGCAGCTTATAATTATCGGATAATTATTCAATAAATGCCTGCTTATTGAATGAACAGAATGAGAAATGAGCCTGTATGGGTGCTTCTTTGTAAGATGGCTGTCACTTAGTAATTCAGAACTCTTAATCAGAAGTTGTTCATTGCTGGCATAAGAAAAGGACATGTAAAATCATTTTAAAAGTCTATTTAGAAGCTTTCTTCCCATATTTCTTACTTGTTTATTGGGCTTAATTACTGTTTTTGTTAACTTATTTTCATAAATCACAATTCTTAAATCTTTTTCTTGGTAATTGACTGGTAAGTTGTTCCACTGAAAATTTTCATTTATCCAGAACGCATAAATGATCATTTTAGAAAATAACTTGTCATGTGTATGTTATATTTTATGAAATGTTTTATATTGACCCAAATTTAATATAGGAGAATAAATTATGGTATTTATAGTTCAAAATAATTCTACAAAGACTTTGAGTTGGGAAAATGCCCACCCACAGTGCTAGCCAAAAGAACTGACAGGCTGACCAGCTCAGCTACCGTCCAGGCCTAGATCCAGGACTTTGAGTTGACCCAGCCCAACATCTGCCTCATCTGTGAACTGCTGGAGCACATGAAAGGGCTGCTCCTGCAGATCCAAACCTGCAGGAGCTCCATGACACAGGGCAATAAGAGGATATCTGAGAGGAGTCCACGTGAGGATGAGGATCTAGTGTTGGTAGTGTCACAGAAGCCAGAGGCCTTGAACCAGACCCATGACTCACTGCATGAACGTTTGCAAGTAAAGATGTGTGAACAAAAGGTATACCTTGGGACACACAGTGACACACTATAGCTTCCACAATGATATTTGTTTGTTTGTTTTTCTTTTGTGAGTGAGGTTGCAAGGGCAGAGGACAGATACGAAGGGACAGGCTGATGAATAAAATTGGGGTGCATGATGTGAAACAAAGAATAAAAAGCTTAAAAAATGTTATTTCCCTAAAGGTTATGTCTACAAACTGATACATGGAGATGTGATGACTAACTTCAGTGTAAATATCATTGGCTTAAGAAACACCTAGGGTGTTAATGAGATGCACCTTTGTATCTGTGAGGGTATTTCCTGAGAGGTTTAACCAAGTAGGAAGACCCATCCTGACTGTGAGCATCCCATAGACTGGGTTCTCACCTGGATAAAGAGGAAGAGAGAAGGAGGCTAGCAGAGTACTGACTCCTTTCTCTGCTTCCTGTTTGGAGCCATGGGCCAGCCACTCTGGCTACCATGCCTCCTCACCATGATGGGTGTATCCCCCTTGAAGTGGGAGATCACAGAAACCCTTCCTTCCCTAAAGATGACTTTTTCAGGTATTTGGTCACAGAAACAAGAAAAGTAGCCAACATGGCAGATCCCTGGGGGAAACCACTAATGGCTAATGTAGCACTTTTTCACAGTCCCACGCCATCTCCTCAGCCCCAAAATATTTCTGTTATAATTAGGAAAAAAATTTAAAATACCATTTTAAAAAATAATAGAACTTTATCAGGTATAGTGTGGTGAGTTGTGTTGTCTGACACGAATATCACACAGAAGAATGTGGCAATGTGACTAGGGTGGCGACATTAGTGTCCTGGACCTACAATACTTCACTCCAGTATTGTATTATATAGTTGGCATTCTTTATTGTTAGGCTTGTGTATTAAAAGAGTTGTAGCACGTAGCACTTGGTATTGGGGCTAATCCTTTCTTTTGCCACTCTGGGATAGCCTGTGGCATGGATCCTATCCCATGTTCCGTTCTTTTCTGTGTGGACCAGTGTAGCCCTGACCTTCCAGCAGAAGAGCATACACTTCCAGTTTGGTGTCTGACAAGGCCTGAAACCCACTGGAAGCTGCGGAACATTATATAATTCTGTGTGTCCCTCCCACCTTCAACACACACATACACGGTACATACATATTTATGTGCCAGTAATGGGCAGACAGAAACACACATTCCAACAGAGTTACTTTTCTGGGCTTATACAACTTAAACTGTTACTTCCCACAAGTAGGGTTTTTGGTGAGGAGATTGGAGAATGATGCTGAGCTTTGATTGTGTGTGCGTGTGTGTGTGTGTGTGTGTGTGTGTGTGTGTGTGTGTGTGTGTGCGTGCCAGTGACTTCACTCCACAGCTGTTTCACAAGTGCATGCAGTTGGGTCTAGTGACACCTGTTGGCTTTTGGCTTAGTCATTGCTGTCCATATCTACACTGGGGAACACATTTGCTCTTGAGTCATGAAAAGGTCTTTTTTTTGTTATTATATTGCCTCTTTTAAAAAAATCCTGTGGTAGTTGTCAGTACAATGTACCTTAAAGTACTTGATGCCTGTGTGGGCATGGTACATAGCTTAATAGATTCAAAAGTGCTAAAAATTCAGAATATCCAGAAATCAGCAATGTTTCAGGAGTGGTTTGTGAGTTATTTAAGTCTGCAGTCTGTTTTGTACTCTGTAGTGTTCTTTCGTCCCTTTGTTCATGAGCAATGTAATATTTGGTTCTAGTTAGTTGATGATTGTCATTCCTTCTGTGTGTTGCTGTTCACTGAGACTTTTATGTTGTTTGAGTGTCTGTAAGTCTAAGGTTGTTTTATTCTTTCATTTTTTTTAAGCCTTAAAAGTTATTTGAACTATCTAGAACTACATTAAAAGTTACAATATCCTAAAGATTTTAGTGTATAAATGATACTGAATAGGTTTCTGATTTACACAAGTCTCACTTGTATTCATTGCTTTATTAGCTGTTTACCCGTGAAAGGTACTGTGCTGTAGTGTAGGATGTAAAAGACAGGTTTGCCACACACAGGCTTTACCTACTTTATCAGTTACTTTTCTGTTGCTGCCATAAAACACCATGACCAAAAGCAACTTGTGGAAGAAAGGGTTTATTTAACCTTAATATTCCAGAGGCAATCTATACTGGTGGGGAATACATGGCGGCAGGCAGGTGGAGCAAGAAGCTGAGAGGTCATGTCTTCAACTTCAGTCAGAAAGCAGATTATAAAAGGAAATGAGGCAAGGCAACACACCCTTGAAGCCCACTCCCGGTGATGTACTTCCTCAAGCAAGGCTCCACCTCTTAAAGGTTGCATAACCTCCCCAAACAGGACCACTACCTGGGGACCAGCTGTTAAAGTATGTGAGCCTGTGGGAGCCATTCCTCCTCAAACCTCTACACCAGTTACTAGAGATCTATAAAAAACAGAGAGGGGAATACCTAATGTTGTTTGGCAATTTGAAAAGGATGTCTTGGATAAAAACCAAGCCTGATGACCTGAGTTTGATCCCTAGGGCCTACATAGTGAAAGGAGAGAACTAATTGCTGTAAACTGTCCTCTGACCTCCATATATGCGTGCATGCACACACACACACACACACACACACACACACACACAAAACAGACAGGTGGGCGAATGGATGGATGGATGGATAGATGTAAATATTTTCTTTAAAAAATACAGATGAACAGCCTGAGTTGTTGACTTTAGGCAACACTGTAAAATCAGTTTGGGATATATATACCAGAAGATCTTTCTGAGATTTCTGATAAGACTTTTGTTGTGAAATCAATGTAATTGTAAGAAGTGAGGTTGGACTAAACCAGGCAATGTAAGGTCAAATTGTGTTTGTGGTTTTTTTTTTTTTTTTTTTTTTACTTTGTGAATGTGAAACTATCCTTGCCTCTCTTTCTCATCTATAAAATCAGGAGCTCTTATAGTACCTGGCTTGGAACTAGGGTTATGGTTTGGAGTTAGCTGATAATTTTAAAGCACCTAAAACACTGTCAGGGGAATGGAGAGATAGCATAGAGGTTAGGAACATGTGTGCTCCTTTAGAGGACCTGGGTTTGGTTTCCAGCACCCACATGGTGTCTCAATCATCCTTAACTCCAGTTGAAGGCCATCCAATGTCTTCTGACATCAGTGGGCAGCAGTCATATGGTATGAGTTATTTAAAAACCAGTTATGATGTTTTTGTTTAATCCCAGGTATGACGCAGCTTCAGTTAAGATCACAGGTGTAAACTATTAACTGTGCCACCTCCTGAGGTAGCAGAGGCATAGCTTAGCCAACTGAGCAAGTTTAACTCTGAGGACTTGGGAGAGAGGAATAAAAAATCCAGCCCACCCCTCCCCCCCCCAAAAAAAGGAGAAGGGGACTACAGAGAAGGGGGGCCTACAAAGAAGAAAGAGAGGGGATTACAAAGAAGAAAGAGAGGGGATTACAAAGAAGAAAGAGAGGGGACTACAAAGAAGAAAGAGAGGGGACTACAAAGAAGAAAGAGAAAGCGCTACAAAGAAGAAAGAGAAGGGGGCTACAAAGAAAAAAGAGAAAACATTACAAAGAAGAAAGAGAAGGGGGCTACAAAGAAG
>CAJQZJ010032488.1:4951889-4962296 GCA_907164525.1 Lophiomys imhausi | reverse complement strand
CACACACACACACACACACACACACACACACACACACACACACACTTATGGTCTTACTATGTAGCCCTGGCTGGCCTGGAACTCACTATGCAGAACAAGTTGGTCTGAAACTGAAAAGAGATCTGCCTGCCTCTGCCTCATAAGTGCTGAGGTTAACTGCATTACAGTCCATCAGAATAGGTTTTTTTAAAAATGTCTTCTATCATCATTGTGTGCCCTGCCTTGGCACAAGAGTGTCTTCATGATAGACAACAACAACAACACACACACACACACACACACACATACATACATACACATATATAAATTAACTATGTGTTTACTACCTAAGACATGCAAGTTCTATCCTTCATATGTGTAATACTAGGCAGCCTCATCTCTCCTGGACAGCCTTTGAGAAAATCAAGATAAGAGATTCCTATACTACTGCCTTCTGTATAGGACTCTTAAAGCCTGATGAAATAACAGCCTGACTGATATTAAAAGTTCCTAGTGAACACATATTTTGGCTAGTATCTAGCAGAGATTGGTAAATCCCCAATGAACACAGAAAACTAAGCAGATTATAAGCAGTCTTTTTTTTTTAATGACATAAAATTAGCATATTTTCATATCTCATAGGATGGTCTAAAAATTCACTTTTTTCAAAGAATGATTAATAATGGCATAATTCTTGAGCATAGGAATACATGATTGTTTCGTCATTTCTTCTTGTTCTGATTAGAGTAAGACATTTGCTTGGAATCTGAACCAGTTTTGAAAGACAATGTATGTGGACACAGTATCTTTCCAGTAAACCTTGCAACTATTTCTGTGTCTACATATGTTAACATTTTTATAATTGGCTCCCAAATGGCAAACACAGATGGCTGGTGTCTGAATTTCCAGCATGTTTTAGAATAAATGTTTTCTCAGTAAGTTAAAGTGTATCCCTTCAGTGTCAGGTGGTTACCCAAATGAGTAGGTTTTTTTTTTTTTTTTAATTTCCTTATCTGTTAGCTCACCATTTCTAGGTTTAAAATAAAACTAGCTTAAATAGGGAAAAGAAATTGAATATGTAAGATGATCTTGTTTTTTTCCCATTTTTTAAAATTAAACAGGATTCTTGCCTGAAAACTGTTGTATATATTATTTTTCTGGGAATTTGATTTTTTTATTCTTTTTTTTAAATACTTTATTTTTTTTATTTTTAAATACTTTATTTTTTTTTTCTTCAAGTTACAACTCAGTCACAAACCCCTCCCTATTCCCCCTTCCTATCCCGCCCTTCCACCCTCTTCCCCCCAGAAGTTTCCCCTTTCAGTCCAACAGATGGTTCCTTCTCTTATAACAGTAAGTATTATACAAAACAACAGATATAAATATGCCACATTTATGAGAGTTAAATGGCCCAGTATACCTTCCCAATGTCCAGTTTATACATATTTGGCCCCTGACTTTAACATTCTACTATCTAACCATCTCCATGAGTTTAAAGGTCTATATCTGACTCAACATTCATACTAACTTGCAACATACTTTTAAGAGTATCTTCTTAGATCTATAACACCCTCTTGATTCCTAAACTACTCAAAATTTAACTATGAGACTCTAGCTGTCTATTCTTCAACCACCTCAGAGACCTGAGAGGGATAAATATATCTGCTTATATAGGAAGTGCAGGGCCTGCAGCTTCCAAAAGTAAGAAAGAACATACCAATGACTGCCTGGACAGTTCCCATTTTCTCTCCATACATTCCTGCATCAGTCTTCAGCCTTTGGGTCCTGTTTCTCTGACAGACATTTGTTGTAGAGCAGGGATTATGAAGGACTTACCTACCCTGTCTTGGCAGAGTTAGGCTGTCGACTTCCCTGCTACCAAGTTTTGTCCTTTTGCACAGCAGTCTGTCTGCAGTTGGTGCAAGGGGTTTTTTCATGCCAAGAGATAGGCTTGCCACTAATTCAACCATCTTACAGTGGAGGTTCTTCGATGCTTATCTTCTACTTGGAGTAGAATAGGGGGTGCTGTCAGGCGCTGATATGTCTCGATATCAAAAAAAGAAGAAAATCTTAATTTAAGATAACATCTTTGAACGCCATATTCTGCAGATCTCTTGGGGTTTTTGAAGATGCCCTATCCATCTCTTCTATTTAGATAAGCAAATGTTGCTTGTCTCTTAGCAACTTGATTACTGGGTAGTTTAGAGAATATCTGTGATAGACTGTCATAGTAGCTAACAAAGTGACATGTTTGCATGACTAGGAGTTTGTTTTACTTAACTATCCTAGACCGTTTTAGACGGTTGGTATCAAGAGGCCACCACATTTTATTTTTAAGTATCTCTAGGTATGATACCATTAGGAAGCGTTACCTTTAATTTTGTATCAATATACAAAGATCTATTCAATTGTGGTTAAATATACTCTTAATTATGTATCAATATACAAAGATCAATGCCTATGTAACCCAATACAATCTTAATATTACGTCCATATACAAGGGTCAATACCATTGTGGCCAACTATAATCTTAATTTTGTGTCAATATACAAAGATCAATACCAATGTAATCCAATACAATCTTATTTTTGCACAATAAACAATGGTCAATACCACTTTAACCAAATAAACTACTAATTTTGTATCAATATACAAAGGTATAAGGGCATATTCAATAATCTGCCCCTTCTTCTTGGACCTTCCTGTGCTATGTCTATATCTCATTTTTCTCAAGCCCATCCATAGGAGAGGAAGAAGGATACAGAAAAGGAAAAGTAAGAAGTCCCTGGGGCTAACCTCCAAAACCCATTAAACAGGACCATTTATCAGCTTGTAATCTCTTCCCTTAAATATCGGAGTTTTCAGTTATCCTTCAAATAACCAAAAAGAAGTGCGGAGAAACACCTTCCCCACCCTCTGGGCATGGGACGTCGCTCTCTTAAAGTGACTTCCTGCTGATTTGGGTCGTAGTAGACCTGTTTGGGGCCCGAACCCAAATGGAAAAAATGGTTAAAAATGTTAGTACACTCCTTTTATGTTCAGTCCTTCTGTTCTCAGCTGTTTAGATGACCTAAGGGGTTTGTAGGGAGAAGCTGATCTTGCAGGCTTCACTGAGGTTCCTGCCGGGGCATTGTGTAGAGCTGAACGGTCCCAACGACATTGGATTGCCGTGGTGGTTGCAGGCCCCCGATGGAGACAGCTATTGAGGAAGTCTGCCAGGCAGAATCAACTGGGTCACTCGTCCTCCTTGGTGCCTGATTCTATTCTCTGCTGAGGTTTCCACTGTCCAGCCGTCCCCAGGCTCCCCTAATGGACGCTTCGGTTCTCCTGGAAAGATAAGAACAGAGCCCTGCCCCAATCCCAACCCTGGGAAAATTGCCCCCTTTTTTTGGGGGGGGGGTACGTAGTACTTCTCCTGAAGCAAATTTGGCCTTCCGACAACATACAAAGCGTTATCTTTCAATCCGTGTTAAAGAAGAAATCATTCTGTTACGTTGGAGCTAAACCAGCTCCAGTGTATCTATTTTGAGATCCCAAAGGACAATCTGCCTGCATCGAGAAGGCCTTTTGTAAGTAGCCTCCAAACCTAGGTCCCTCCAAATCCCATGTGTGTGTCTCTGAACTCTAATTATTGGGATCAGAGACCTGTGTTTCCCATCTGAAGGGATCAAAGATGTGTTCCACCACTTCTGGATCAAAGTCTTTCTCTATTTAGAGTTTGCCCTGCATCAGGCTGACCCTTCTCTACACCTGGAGGTCTGCAAAACCAGGCCGAATGGCTGTATCCTCTATTCCATTCACAGTGTTTCAGCCCTGCCACCTGCCTTTTTTTTTTTTTTTTTTTTTTTAGTTAATAAATTTATTTGTTTGTTGCTTCAGGTTACATCCTTATCATAATGTCCTCTTTTCCCGCTTCCCAGCCCCACCCTCCCATGCTCTACTCCCTGACCCTTCCCTCTTGTTCCTCTGGGGTGGAGTGTCCCTGCCTAGTGGTCTCTCACCACAGATCAGGATTCATATGAGGGCCAAGAGCCTCTTCATTCACCGGGGACCTACGAGGCAGTACTGCCAGTGAAAGGTGTCTCCTTGCTACTGGGGGAATACTAAAAAAAAGACCAACAAACACACAAACCCACAAAAACCAAGAATATCAACAAAAAAAGAGAGGAAAAAGAAGGGAAAAGGAAAAAGAAAAAAGAAAAAAAGAAGGAAAAAGAAAAAGATAAAAAAAAATTTATGTCCATGTTCCTTTTGGTGTGTTGGTTGTAGTACAGATATCCTGTACAATATAGTTAAAATCCTACTATAAGTGAATAGATGCCATGTGCATCCTTCTGAGACTGGGTTAGCTCACTCAGGATGAGCTCCTCTAGATTCATCCATTTGGTTGCAAATTGCATGATTTCATTGTTTCTTATAGCTGAGTAATATTCCATTGTATAGATGTACCACAATTTTTTAATCCATTCTTCAGTTGAGGGACATCTGGGTTGTTTCCAATTTCTAGCTATTACAAATAAGGCTGCTATGAACATAGATGAGGAGACTTCCCTATGTCTCCGTGAGAGGTCCTTTGGGTGTATACCCAGAAGTGGTATGGCTGGGTCCTGAGGCAAGGTTATTCCTAGATTTCTAAGATATCACCAGACAGACCTCCATAGTGGTTGCACAAGCCTGCACTCCCACCAGCAATGGAGTAGGGTTCCCCTTTCTCCACACCCTCGCCAGCATGCGCTATCATTTGAGCTCTTTATCTTAGCCATTCTAACAGGTGTTAGGTGGAATCTCAGGGTCGTCTTGAGTTGCATTTCTCTGATGATTAAGGATGTTGAACATTTCTTCAGGTGTCTCTCAGCCCTTAGGGATTCCTCCTTTGTGAATTCTCTATTTAGCTCCATCTCCTATTTTTTGATTGGATTATTTGGTTTCTTGACATTTAGTTTCTTGAGCTCTTTGTACATTTTAGATAATAGCCCTCTATCAGATGTGGGGTTGGTGAAGATTCTCTCCCAGTCTGTTGGTTGCCGTTTTGTTCGAATGACAGTGTCCTTTGCCTTACAGAAGCTTTTCAGTTTCATGAGGTCCCATTTATTGATTGTTGATCTCAGGTCCTGAGCTTTTGGTGTTCTGTTCAGGAAGTTGTCACCTGTGCCAATGAGTTCGAGGGTTTCTCCTACTTTTTCTACTAGTATATTTAGTGTGGCCGGCTTTATGTTAAGGTCTTTGATCCACTTGGATTTAAGTTTGGTACAAGGTGATAGGTATGGGTCTAATTTCATTCTTTTGCAAGTGGACATCCAGTTGGACCAGCACCATTTGTTGAAGATGCTGTCCTTCTTCCATTGTGTGGTTTTGGCTTCTTTGTCAAAGATTAGTTGGCCATAGGTGTGTGGGTCCATGTTTGGGTCTTCAATTTGATTCCATTGATCCACTGGTCTGTTTCTATACCAGTACCATGCTGTTTTTATTACTGTTGCTCTGTAGTCAGCTTGAAATCTGGGATGGTGATACCTCCAGATGTTTTTTCATTGTACAGGATTGATTTACCTATTCTGGGCTTTTTGTTGTTCCATATGAAGTTGAGAATAGCTTTTTCCAGTTCTATAAAGAATTGTGTTGGTATTTTGATAGGAATTGCATTAAATCTATATATTGCTTTTGGTACGATAGCCATTTTTATTATGTTGATCTTACCTATCCATGAGTATGGGAGATCTTTCCATCTTCTAAAGGCCTCTTCCATTTCTTTCTTCAGGGGCTTGAAGTTCTTGTTGTATAGGTCCTTTACATGCTTAGTTAAATTTACCCCCAGGTATTTTATGTTGTTTGTGGCTATTGTGAAGGGGGTTGTTTCCCTTATTTCTTTCTCGGTATATTTGTTTGTTGTATAAAGAAGGGCTTGTGATTTTTTTTTGAGTTAATTTTGTATCCAGCCACCTTGCTGAAGTTGTTTATCAGCTGTAAGAATTCTTTGGTGGAGTTTTTGGGGTCGCTTATGTATACTAACATATCATCTGCAAATAGGGATAATTTGTCTTCTTCATTTCCAATTTTTATCCCTTTGATCTCCTTTAGTTGTCTTATTGCTCTAGCAAGGACTTCAAGTACTATATTGAAGAGATATGGTGAAAGTGGACATCCTTGTCTTGTCCCTGAGTTTAGAGGAAATGCTTCAAGCTTCTCTCCATTTAATTTGATGTTGGCTACTGGCTTGCTGTATATTGCCTTTATTATTTCTAGGTATGGTCCTTGTATGCCCTTTCTCTCCAGAACTTTTAGCATGAAGGGATGTTGGATTTTGTCAAATGCTTTTTCTGCATCTAGCGAGATTATCATGTGGTTTTTTTCTTTCATCTTGTTTATGTGGTGAATTACATTGATAGACTTTCGTATATTGAACCATCCCTGCATTCCAGGGATGAAGCCTACTTGATCATGGTGTATGATACTTTTGATGTGTTCTTGAATTCGGTTTGCCAGTATTTTATTAAGTATTTTTGCATCTATGTTCATGAGGGAGATTGGTCTGAAGTTCTCTTTCTTTGTTGGGTCTTTGTGTGGTTTAGGAATCAGAATGACAGTGGCCTCATAGAATGAGTTTGGCAGTGTTCTTTCTGTTTCTGTGTGGTGGAAGAGTTTGAAAAGTAATGGTGTTAGTTCCTCTTTGAAGGTCCGGTAGAATTCCGTGCTAAAGCCATCTGGCCCTGGGCTTTTTTTGGTTGGGAGATTATTAATGACTGTTTCTATTTCCTTGGGTGTTGTTGGGCTGTTTAAGCTGTTAATCTGATTTTGATTTAGTTTTGGTAGGTGGTATTTATCGAGGAAATTGTCCATTTCGCTTAGGTTTTCAAATTTAGTGGAATATAGGTTTTTAAAGTAATGCCTGAATATTTTCTGGATCTCCTCAATGTCTGTTGTTATTTCTCCCTTTTCATTTCTGAATTTGTTGATTTGAGTTCTTTCCCTTTGCCTTTTAGTTAATTTGGCTAGGGGTCTGTCTATTTTGTTGATTTTCTCAAAGAACCAACTCTTGGTTTCATTGATTCTTTGTATAGTTCTTTTTGATTCTAGGTTGTTGATTTCAGCCCTAAGTTTGATGATTTCCTGCCTTCTGCTCTTCTTGGTAGTGTTTGTTTCTTTTTTTTTCCAATTCACCCAGCTTAGCCGTTAGTTCACTAATATGAGCTGTCACAATTTTCTTTTTGAAAGCACTTAGTGCTGTGAACTTTCCTCGTAGCACAGCTTTCAATGTATCCCATAGGTTTGGGTATGTTGTGTCTTCATTGTCATTGGATTTTAAGAAGTCTTTGATTTCCTTCTTTATTTCTTCCCTGACCCTGTGGTCATCCAGTAAGGAGCTGTTCAATTTCCATGTGTGTGTAGGCTTTCTGTTGATTCTTTTGCTGTTGAAGACCAGCTTTATTCCGTGGTGGTCTGATAAGATACAAGGTGTTATTTCAATTTTCTTGTATCTGTTGAGACTATCCTTGTGACCAACTATGTGGTCGATTTTGGAGAAGGTTCCGTGGGGTGCTGAGAAAAAGGTGTATTCCTTTGTGTTTGGGTGAAACGTTCTGTAGATATCTGTTAGGTCCATTTGTTTCATGATCTCTGTTAGACTCAATGTTTCTCTGTTTGTCTTTTGTCTTGATGATCTGTCCATTGTTGTGAGTGAGGTGTTGAAGTCTCCCACTACTAATGTGTTGTGATCGACGTGCGCTTTAAGTTTTACAAGTGTTTCTTTTACGAAAGTAGGTGCCTTTGTATTTGGGGCATAGATGTTCAGTATCGAGATTTCCTCTTGATGAATATTCCCTTTAATGAGTATATAGTGCCCTTCTTTGTCTTTCTTCATTAACTTCAGTTGGAAGTCTGTTTTGTTTGATATTAGGATGGCTACTCCAGCTTGCTTCCTGGGTCCATTTGCTTGGAAAACCTTTTCCCAGCCCTTTACTTTGAGACAGTGTATATCTTTCGTAGTTAGATGTGTCTCTTGTATACAGCATAAGGAAGGGTCTTGCTTTCGGATCCACTCTGTAAACCTATGTCTTTTTATTGGGGAGTTGAGTCCATTGATGTTGATGGATATTAGTGACCTGGGGTTGTTATTTCCCATTAGTTTGGTGGTATAGGTAGTGGTCCTGTGCCTCTTTTGGTTTAGTTGCTGAGGGGTTTTCTATTCCCTTTGTTTTCTTGGGTGGAGTTTTCTTCTCTGGGTTCGATTTTCCTTCTAGGATTTTCTGTAGAGCTGGGTTTGTGGGTAGATATTGTTTAAATTTGATTTTGTCATGGAATATCTTGTTTTCTTCATCTATGTTGATAGAGAGTTTTGCTGGGTAAAGTAGCCAGGCTGGGCACCTATGATCTCTCCGGACTTGTAGTATATCTGACCAGGCCCTTCTAGCTTTTAAAGTTTCTGAGGAGAAGTCAGGTGTAATTCTGATGGGTCTGCCATTGTATGTGACTTGACCTTTTTCTCTTACAGCTTTTAATATTCTTTCTTTGTTCTGTACATTTGGTGTTTCAATTATTATGTGGCGAGAGGAGTTTCTTTTCTGATCTAATCTGTTTGTTGTTCTGTAAGCCTCTTGGATTTTTATTGGCATCTCTTTTTTCAGGTTTGGGAAGTTTTCCTCTATGATTTTGTTGAAGATATTTCCTGGACCTTGGAGTCGGGAGTCCTCTCTTTCCTCTATACCTATAATTCTTAGGTTCCGTCTTTTCATTGAGTCCTTGATTTCTTGGATGTTGTGGGTGAGAGATTTTTTAGCCTTCTCATTTTCTTTGGATGTTGTACTGATTTCTTCCACTGAATCTTCCATGCCTGAGATCCTGTCTTCCATCTCTTGCATCCTATTGTTGATACTCACATCCGTAGTTCCTGTTCTCTTCCCTTGGGTCTCCACTTCCTCTTTTAACTCTGACTGTGTTTTCTTTATTGTTTCTATTTCTATTTTCATTTCTTGTATGGTTTTGTTCGTTTTGTACATTTCCTTTTCCAGCTTGCTTGTTTTTGTATGAAAATCTTTCATTGCTTTGTCCTTTTCCTGTTCAAGCTCTGTCACCTTGGCTTGGAGTTCTTTAATGGTGTTGTTCCTTGTTTTGACTTGTAGAATTGTGGCTTCTTTGAATTCCTTCATAGATTTAAGTTCTTCTTGCAGGGACTCTATCACTTTCCAAAGTACAGAATTGTCAACGTTTTCATGTGTTTCTGTTGGTGTGAGGTCATCCGAATTGGATGAGCTAGGATAATTCTGCTTTGTTGGAGTCATATTTCCTTGATTTCTATTTTTTTTTTGACCTTTGGCCATTGGATGCGTTTAGCTGTCAGATCTTGTCGTTTTCTGTGTGCTTGGATCCACAGTGGATGATTTGGTGCAGGGGACGAGTTACTTGGCTATCTGTCATTGCTTACAGGGGGATTTCAGGGTCACTGTGGTTTTAATCGCCTGAGGCACTGTGAGCTGGTACAGCCTATTCCCAGGTTGTGGGTAATGGACCGGGATTGTTTCACTGCTCCCAATTAAGACTTCTCTATGTTGCACTCTGGGTTATCAGCCTGTAATGGTTCTGATGGTTGGACCTGTTTGCCCAGGCACAGATTCTGTGGGCTTTGTTTGTCGTCACGGAGGCTGACAGGGTCTGGCTCCACACCTAATATGTCTGGATTTTCCAGAATACAGCTATGGTCCCGATTTCTGGTTTCTCACTAGGCCTCTCGGCACAGGCCTGGCCTCTGTGCTTGATTCCCTCCCTGTCTGCGCAGCCGCGGGTCTCCTTCCCTGGCTGCTCGGCAGTGGGTGCACCGAGCCCCGGATCCTCCTGCCGCCTGAGTGGTCCTCTTGCCCCAGCAGCTCAGCCGTAGGTGCGCGGATCCCTGGCCCCGCCCACGCCTGGCTCTCTCCCCAGTTGTCCTGCTGTGGGTTCGCAGGGATTTGGCCCTGCCAGCCGGGCTCCCTCCCCAGCTGCGCTGCCGTGAGTGCGCGGGATTCGGCCCCTCCCGCCCGCCTTTGGGTTCCCGGCTTCCCGCACCTCCGCCCTCCGCTTCACGAGCGGCTGCGGACCACCCGCTGACCTCCCTGTTTGTTCCTTGCTAAGACTTCCACTATCTCGCAAAGTTTTTTTAGTGGGTATAAGTTCTTCCTGAGGTGTGGGGAGCCCCGTAGGCTCCTGATCTATCGCCAAGTGGCCTCTGATTCTGCCTGCTGTGATTTGGGGTCGATCTTACCAGGCGCCTCTCCAAATGGGAGTTCCCGAATCCCGGGTTTAGTGGCTTCCGTGTCTGCGAGAGATGGGGGAGAGCCTTACCCTGGGACTTTTAACAGTCCCTTGGGAGCTGTGAATGTTCCCGGGGGGTCTAGCCCCTACGGTTTTTGCACAGTGCCCAATAACTCTGTGTTTTTTTATGGCTCTCCCCCCCCCCCCCCC
>CAJQZJ010032488.1:4901197-4951489 GCA_907164525.1 Lophiomys imhausi | reverse complement strand
ATGAGTTTGGCAATGTTCTTTCAGATTCTATTTGGTGAAAGTTTGAAAAGTATTGGTGTTAGCTCCTCTTTGAAGGTCCGGTAGAATTCCATGCTAAAGCCATCTGTCCCTGGTCTTTTTTTGGTTGGGGGATTTTTAGTGACTGTTTCTATTTCCTTAGGGGTTATAGGGCTGTTTATTCTGTTTATCTGATCTTGATTTAGCTTTGGTAGGTGGAATCTATCAAGAAAATTGTCCATTTAACTTAAGTTTTCAAATTTGGTGGAGTATATATTTTTAAAGTAGGATCCAAATATTCTCTGGATTTCCTCAATGTCTGTTGTTATTTCTCCCTTTTCATTTCTGATTTTGTTGATTTGTGTTTTCTCCCTCTGTCTTTTAGTTAATTTGGCTAAGGGCCTGTCTATTTTGTTGATTTTCTCAAAGAACCAACTCTTGGTTTCATTGATTCTTCGTATAGTTCTTTTTGTTTTTAAGTTGTTGATTTCAGCCCTAAATTTGATGATCTCCTGCCTTCTGCTCCTCTTGGGAGTGTTTGCTTCTTTTTTTTTTTCCAATTCACACAGTTTAGCTGTTAATTCACTAATATGAGCTGTCACAATTTTCTTTTTGAAGGCATTTAGTGCTATGAACTTTCCTCGTAGCACAGCTTTCATTGTGTCCCATAGGTTTGGGTATGTTGTGTCTTCATTTTAGTTGGATTTTAAGAAGTCTTTGATTTCCTTCTTTATTTCTTCCCTGACCCAGTAACCCTCTAGTAAAGAGTTGTTCAATTTCCATGTGAGTGTAGGCTTTCTGTTGATTCTTTTGCTGTTGAAGACCAGCTTTATTCCGTGGTGGTCTGATAAGATACAAGGGGTTATTTCAATTTTCTTGTATCTGTTGAGACTATCTTTGTGTCCAACTATATGGTCGATTTTGGAGAAGGTTCCGTGAGGTGCTGAGAAGAATGTTTATTCTTTTGTGTTTGGGTGAAACGTTCTGTAGATATCTGTTAGGTCCATTTGGTTCATGATTTCTATTAGACTCATTATTTCTCTGTTTGGCTTCTGTCTTGATGATCTGTCCGTAGTTGTGAGTGGGGTGTTGAAGTCTCCCACTATTAAAGTGTTTGGATCAATGTGCGATTTAAGTTTTATAAGCATTTCTTTTATAAATGTAGGTGCCTTTGTATTTGGGGCATAGATGTTCAATATTGAGATGACCTCTTGGTGTATATTTCCTTTAATGAGTATGTAATGCCCTTCTCTTTCTTTTTTTTTTATTAACTTCCATTGGAAGTCTATTTTGTTTTATATTAGGGTGGCTACTCCAGGTTGTTTCCTGGGTCCATTTGCTTGGAAGACCTTTTCCCAACCCTTTACTCTGAGGTAGTGTTTATCTTCAATAGTGAGATGTGTTTCTTGTATACAGCAAAAAGATGGGTCTTGTTTTCGGATCCAGTCTGTAAGTCTGTGTCTTTTTTGGGGGGAGTTGAGTCCATTGATGTTGATGGATATTAGTGACCAGGGGTTGTTATTTCCCATTATTTTGGTATAGCTGGCTGTCTTGTGTTTCTCTTTTGTTTAGTTGCTGTGGAGGTTTCTATTTCCTCTGTTTTCTTAGGTGTAGTTATCTTCTCTGTGTTGGATTTTTCCTTCTGGGATCTTCTGTAGGGCTGGGTTTTTGAGGAGATATTGTTTGAATTTGATTTTGTCATGGAATATCTTGTTTTCTCCTTCTGTGTTGATAGAGAGTTTTGCTGGGTATAGTAGTCTGGCTGGGCACCTCTGTTCTCTCAGAGCTTGTAAGACATTCGTCCAGGCCCTTCTAGCTTTTAAAGTTTCTGAGGAGAAGTCAGGTGTGATTCTGATGGGTCTGCCATTGTATGTGACTTGGCCTTTTTCTCTTACAGCTTTTAATATCCTTTCTTTGTTCTCTACATTTGGAGTTTCTATTATTATGTGGCGAGAGGAGTTTCTTTTCTGATCTAATCAGTTTGGTGTTCTGTAAGCCTCTTGGATTTTTACTGGCATCTCTTTCTTTAGGTTTGGGAAGTTTTCTTCTATGATTTTGTTGAAGAGATTTCCTGGACCATGGCGTCGGGAATCTTCTCTTTCCTCTATGCCTATAATTCTTAGGTTCCGTCTTTTCATTGAGTCCTTGATTTCTTGGATGTTGTGGTTGAGAGATTTTTTAGCCTTCTCATTTTGTTTGGATGTTGTACTGATTTCTTCCATCGAATCTTCCATGCCTGAGATCCTGTCTTCCATCTCTTGCATCCTATTTTTCATACTCACATCCGTAGTTCCTGTTCTCTTCTCTTGATTCTCCATTTCCTCTTTTAACTCTGACTGTGTTTTCTTTATTGTTTCCATTTCTATTTTCATGTCGTGAATGGTAGTGTTCATTTTGTACATTTCCTTCTCCAGTTTGCTTGTTTTTTCCTGGTGATCTTTCATTGCCTTATCCTTTTCTTGTTCAAGCTGGGTCACCTTGGCTTGGAGCTCTTTAATAATGTTATTCGTTGTTTTGACTTGTAGAATTGTGGCTTCTTTGAATTCCTTCATAGTTTTAAGTTCTTCTTGAAGGGACTTTATCACTTTCCATAATGTAGAATTGTCATCGTTTTCATGTGTTTCAATTGTGGTGAGGTGGTTCAGGCTGGACGGAATAGTGTTGCTTTCTTTTGTTGGAGACATTTCGCTCTGTTTTTTTTTTTTTTTTTTTTTTTTTTGTTTGGGGCCTCGGGCCAAAAAAATTTTTTTTTTTTTTTTGCTGTCTTCTGGACTGGGTCCAAAGGGGGCACTGTGGTGTAGGAGTTGCCTTACTCCACCCCTATAAGGTGAGTCATTCAGTCCTGTCTCCCAGGTGGGGACCTAATTAATTCAGGTGGCGGAGCTGTGCACAAGTAAGCTCTGATTCCCCGCCGGAAGGGCCCTTACTAGTACACAAATTCGATATTGGACAGTTTCAAATATTTCACAGTTTGCCCGGGGTTGGTTCCTGTAGGGGGTAAATCTGCAGTTCAGCTCCAATAGCCTTGCCGCTCCCGAGGCTTGGAAGCTGGCCTGTGAAGTCACAGACTAGGATCTGGAGGTGCTTTGCAGTGGAGCTTCTTCACTTCCAAGGGTTGCAACCTTTCCCAGATAATTGGATCGTGTGTGTGAGACCTGGGAGTGCCCAGCCGGGTGGGGATTATCTCTGCGTGGTTTCTGAATGTGCCGGCTAGGTATTAGGTTGTAACTTACCGGGAATTTCTCCTTTTGGGGGGGATGGGTTATCCCGATTCCCGGGTCCAGAGGCTTCCTAGCGTGTCCAAGAGTTGGAAGAGGCGTCCTGCCCAGGCATCTTCCGTGGTCCCTGTGTAGCTGGGTAAGATTTAGAAGGGGTGGTGCCCTTTATACAGCGTCCTGCAACACTTGCCTCCTTGTGACTGTTGACCCCGAAATCAAAATACGTCCACGCCGGCCACCGCCATCTTGAATCCCCCCTTATTTATTTCTTAAAGTTACATCTCATTCATAGCCTTCACCCTCCTCCCCCTCGCAGTCCCACTCTCCTACCTTCTTCCCCCTCACCCTCCTATCTGCTTTTTTTTGTAATTTAAGGTGTATCTTTCCCCCCCAACAGTTCCCTCTTTTAGTCCAATAAAAGACTCTTTTTCTTATAATAATGAATACAATGCAAAACAATAAGATTAATTTGGCTACAATTATAAAAATTATAAGGTATAACGTACATTCCCAATGTCCAGTCCATACGTATTTGGCAACTGATATTACTATTCTGTTATCTATGTCAATGAGTGTAAAGTTCTATACCTAACTCAGTTTTCATCCTAACATGTATTACCAACTTAAAAACATCTTTTTAGACCTAGAACATCCTTTTAATTCCTAAGCAACTTAAAAATTAACTGTGAGACTATAACAATTTAGTCTCCAGCCACTCAGAGACCTGAGAAGGATAAATATGTCTAATTATATAGGACGTGCAGAGCCAGCAGCTTCCAAAACTATGAAATGACAGACAACTGGTTGCCTGGACAGTCCCCAATTTCTCTCTATAATGTTGGAGCATCTTTCTTCAGCCTCTTGGCCCAGTATCTCTGACAGACATTGATTGTAAAGCAGGAATTATGAAGGACTTGCTTACCCTGTCTTGGCAGAGCTAGGCTGTTGACTTCCCTGCTTCCAAGTTTTCTCCTTTTCTGGCAGCTTCCGACTTTTAAGAATGCTTTTCTTAATATTTTTTGGCACTATATTCTCCCTGAGGGATCTTTTTTTTTTTTTAAATGATGAGCCTGGACTTTTAATTCTATTTACAGATAGTATTTTAATAGTAATCCAGTCAGTTTAATTTTAAGAACAAACATTCTATCCTACAAAGTACTTTAAATGCATTCTAGTAGTTTTATGATGTACAAAGAGGCAGCTGACCCTGCACCTGTTCCCTGTTCTTCAAGCAGACGTGAATTAGAATAGCTGAAGAGTCGCTAAATAACTTGGAAAACCTCTGCGTGTGGTGTATCTTTATATTTCCATAGCATTAGCAGCTGCTATATATGATTACTGAATTAATTTCATAAAAAAATTGAGCATCCCTTTGTACATTACTTTACAGTTGGTAAAGTTTAAAAATACTTTATTATTTATTCATGTTAGCCACATATTTTGATGGTAATATTAATATCATTAGTAATACTGCTTTAGCATATTATATAATAACTTGTCAGCTATCTTTTTAATTAGTGTAGTTAATACGTACTATAATTCTGGTAGCATATATCTTTCTTTCTTTTTTGAAGGCTCTACGTCTTATTTTTGCTTTTCCTCCGAGTGATTAAAGAGCTCAGATTTAAGAAGTGGTTAGTATCTGTTTCATATAAAATAAATTTTATAGAAAAGGGAATTTGGCTGTGGAGAAGCCTCAGTATGTAAAGCGCTTGCTTGTGCAAGTGAAGTTCAGGTCCCTGATGTCCGTGGGGTTGACACTTGGTGGTGTGAGTCTCATTCTGTAATTTCAGCAGAGTGAGGTGTAGAAACATAGGTAGAGACAGCAGGATGCCCGGAACTTGCTGGCCAGCCTTCTTAGACAACACTATGAGCTATTGCTTCAGTGGAGAATCAGAGAGGATGGTACCTGAAGTCAACCTGTACCCTTGAATGTGCACACTCTAGTGAGCACACCTGTGCACACACACACTACTTACAGACACACTCAAAGAGAAATCAGATACAGGGAAAACTACCTGTAATTCAACTCATGAAACACACCAAAGTTGTTAGATACATTTTTTTTCAACATGGGCATATGTCTGTGAGTATAGTGTCACTAAAATCAAACTAGATGTAACTGTTCATGGTTGAAGCCTGAGGCCTACTTTGGTCTATCAAGAAGAGGTATAGATGGCATTCTTTTCACAATAATTACGCTGTGATACTGATTATACCCACTAGTGTGTCCTAAGTATCACCATTGGCAATAGTAGTTTACATTAATATTTTTAATAAGAGTTCACCATAGTTCACCCAGCATTGCATTATATATAGAATGATAATTCTGACTAGATGATGCTATTTTATGTGTATGCTGGCCTGGTATTGCACATGTTGTATAATAAGAAGGAAAACTTTTTTTTTTTTTTTTTTTTTTTTAGTTTAAGGTATTTATTTTTCCCCCCAACAGCTCTCCCTTTCAGTCCAAATAATGGTTCTTTTTCTTATAACTATAAATACAATACAAAACAACAGAAATAAATAGGCCACGATTATAAGAGTTATATGGCTTAGCATACATTCCCAATGTCCAGTCCATATGTATTTGGCACCTGACTTTAACATTCTACTATCTAGCCATCTCCATGAGTTTAAAGTTCTATATCTAACTCAGCTTTCATACTAACTTGCCTCATAATTTTAAAAATATCTTCTTAGATCCAGAACACCCTCTTGATTCCTAAACAACTCAAAATTTAACTCTGAGACTCTAGCTATCTATTCTTCAACCACCTCAGAGACCTGAGAGGGATAAATATATCTGATTATATAGGAAGTGCAGGGCCTGCAGCTTCCAAAACTAAAAAATGACATACCAGTGGCTGCCTGGACAGTTCCCATTTTCTCTCCATACATTACAGCATCAATCTTCAGCCATTTGGCCCCATTTCTCTGACAGACATTGGTGTAGAGCAGGAATTATGAAGGACTTCCCTACCCTGTCTTGGCAGAGCTAGGCTGTCGAAGGGAGATGATTAAATTGGTGGTAAGCCATTCTCTTGGCAAGAAAAACCACTTGCTTCAACTGTAGACAGACTTCTGTCCAAAAAGGACAAAACTTGGAAAAAAAGAAGGAAAACTTTTACATTTCTCTTTCTGTCCATGATAACTGAAAGTGTTTGCTTGCTCTTGTATGACACATTTTAATACTTGTCCATTTAACATCTAATTAATATCTGATGTTCTTTTTCTTTTTTAATTTATTTATTGCTTCAGGTTACATCTCCACCATAGTGTCCTCTTTCGACCCTTCACAATCCCGCCCTCCCACCCTCTACCTCCTATCTCTTCCATCCCACTCCTCTGGAGTGGAGTGTCCCTACATAACATTCCCCTGCCCCAGTTCAGCAGTCATATCAGGGCCAAGAGCATCCTCATACACTGGAGGCCTACAAGGCAGTACCACTAGCGCAAAGTGTCTTATTGACAGGAAAAAAAGTCTATGTCCATGTTCCCTTTGGTGTGTTGGTTGTAGTACAGATATCCTGTACTATATAGCTAAAATCCGACTATAAGTGAGTAGATGCCATGCACATCCTTCTGAGCCTGGGTTAGCTCACTCAGAATGAGCTTCTCTAGTTCCATCCATTTGGCTGCAAATTGCATAATTTCCTTGTTTCTGATAGCTGAGTAGTATTCCATTGTGTAGATGTATCACAGTTTTTTAATACATTCTTCAGTTGAGGGACATCTGGGTTGTTTCCAGTTTCTAGCTATTACAAATAAGGCTGCTATGAATATAGATGAGGAAACTTCCTTGTGATTCTGTGAGGAGTCATTTGGATGTATACCCAGAAGTGGTATGGCTGGGTCCTGAGGCAGAGCTATTCCAAGTTTTCTAAGATATCGCCAGACTGACCTCCATAGTGGTTGCACAAGCCTGCATTCCCACCAGCAATGGAGGAGGGTTCCCCTTTCTCCACACCCTCGCCAGCCTGTGCTGTCATTTGAGCTTTTGATCTTAGCCATTCTGACAGGTGTAGATGGAATCTCAGAGTCGTCTTGAGTTGCATTTCTCTGATGATTAAGGATGTTGAGCATTTCTTCAAGTGTCTCTCAGCCTTTAGGAATTCCTCCTTTGTGAATTCTCTGTTTAGCTCTTTCCCCCATTTTTTGAATGGATTATTTGGTTTCTTGGCATTTAATTTCTTGAGTTCTTTGTAGATTTTGGATATTAGCCCTCTGTCAGATGTGGGGTTGGTGAAGATTTTCTCCCAGTCTGTTTTGTTCGAATGACAGTGTCCTTTGCCTTACAGAAGCTTTTCAGTTTCATGAGGTCCAATTTATTAAATGTTGATCTCAAGTCCTGAGCTGTTGGTGTTCTGTTCACGAAGTTGTCACCTGTGCCAATGAGTTCGAGGGTTTTTCCCACTTTTTCTTCTAGTAGATTTAGGGTGACCCACCTTATGTTAAGGTCTTTGATCTACTTGGACTTAAGTTTTGTACAAGATGATAAGTATGGGTCTAATTTCATTCTTTTACAAATGGACATCCAGTTGGACCAGCACCATTTGTTGAAGATGCTGTCCTTCTTCCATTGTGCAGTTTTGGCTTCTTTGTCAAAGATTAGGTGACCATAGGTGTGTGGGTTTATTTCTGGGTCTTCAATTTGATTCCATTGATCCCCTGGTCTGTGTCTATACCAGTACCATGCTGTTTTTATTACTATCGCTCTGTAGTACAGCTTGAAATCTGGAATGGTGATACCTCCAGATAATATCTGATGTTCTAATGGTAGATTTGTCCTTGTTTTAACATTGTTGGCTACTTAAAAAAATCATAAGTGGTACTGACTTTCAATTTATAGCAAGTGGGGCCCAGGATTAAACAACTTTAAAAAAAATAAATTTAAGAAAGGTACACTGGTGTGGATAGTAAGTAAATTATATGACTAGGTGATACTAGGCTAATCATTGAGTGCTAAAAAGCATCGCTCTCTGAAATTTAAATTATTTCTATTCTTTACAAATAAGGCTAGAAATTACAGTTAGAGCTAAGTCTTTTGGCACAGGATGATTATGTCTAGGAAACTCATGAAGGATGCTGCACTGGAGGCCCGTGTGTGTTCTGCTGTCAGGCAGTTTGAAGTCTACAGACGATTCTCCGAGTGAAGAGGGACTGAGCATCTCACTCAGTGTCTTCCGACTCTGAGCTGATTTTCTCTTTTAGACATTTTCATTTCTTATTTCTCATTCAGAAACATCCAGTTTTTTTGTTTTTATAATGTAATAATAGTTACTCATTAAGGATGGGACAAGAGTCCTTAGTTTTGTCATTCATTTTTAGCGATAGTTTGAGTTTTTTAATAAAGTGACTCAGAACTTTAATAATGATTTTAAAAAAATCATAGATGATAATGCCACTTTCTTTTTCCCCCCTATAGCTTGCTCGGTACCGGCAAAAAAAGGCTCAGCTTGATGAGCAAAAAAAGAAAAAGAGAAAAGCTTCAGGTTGTCAACAGGATGTGTGCAGCGTGGATATCAGTCAGCAGACTAAGGTGGTGTCTGTGAACAGCTCTCCATGGGTGGAATCAGCCGGAAATCCTGGCTCCACCAGAATTCTTCCCAGTGAAGAAATGATGACACATGAGCAGGTCTCTGCTGAAGTAAGTGCTTCCAGTTTTCAACAAAGTTCTGCGTGGAACATCAGTGTAAGCCCAGCGTGCAGTGTAGTTGTGACTTTTGTCCCTTCTTGCCAATTTGACCAGTGTGGTAATATCTAGACCTAAAACATTTAATGAGTTTTATTCAGCAAGCATTTATTGAGCACTCACAATACAAAGAAAAGGAGATATAAAGAAGGTCAGTGTGCTCCTATAAGACTGGTCCTCCCAACAGGGCATCTGGTTCTTAGGAGTATAAGGGATGCCAAAGTCAGCCTTGTGTGTAGATTTGAAAGGGGTGATATAGCTGAGTCTTAAAATATGAGTGGGCGTTAGCAAGAAGTTAAAAGAAAGAAGTAAGGGGAGCAACCTCTGTGTAGAAAGAAAAGTGTTTGCAAAGATAGCAGTGTGCTTTGTGATTTGGAAACAGGAGATTCTATTTCATATGGATCAAAGTGATGGGATAGGTTTGGAAATCGTGCCCAACCTGATCCCTAAAAAGGCACCCAGTGAATTCTGATTTCCCGAGAGCCTCCCTCTGTTTTGTTTAATGGTGCAGCTTTCTGAAATGGAAGTCAGAATGGACTTAAATGGTTGGTAGGTGGTTGGGTCACCAACCAAGACCAGAATCAAAGGGATTGGTTGCTCAGGAGAATGTTATGTGAATTTTGTGCTACAGCATGTTTTTATAGAAATGAGATTAGAATAGATAGGGAGTTAAGCTTTGTTCACCACAAATGGGTAATGGAAGCATGTTATATTCCTCATAAAATCTAGCCATCTTGTCTCTTGGAAGTATGGGAATATGGTTTCAGAGAGTGGGGAGCTGAGGTTGGTAACACATTTAAGAAATGTCAGCACTTGGGAGGCTAAAGTAGGATGTCCCAGTTTCATTTTTGCTATTGTAATAAATACCTTGAGAAAAACAATTTAGGAGAAGAAAGTGTTTATTTGACTTATGATTCCAGGTGCTGCTCCACCACTGCAGGGAAGTCAAACTCAAGACAGCTAATTACATTGCATCTACCAAACCTAGAGAGTAAATGCACACATTCCTAGCATTCAGCTCCCTTTGGAATCATTAAGTCATCTAGGACCCAAGCCCAGGTAATGGGCCACTTAGAGTGGCTTCAGCTTTCCACATAAGTTAACCCAAGTAACTCTCACAGACACAGACTCAGGCCAACCTAATTTTGGCCAGTCCTCACTACGACTCTTCCCAGGTGATTCTAGGTTGTGTCTAGTTGACAGTTAAAGGCAACTGTCATATGAGAGGACTGGGGAGTTAGTGCCATGCCTGGGCTGTATAGAGAGACTGTAGATGGGAAGGGAGGACAGAGAGCAGAGGGAGACACACTGAAAGCGTAACAACTTTATGTGCCTGTAACACCGTGCTTCTCCTGTACTTCATGTAGAGCCAGTTTTAGTTATGTACCTCAGCTGTGTTCTGTAAAGTTATTCCAAGGTGGGTAAAGGCACTTTGTGCACAAGCATGGCGACCTGAGTTTCACCTGAGTAAAGGTGAAAGGGGGAAATTGACTCCCCAAAATTGTGCTTTGAGCCTCATTTGCCATGCTGTGTATGTCCCCCCAAACCATGCATATACACAATAATATATATGTATATATGTAATCAAAGCAGCAGTTGTTACGTAGTCTTTTTTTTATGTGTTTTTATGTTTCAAGACTCCCTATTTAATATATATTGCTGAATCATTAGAATTGAAGTGTCGTTAATGTGTATGTATTGAATAAGAAGGCTTGAAACAGAAATGCACACACACTGAGCAAAACTTAAACTAGCACACGTTTCCTCCATAAGGCACCTCACAACACTGCTGTTCTTAGAAACACCAGGCAACACTTAAACTTTACACTTGGGGTCACTTTTAAGCAGTAAAATCACCGATTAGGAAGTGTGAAAATGTGCCACTGTGTATCCCGGAAGGCTGACTTACATTATGAGAAACAAAGCAAAATGTTGCCCTGTTCTATGTCATCTAGTATTATCTACCTTTGATCACTCCAAATTTTTCCTATTCATGTCCTCAAATGACCTAATAAATGTTATAAATATTGATTTGGGGGCTAGCAAGTAAATTTTATTAAAGAGGTGAGTTCATGAAGGCAAGGATCAGAATAATGAAAATCTACTCTCTTCTTAGATATATTTGTAAATGTAATCTCATGGGTTTTTTTTCCCCTCGTGTATTCTTTGCTGCACAAAATTTTTAATTTTTGAAAAGAAGTGGTGAGGGGCCAGTGAGACAGTTCAGTGAATAAAGACATTTGCTGGCCAGATGTAAAGTGCATGCCTTTAATCCCAGCACTAGAGAGGCAAAAACAGGCGGATCTCTGTGAGTTCGAGGACACGCAGAGCTATATAGTGAGATACTATCTTGAAACACAAACAAACAAAAACCCCCAAAGAATAAATAAATAAAAATAATCACTTGCTGCCAAATCTGATGATCTGAGTTCCATCCCCAGGACCCACGTGATGAAAGGAGAGAACCAACTCCTGAAAGTTGTCTTCTGACCTCCGTGTCTGTGCTTCACACACACGTTAAATAAATAAATATAATAGAATTTTAAAAAGAAATGTTGACAATGACATCTTGGAGGGGAGCATTCAGTTTCCCCTAGTATTTTTCTTGGCTTGTGTAGTGTTGTGTATTTAGGGCTCTTTGTAGATGTACTTTATCAGATAAAGGAGGTTCCTTTCCACTCCTGACTCATTGAGTGTTTTTATGTATTGAATTGATTATCTTGCAATGCTGGGTTCAAACCCAGGGCTTTGTGAGTACTCAACAAAACTTTACCAAGGCAGTACATCCCAAACCCTCAGCTAATATTTTTGTCATGAAAGACTGTTAAATTTTGTGGGTTTTTTTTTTCTATGTCTGTTGAGATGATGTTAGTTTAAAAGGGCTGTTAATATGGGCAAAAGCTGCTAGGAAACATAGCACCAGTCCTCTCATTCACTGAACTTTTTCTTCAGGGGCCTCATGTAGTCATCTTGCTGGTCTTGAAGCTGATGTAACTGATCTGACTTGAGTTTGCTTGTTATCTCTGCTTCTTTCCTGTTCTCTGGTTCCATCCCCCACGCCCCCACTCCGTGACTTTTATTTAGAGGTTTTTTTTTTTTTTTGCTGTTAAATTACTTTAGCATTAATTCCTTTAGTTATTTGACACTCAGCATTCAAGGTACCTGATTTTAAGACTGTCAATTAAATCTGTTCATTTTCAAGGACACTTTCTCTCTATTGACCAATTAATTTTCTTGTGAACAGGCCATTCTCTCTCATTCCTTTGTGTGCCGTGTAATTTAAAACTAAACTAAACTAAACATTTTAAATAATGTGGCAACTCTGGCATAGGATTTTTTTCAAGATGAATATTTTTAACATGTAGCATATTGATATTTGGATTCTTCACTCTAGTTTATTTTGAATATAATAACTGTTGTTAATCTTTTTTTTTTCCTCTATTTTTTGAGACAGGATCTCTCTATGTAGTCCATGACATCCTGGAACTTATTAATTACTCTGTAGAGCAGGCTGGCCTTGAGCCTGTCTCTGCCTCCTCAGTGCTGGGATTAAAAGTGTACACCACCACACCTGGCTAATCATTTTGTTTATTTTTGGTAATAGTTTTTAGCATACAGAATGTACTTAATCATCATGTGGAGGGATTGTGTCATAGAAATACTTTAGATTTAGAAGAGAGTATCATAGGTTGGATTTAGTCCCTAGAACTCCCATTAAAATACTGAGAATATATCCTTGTGAACTTGTAATCCCAGTGCTAGGGACACATAGACAGGATTCCTAGGGCTCAGTGGTCACCCAGTGTCACCTAATTAGTGAGTGCATGTCAGTGAGAGACCTTGTCTCAAGGTCAGCAGACATCCTGAGATGACACCTGAAGCAGTCTTCTGTGTGTTTGCACACATGCACACATAGTCACATATGCACACACAGTCAGTCACACATGCACACACTGTCACACATATGTACATGGTCACACATGCACACACTGTCACACATGTACACACAGTCACACATGCACACACAGTCACACATGTACACAGTTACACATACACATACATTCCCAGATACACACAGTCACACATGCACACGTGGTCACACATGCACACACAGTCATACATGTACACACATTCCCAGATATACACCATCACACATGCACACACAGTCACATATGCAAATAAATAAATAAATCAATAGCAGAGCCTCTTGATTTAGGAACTATTGTTATAGGGACTTTAGAACAGAGACAACCTTTTTTTCCTCTGCCAGCAATTACGACTACTTAGGAAGGCCATTGTGGAGCGTTGTCTTGAATGTTAAGTAATATGTCCATAGAAACAGATGAGGAATAAGACAGTGACTGTTAATATTTATAAACTCTCTGAATTTCATGTGAGAGGTGCTTCCATGCTGTGTACGTGTATGTTGGACAGTAAATTAGGACTTCACACTTGAGAGCTTTGAATGCCACTGACTTCAAGCCAAAATTCTGTGTAAAAATGTTTAATTTTTATTTTATTATTTTATATGTATGGATATTTTGGCTCTAGGTGTTTGTCCTTGCTTCCCATACATGCAGTGCCCATGGATGCCAGAAGGGAGCATCAGATCCCTTGGAACTGGAGTTACAGCTTGTCATGGGCCCCAAATTAGTGTTGAACCCTCCTTAGCAAGAACAGCAAGTGCTCTTAACTGCTGAGCCATTATTTCTCTAGACTCCAGCAAAGGTTTTTTGAGTGAATGCTTTTTAAGCTATAAAAGCATTATAACAACAATGGATATTATTTTCACGTAATTACTTTTAGCATTGAGATCATATGATACTTTTGAAGAAAAGACACTTCTGATAGTAGTATTTAAAACTTTGTTTTATTTAGGAGTTATAAAGTTTAGAGAATCCATACCCTAGTGGTCTGGCTTACAAAGGGTAGGTACTATATAAAAGAACATATCCTCTTGAAATTTTTTATATAGAGAAAAATTACTGTTCAGACACTAATTCATAAGTGAAAATTTAAAGATCTGAATAATTCGTACTAGGTTTTGGTAGTATCTTATGTGGTTTAAGTAGCGTTTTGTGTAGTAGTTTTCATTATGTTACCAATAGTAATTGCTTAGTGGAAATAAAATATGGCGAAAATGCATAATTGTAAATTGTTTTCATTTTTGTTTTAGCCTAAAAGTGACCTTTCTGCAGATGACTGTACCTCAGAGGTAAGACTAACTTGTCATAGTGTCAAACGTTTTAAGTAAAAGTGGTTATTTTGTGTCACTAAAGTTATGATTGTTGGTGCTGTGCGTCTTGTATATCTTGCGTGCTTCTGTTGCACTTCTATGAAGACAGTAAACTGCCAGCAGCACAAATGGTCAGCAAACTACAGATGAGCTCTACTCTCTCAGTTTCCACAATGGTAGCTGACACCTAATTGTTCGGTAGTTTTATCTTTAAATACACAGAGACCCTGGTTGGTTTCCAGGAAAGAGTTTGATAACTAGGTTTCTAGATGTAAGACCACTGTGAAGTAGTCTTATTTAGCACAACTAAATTTTCTAATATTTTGTTTTGAGTAAAGCTTTTCAGAAATGTGTGGATTTGCGTTAAGCATGTGGACTTGTTTATTGACACTGAGGGTGCAGCGGTGACTTTAGGTGGCAAACCGTTAAGTGGACATGACCTCTTTATGAAGAGTCTTTATGTATTTATTGATGATAAGTGTGTGTCATGTTGTCTGAGTCTTTTAAATATCACCGCCATCTCTTTGGTTCAGAGTTAGAGAACATGAAAACCAGTTTATAATAATTTGTGTCAACAAGTTATTGAATTTCATAAGTTTCAATGTGTTGCAGGTTTCTAATAGGACAATTTATGCTTAAATTAACATAGCAGAATTTTATAACAACAACATGGATAGAAACTTTAATTCTTAACAAACTTAATGTATTTTAGAGCTAAGAACATATTTACTAGTAAACTGACCAGGAAAATAACCAACAATGAATAAACAAATAGGTATGTGATTCACACTCTGTGAAATATCCTCTGTGGATTTAACATCACAACTTCTAAAAACTACCATTCAAAAATACTATACCAGAAAAGTTATCTTTAGAATGGAAGAAACTGAGACTTTTAAAGATAAGTACAAACTAAAGCCATCCGTGCAACCAGGCTAGTAATGTAAAGTCCCACACAGCCCATGGAGGAGACCATCTCAAGCACAAAAGCACAGGGCAGGGTAAGCACAG
The DNA here is from genome assembly GCA_907164525.1 of Lophiomys imhausi. Lineage (NCBI taxonomy): Eukaryota > Metazoa > Chordata > Mammalia > Rodentia > Muridae > Lophiomys > Lophiomys imhausi. Next base: position 4,936,332 of record CAJQZJ010032488.1, on the reverse strand, counting down.
GAAGAGCAGATGAACTGGGACAATAGGGAAAAACCATTTATGTCTCACTCTCTACATCAGCAAAGCCCTAATATGAATGAGGGGAAGTCAAAAACAAACCAAACTAAAACAAGAAAACTTGAAACAACCAGCAAACAATCAGCATAGTTACAGGGATTCACAAAGTGATCTCAGTAATAGTACTAAGTGTACATAATTTCAGCTTTCTAATTAAAAGACACATGGATTGACCAAAACAAAAAAACCAAACAAGGTACAATTATTTGTTCTCTGTGAGAAATACAACTCACTGGCAAAAACACAGTTGGCTGAAAATGAGTGTATCAGAATCTGTATGCCAGGCAAGAGGAAGCTTAAAAAACAGAACGCAGGTATAGGTGTACCATATCTGAGAAAGTGCACTTTGTACCAGAGTTAGTCAGAAAGGATAAAGAGTGCTGCATGTTAAGAAAGCAAGATGAATCCTACTTTCTGGTACTTGCAACCCTGTCAATGTGCCTGAGACAGTGGCTGCCCCGTAGGAGAAGATGGGGACAAAGCTTTAAGTAATTGCTCAATTTACGTGTTTGCTCATCACTACTGCCTTATCCCATCAAGGAACGTTGCTTCATGAGCTCATCTCCATTGCTCCTAATGCCTTGGTCAGGATTTGCTATCAGATACTGGCAGACTTTTCCAATTCGAACTATGATAAAGCACTGACCATTCCCAGCCTTCAGTACCCTGACTCTGATGGAGACAAGCATTGCTGTGACCCAGGTTGACATTTGGGAACAGTTGCCAAGTATGGTGCAGAGCACTTATGGAAACTTTAGGCTGGCGCAAACATTTCTGTGATTGGAGAGTTGGGTTTTGCCTTTTAGCATGCATGTCTGGTGGCAGACAAAGCGATTGTGATCATAACATGATGAGCATTGTACTTGAGAGCCTTCTATCTGGGGCTCCTTCACTGTGCCTGTCAACTGTAATGGCCTGTTGGTGGGGCTTTCCAAGGAATATTTCATCTTAGAGAATCCTAGACAGATGTAGAGAGAAGTAACCCAAAGAAGCAATGGAAACACGATTGCCGGGCAGGGAGCTGGCTCAGTCTGTAAAGCACTTGCTGCACAAGCATGAGCTCATGAGTTTGGTTCCCAGCACCCGGATTAAATCCAGCTGTGGTTGTTTGTTTGCATAGTCACAGCACTGGGGCGGCTAAGACGGAAGACTTCCTGGGGCTTTTGGGCCTGCCAGTCTAGCTGAATCCCTGAGCTCCAGGTTCAGTGAAACTCCCTATCAAAAAATAAGAGAATGAAGAGAAAGACACCGAACATTGAATTCTGACCTCACATATGTATGCATACTCAAAAACCATAGCAGTCCGTAGCCTACCCAGCTACCCTTCGTGTGGAGAAGCAGCATGAGGGAAATTAATAGTGATTGTGTGAGAAAGGAGGTGCATATGCAAGCACTTGAGTGTTTGAGGAATTATTACATTTGAAGTTGTTGTATGTCTTTTTGGTTTTGCTAGTAAGGCATATGTTTTTAGTTATGAACACACTGGACTAGGGGTGATGACTCAGTAAAGTGCTTGCCACACAAGAACTTGCTTGGATCCCTAGCACCACATAAAAAGTTTGAAAATGTGTTTGGGTGGGCCCTGCACTGGGGAGGCAGAGACAAGGAGGATCCCTGGGGCTAGCTGACCAGTAAGTGCAGCTGAATTTGTGGGTCCCATGCTCAGTGAGAGAACTTGTCTGAAAAAATAACAGTATAAACCTCGCCCACCCATCCCACATATACCCCACAAAACACTGAAATACTGTTATCTGTAAATTACATTCAGTTTAAGATCATAATATATCAAGAAATTGATATATTGATAAATTGATTTTTATACAGGCCTATGACAGCAACTGTGTGATCCAAATGGGAAAGCCCACAAATTTCGTAAGGATATAGTATTTAAACTATTCATGATACTAATGTTTTATACTGTCTAAAAAACACCAAGCTCACTAACAAAGCTTTTTCTGCATGCACTTCTTCCTGTGTGTCACTTATATTTGCTTTTAATATTTAACAAAAAGCACTTCTCCCCTTTTTCTTGTGACAGTTATAACAAAGTGCAGAAATCCTGTTTGTGTTGTTACATTATATATCTCACTTAATAACAAAGCAGGTTTCTATACTAGTGAACTGGCAGGAAGTAGGAACATTTTAAAATGGACTTTGCTGTGGAATTTTAAACTCTATCCTACTCCATGAAGAGTGTCACTGGTACTGAATTATTGAAAACCTTGGATTGATTTAGGAAGAGGAATTTGCCATTGATGGCTCATATTTGGAATGTGGAATGCAGTTCAGTCAGAGCTATCTTGAAGTATTGGAAAGTGACTTGGTCGACAAACAGCAGACGATTGAAGATCTGACTAGAGAATTAGAGGAGATGAAGGCCACCTTTGGGCCTGACGGACTTCAGCAGGTATGTGCACCTTCTGGGCTTTGCTTTGTTACACAGACACAACTAGGAAGGTGGATGGTAGTGTGTGCGTGCTCTTTAAAGATAGGGCTTTGGAAGGGCAACTTAAGTCATTTCATAGTTTTTGTTCTTAAAGATAGCATAAACTCCCACTTAAAATGAAGATTGCAGAAACACAGCTGCAATGTATGGACTCTTATATTATAACTGTGTAAAGTAGCTAGAGTGAAATCACTCCCTAAGACAGATTTTTTTTGTAATCAGCCTGAGAAAAAATAGGTATAAACCACAAAATAATGTGACTTAAACCCATTAAGGATGTCAGCAAGTCATTGTAAGTCAAATTGCTGATTACAGTGAAATTTCCCCTTCAGGGAAGTAAAGATGAAATCAGGATGAAATGGGACACTGTTGAAAATGACAGTATACTTCCAGTCTAACCTCTTCAGAAGCAAGCTGGGGTTAAATGTTTCTGTTGGTGTTACCTAGAAATGCATTGGGCACTCCAAAGTGAAGACACTTCTTCTACAACAAAATATGGAAAAGCCAAACCAAATATATTCTCTTCTTTAATACAGACACATGTTCCAAAGTCAATTTTGAAATAAAACTAATTCAGACAAGCCAGTTAGCTTTCATGGAAGATTGCTTATTTTGAAAAATAAAACAAAATAAAGAATTAATACAGTTTTCACTGGTTTCTCTTAGTTGAAAGAGTTTGAAGCTGCCATTAAGCACAGAGATAACATCATAACACAGCTCACTGTCAACTTGCAGCAAACAAGGAAAGATAAAGATGAGACAATGAGAGAGGTCGGAGATTTAGTAGAGCAAAGTCAGAAATTACACATACAGTTCCACCATGTAAGTATTACTAATACAACAAAGTTTATTGTTTTTTTAGTAATGAACTATATAATATACCTTTTCACTTTTCAGAACAAGTCAAAGCTTACTATGAAGCCATTTACTTCTTTAGTGTACTGGAAAAAAAAACTGGTAAATTTGTGTTGTTATATTAAGAACTTTAATTCATATCTTGTGAGTGGTTTCCTACTATTAGTTAAATTAAATTCCCTATTTCTGTTTTGAAATTCTACAAAAACTTACCAGGCAAACTGAATGAATTTTTGCGGAAATTCCTCTGGAGTTGCATTGTACCTTTGGAGTGCTGGCATGGTTTCAGTTAGGTTCTAATTGGTAACTCTACCTGTACCTTACATTTACTTTAAATTTACCTTGAGAATCCATCCTGACTAAGTTTCATGTCCCCTGTGTGGGCTTTGACATTTTTTTCATTATGCAGTCATTCAGAATGCCTTTGAATTCTGGTTGCCAAGGACGTTTGTAATATAACTCACCTGCTTATAATAGCTCTGACCAGTTCTATAGATTTTATTTCATGCTTAGTATTTGGGTCTGAAGCCTTTACTCTCAGAGATAACTAAAGAGCAGATTCAAAGCTCTGCCTAGGCTTCTGCCCACCTTGCTGCTTTGATGCGATTGTGATAATGACTGTGTTTGATGTGTTTGTCTGGGCCTAGCTGTTATCTACAGTTACATAACTGACCCCAGATAGGAACTGAGGACACAATTTCTTTTCTGTTTTCAAGTTTGTTTGAACTGAAATTGTAGTTCCAGCTCAATGTGCCATAAATACTATAGTTGTCATAGATGTCACTGAAATGCCCATCAGTGAAGTTTTCTTTTCTCAGTGCATAGCGCCTGTCATTAGAACACCTTCAAATCACTGGAATTAATGGGAGTAACCTGAACTTATTGTGAAATCTTTTTCTGAGAGTATTTAGAGAGTGTTTAATATTATAATCAGCTATCAAAATGTTAAATAATTGGGATATTAATCAGTTAAGACTTAAAAGTGAAGATATAATGGTTAACAAAAATTTAGCAGGTTTTTAATTATTTTATTTTAATTATCAATACAATTGATATATAATTAATAAGTTTTTATTTTAATAATATATTATTTTATTATTAATATACTTAAGTTATAATGCATAAATATAATTTATTAATTATAATATTGTATAATATGTGATAACATTAATTATTGTAAATTTTTCAAGCAATATATTATTATATTCTTTCTTGTACTTCCAGATCTTCCCCTAATTAAACTTTCTAATCACAGCAAATTTAAGCCAATATCTTTTCCTAAGAATATCAGAGCTGTTGAAGTATTTGCTCATCAGCATCTAGATACCCAGGTCCTGTCCTGGGGACTATTGACGAGTGTGCACAACAGTCGCATTTCTTAGAATGGTGTCAAAGGGTGGCTTTCCTCTGTTTTTTGTTAATAAAGTTAAGCAACAAAGATTCCAAAAGTTCTTTTGCTTTCTTTTTTCTTTTCCTCTGAAGGAAAAAGATAGAAAAGTAGAAAACTTAAATACAATCATTGAAGCACTGAATGCAAGAATAGCAGAAGAAGAGAAGAAAACTGTTGAGCTAAAGAATAAAGTAACAACTGCTGATAAATCATTAGGAGACTTACAAGAACAGGTTGCAGAAAAGAACCAAGAGATCAGAAACCTGAAACTAGAACTGGCCAGCTCCCAACAAAATGAACGAAAGTGCTCTGAGGAAATTAAACAGTTAATGGGGACAGTTGAAGAACTCCAGAAAAGAAATCTTAAAGATAGCCAGCTGGAAACCGGCACAGTGCAAAGAATGGAACAAGAGACACAACGGAAATTAGAGCAGCTCCAAGCAGAGCTGGATGAGATGTATGGGAAGCAGATCGTGCAGATGAAACAAGAGCTAGCGAGACAGTACATGTCTCAGATAGAGCAGCTCAAGTCCCAGCACCAGGGAGAGATGGAGAACGCTGCAGTCAGTGAAGATCAGCTACAGTTAATGAACGTGGCACTAAATGAGCTCAATACACGATTACAAGACTCTCAGTCTCAGAAGGAAAAACTCAAGGAAGAGCTTGGGGTAGTTTTGGGAGAAAAGTCTTCTCTACAGAGTCAGTTTAAAGACCTTTTAGAAGAATTAAGCTTCTTCAGAGACCAAGTTCAGAGAGCTAGACAGACAATAGCTGAACAAGAAAATAAACTGAGTGACGCACACAAGTCCCTTAACACAGTGGAAGACCTGAACGCTGAGATTGCTGCCGCCTATGAGTCCAGAAAGGAACTTGAGTTAAAGCACGAAGCCGAGGTCACAAATTACAAGATAAAACTTGAAATGCTAGAAAAGGAAAAAAATGCTGTGCTAGACAGAATGGCGGAATCCCAAGAAGCTGAGTTAGAGAGACTGAGAACACAACTCCTCTTCAGTCATGAGGAAGAACTTTCCAAACTAAAACAAGATTTAGAAGTTGAACATCAAATAAATATTGAAAAAATTAAAGATAATTTGGGTATTCACTATAGGCAGCAGATAGACACCCTACAAAATGAAATGTGTAGGAAGCTGGAAACCATGCAGTGTGAAACAGACAGCTTGCTAACTCAGCAGAATCAAGCACTTAAAAAGGAAAAGGAGGACCTCAAACAGCAATGTCTTCATCTCAACGAGGAGATTGAAAGGCAGAGGAATACATTTTCGTTTGCTGAGAAGAACTTTGAGGTCAACTATCAAGAGTTACAGAGGGAATATTTTTGCCTTCTCAAGGCAAAAAGTAACTTAGAAGACAGCCAAACTAACCAGGCCTTGGAGTATGAAACTAAGATTACAGCTCTGGTCGATGAGCTCCATCTGCAAAGAGGACGTCCAGTGGTGCAGAAGGGGAAGAGTTCTGGCTTTGTGGGTGACAAAGCTTCTCAGTCTGAGCTGCTGGAAGTCAGTGAGGTTGTTGAAAAGGGTCCAGCCGAGCTTATGGCAGAACTGGAAGTGACCAACCAAGAGAAGCTAGAACTTTCAGAGAAACTCTCTGGTCTTTCTGAACAACTAAAGCAGACATATGATAAGATTGACTCTCTAAGTGCAGAGGTTAGATCCTTAAAGCAAGAGAAGGAACACCTTTTATGGAAATGTAGAGACCCAGAAACCCTCACTAACCCTAACGGAACACAACATGCAGCTGAGTGCCCTGTGCAGTTGAGTTCTTGCAAAGCTGGGCTTGTGACTGTCACAGGCAAGGATTCTGGAGAAACTATTTCTAAAACCAGTGAAGATTTGCCTGAAGAATCAAAACTAATGATAGAAGATAAATCTCCCTTTAAAGAAAGTAGGGGAGAACAGTTGCTTTTGCCAACTAGAATAACTGAAATATCTCATGTGACAGCTGAACTTTGTGAAAATGAAAAGCTCCAACAAGAACTTCATGTCCTCCAAGCTGAGCAGGTATGTCCATGTTCTCATGGGAAATCACAGTGAAAACACAAATTCACACTAAAACAGTTCTCAGTTCCATGAAACAGTAATTTATATCCTTACCAGAGCATGAAGGTAAACACTTTCATGTTGTGCTCATTTTTTGGCAATCAGTTGTCATCTTTACTTAAATATTATTGCCTCTCTCTCAATTAATCTCTCCTATATGCTGCTCAGAAGATAAGCTAGGCTAATCATTTTACATGTTTTCTTTTTAAAGAGAAGAGTTACTATTGAGAGACTTTGTCTTATTTTTACATTATAATGTTTTAGAATTACATTATTTATAGAGTTTTTCATGCTAATATTTTCTAGTATGAAGTTTCAAGTTTTCATCTTAGAATCCCACAATTGATAAAAACAAACAAAACAAAAAAATTTCTTAAGTTTTCTACTGCTCTATAAATTATTCAGCTGCATGAATTCTTTGTAAAGTATTGCAAGATTATCCTCTAAAATGTAATAATTATTCAGCATCTGAAAATTCTATTTATCTAATCTCTACATCCATACATAGCAGGAAACAACGTGATCATTTTAAATATTGTTGGGAAAGAATCTCCAAAAGTTACCAGCTTGTTTGCAGTTTTAAATTAAAAAAAAAAAAGAAAGAAAGAAAATTTTAGTAAATCAGGAATAGAGGGAACATTTGCTAAGGGTGATGATGGTTTCCTATCTATCTATCTATCTATCTATCTATCTATCTATCTATCTATCTATCTATCTATTTGCTTATGTACATGTTTTGTACATAAGTGTTTTGACTGCATGCATCTGTGTGAGGGAGATCCCCTGGAACAGGCATTTATGAGCCTGCCATGTGAATGCTAGGAATGAACCCAGGTCCTCTGGAAGACCGGCTAGTACTCCTAAACCACTGAGCCATCTCTCCAGTTTGTGATGACGGGTTTTGGTTTTTGTTGTTGTTGTTTTCGTTTTGTTTTGTTTTGTTTTTGTGATGATGGTTTTTAAGGAGATATTGAGAAGCTTTCCCAGTAAAGGCGAGGCAGGGAGGGACTAGGATAGTCACTGTCAGCTTTATTCTTTCAACAGTGTTCTTGTACTGCCTAGCCAGTACAAGTAAGAAATGAGAAATAACTATGAACAAGTGAGATAAAACATTAAATTATAGATAAGATGTTTGAAACTTATACAAGACATTAAAGACCTGGTATACATTGTCATGGTCTGGTCTTTATATTCTTTAATGTAGAGAAATATCCCAAAGGTGAGTCTCTCTCTCTCTCTCTCTCTCTCTCTCTCTCTCTCTCACACACACACACACACACACACACACACACAGTACAGGGGAGGCTGTTCTGGTGAGATAGTATTTGAGAAGAAACTTGAACCAACAAACTAAGACAGCAGGAAAAGTTCAGAAAAGTCAATGATTGCTTTAAGACAATTGTTTTTAAGTTGGGGAATTAGATCCTTACCCTTTAGAAAAAACTGACTCTAGGTTAGTTAAAGATATACACATAGGAAAGTAGGATTATGATCTTAAGACAGAGGAAGCCATTAAATAAAAAGAACAAACTCAAAGGCAAGCAAAAAGAAATTTGATCATGTCTTTTTTATGAACAATTCCTAAAACAGGTTTAATTACTAGGACCAGATATTTGCCACATAAGTTACAAACAAGGGATTATAATCCGAGGCATGGTGCCACACGCCTTTAATCCCAGCACTAGGGAGGCAGAGGCAGGCAGATCTCTCTGAATTCAAGGTTTATAAAAGTGAGCCCAGTACGGCCAGGGCTATTACACAGAAGAAACCTGTCTCAAAAAAAAAAAAAAAAGATAATGCAAATACATGAGGAAATACAAAGAATTTAATTAGCCAGAGATGTGAACAGATATGTATTATGCTATATAATGATGCTGAGGTGGAGGATGGGGTTACCATGGCAGTCCCATGAGGAATTACACCAAGGGCAGCAGGTGTAGCGTAAGGAGGTTTATTGTGAGAGGGGACAGAAGCTGGGGTAGTGGTACAAGTGAACCATGAGGGCAGAGAGAGAGAGAGACTCAGACTGAGACCACCAGAACACAGACAACATGGGGACACAGAGAGCAGAGAGACCTGGGGGTGGTCAGGATCCTTATATCCAGCACACACCCAGCGGTGGCAGGTGATGATGTAAGACGTTGCTGTGACTCCAAGGGTAGGCTAGTGGGACAGCATGTAAACTAACATTCCTCCCTTTTTTAAAAAATGAGAAATGAGGGACTAGAAAGGTGGTGGGGCAGGAATGGGTTGTGTTCTTTATAGTCTACTTCCTGCTGACTTGGGGCGGCTGAATCTCTTAGGACCCAGAAAAGTTGGGATGCTGGCGAAGTCCTGGGAGAGCTGTCTGTTTCACGTCTGTCCAGGATCTGTGAGACCATCTGCGGCCTAGTTGAAGTGGTCAAGGCTGAGCCAGAGCACCTGTGGGTAACTGCTTTGGCGCTGTCCTGGATGCAGGAAACACCTGGGCTTGTCAGGATACTGGAACAGATTTATATATATTAAAGGCAGAAGATAATGTTAAGTAGGTTAGGGTGAATTTTTTTTCTTGGGTGTACATTGAAACTTTTAGCCCCATGTTCTTGCTAGTTGTGGGGAGGGAAATTCTAAAAGGAAGGAAAGGGGAATGGTCCCAAAGCCAGGGAACTGGGGAGGAATCCCACCCTCTGAAATGTGCAATAGGTGGGAAACTTAGTCTGCTGATTGACAGGGGTACTTATCTGGAGTCATTTGACCCGTGGAGGATTACAGTGGATTTCCTGAAGCTTTCAAGAATCTTTTTAAGTTTACAAAGGAGACAAGTTTTAAACATGTTAGCATTACCATCATTTGCAATCTTCAGTGAAATCCACACTGCTGAAAAAGACAGGAGACATGCATCTTTGTGTCAGCATAGCAGAGGCTTGGGAAACAATCTTGAGTTAACAGCATGAACATTCTTCTAAGACAAGCTCAGAGAAGACTGAAACCTTCCTTGGAGTAGAAGGGCAAACGCTCAGTAGATCTTGATTTTTTTTTTTTTTGCAATAGGGTTTTTATTAACTTTAAACACCAGTTTCTGTAAAGTGATTGATGGAAGTTTGAAGAGATACACAAAATGTTGAGGGGGGATATTAAACATGATCATAATCAGGTTATATTTGGGAAATCAGCTCAGAATAACACTAAACAAGCATGCTGACACACCTGGACATCGATAGTGATTTGACCATTCAGAGCAAAGAGGCCTCTAAGAACAGATGTAGGTATTTTTTTTCCTACGAAACCCACAATACTTAATAATAAATTATTAGGAAATAAATGAAATAGTTATGATTATATTACAAATTAATACAGGTAATTTTCATTAATGATAACTAAATTAATTGACAACAAAGATGCTAATCCACACAAATAAAGTAGTAAAACATTTAACCCTTGAATCACCACAGAAATTTGTTTTACAAAACTAGCTATGAGTAGAACAACTCAAGGTCAGAGACAGAGGGAGTTGAGGGAGAATAGGAAACAGAAAGAAAACTAATAATTGCACATTTTTTAAGCATCATGGGGATAAAATCAGGGTCATTGGGGGATATGTCTTGAAATGTTTCTATAGCATGAGAGTATACAAAAGTAAAAGCTTAAATTATTTTCAGTATATCAGTAGCATTTGTTCAGGTCTCCCATGAGTTTGGAATGAGTTGGCATTTCTGTACATTGTAAGATCTTGATTTTTAATATGACTGCTGCCTGTGAAAGAGGCACAGTCTTCTTCCCTCTATCCATAAGACTGGATGTATATAGTTTTAGCACACTGAGAAACATTTTTTAAATTCTATACTTAAAAGACAAACCAAAGGAAATTTAAAATCTTGAATTTGTGACTATAATAGTGGATTGTATAGTGGAATATTTTGTCAGAGATAGATTAATAGATTAGAGCTCCATCGGTTGATGTTAAAGCTCTGAACAGTCTTTATACAACAGTAGTCTACCAGCAGGAAATAAGTATTTTTCATTTCTGTTATATGCCTTAAATCATTTTTGCTTGCATTTACCAACCTTAAAACACCTACTTAGACCCTAAAATACTTTCTTAGGTCCTCATAACTTAAGCTTCTCTAGCCTCAGACCTTATGTAAACTTATTATGAATGAGACACAGGTGGTTGATTACTGAGAGCAGTTACTGTGAAACAAGTTCCTTTAGATAAAAGAATGGTAGAAAGTTCCTTTGAAACCTGTTTTCTGAATCTGATAACAAGGTAGACTGTGTCTAGACCTAGTGGTAGCAGTTCTAGGAGAGTGAGGCTTGAGACCTGATTTTTGCACATGAAGAGGACTGAACAGGTATCTGAAGCCTTGGTTCTGCTGTTAAACTGATAAATCTTTCACAGGTCTAGTCTTCAAACCCATCAGAGACCTGAGCAGGAAAAATTTTACCTGAGTAAGGAGGAAGTGCAGATTAAGCAGCTTCCAAGTGTGTAAAAAAGACAGCCTTACCGGCTACCTGGAAAGTCACTCACCCTTCTTTGGCCACCAGTCCTAGAAGATCTGACAGACTTTTTGTGAAGCAAGAATTATGAAGGGCTGCCTACTTTGTCTTGGCAAAGCCCTGCAGTCTATTTGCCTGCATTCAACCCATCCAGCTTGGGCAGCATGTTGTCTGTGGAGATTCTTCTATGCCCATCATCTTTGGAGATTAGGGATGCTGTCAGGAACTGGCATGTCTATCACGAAAACCTTTTTTATTAAACATTTAAAATGTCATATTCTGTATATTCTTTTTTGACTGAGGACCACGTGTCTATCTAACATAGATCTGAACAAACTTTGCTTGTTTCTAGTTACTTTTTGTTTAGTTTTGAAAATGTGTAGGAGACCAGATAAAGCTTAATTTTATAATTAATTTTTTAGTTCTTAGTTCTTAGTGTGACTGTAGACACACTTTTGAACACATTAAAGGACTTGATCATTTGTAAGGTCACTGACTATTAACTTGGATTTCTTCATTATCATTAAAGACTAGGACTTTAGGTTCTATCCCTCTTAACTTTACAGCCCTAAAGATCACAATTCTGAATTGAAACTCTTCTAAAACTTCTGTTTGTTTGTTTTTCCTGACACAAGTTTCTCTTTGTAACAGCCCTGGCTTTCCTGGAATTCTGTCTGTAGTCCAAGCTGTGCTTGAACTCAGAGATCAACCTGCTTCTGCCTCTCCAATGCTGGGACCAAAGGTGTACCATAGTGCCCGGCTCAAAATAAAACTTTTAATCATAGATAATGTCCATAAGGAAACTGACAACATTACTGATCCTGAAAATAGGCACAGTGAAGAAACCAAAATAGCCATTCCATGGGTGAAAGGGAAAAAGTTTATTGTAAACTGCCAAGGCTGTCCAAGAGAAAGGGGACTTGTGAGCTGGAGTGGGGCTTGAGAGTAGGACTGAGAGAGTCTAGAGGCCAATATTGACCTTGACAAGTTAACAGGCACATGTTAATAGAAGGGCCACAAGTTCCTCCTGCCACAGACAAGGATGACGACTTCTATTTCAGCAAGCTGGAACTTTCTTCAAACCCCTGAGGGAGCGGGAGCTTTTGTCAAATGCCTGACCGTGGCACAAGGACTTTCTTGGGGAACCACACACACCCTTATGGAATATTGCAGTTTTTATATGGTTTGGTTTATAAAGGTCTAAAGCTATATTATAGATTAACATCATTAGCAAAAACAAGGCTAAACATTTTAAGGCAGTGATTATTAACCTTTTTAAGAGTGAAGACAGAGCATAATCGTAATTTTAGAAGGCAAGACCAAGTTGTAACAGTGTAAACAATTGAATGTCTCTAAAATTAATATATCCCAACTTAAAAATGTCTTTGGAATTATGTCACATGGTTTAATATCTAAGTACAAGCTTTCAATTACTAACCCTGAGTTATGAATTTTAACATATCTAATAATTTGTACACCAATAATCCTGCTTTTGACCATGGGCTTTAAAACCATGCCTGGGTCTGAAAAAAGGTGAACAATAACCCACTTCCAGAGCCAACAATAGGCAGCAGGAGAAGGAAACAGCATTCATTCATGCAGCCGCGAACTAGGGAAGACATAAGTAGTTAGACATATATTTTAAATTGGCTTTTGTTAATCTGAATAAACCTTTATAACCCTGAAATTTTATCATATAAAGAATATTTAAACCAGGGTTGAATTATATATATGCTTATATGTAGATTTTTAATTATAAACCTTTTATTATAAATTTAAAGACAAATATTGTAAGTTATTATAGATGTTTAAGTACCATACTCAATGAGCAAACTATAAATCCTTAGATAAGAGTTCACAGTATAGTCTTAAGATACATATATTTTTCTTTTGAGAGCAGAGTGTAAGAAATCAGTGATAAAAGATTTTTTTAAGAGTAGGGAAGAAGAAGCTGGGCGGTGGTGGCGCACGCCTTTAATCCCAGCACTTGGGAGGCAGAGGCAGGCGGATCTTTGTGAGTTCGAGGCCAGCCTGGTCTACAAAGTGAGTCCAGGACAGCCAAGGATACACAGAGAAACCCTGTCTCGAAAAACCAAAAAAAAAAAAAAAAAGAGTAGGGAAGAAGAGCCTTAGAGATAAGAGACGTTTGAAGCATAGAGCAGGGTGAGTTTAGAGGTTTAGGAATCATTTGTCTGTGGCAATGAGAATTTGGGAATCAGGTGTGCCCATTTCTGGCCTTTGAGTGGGGCCAGAATTTTTGTAATAAAATCTCAGACCATTGAAGGGTTGGAGAGAAAGAGTATGCGCTTGGCTTCCTGCAGGCCAGCACCAGAAGAGGGAGGAAAGGGGTGAGCAAGTCCATGTGGACAAGCATAAGGCTAGAGCCACACGGAGGAATCCGACTCTAGGTAGAAATTGGAATTGAATTCACAGACAAATGGTCTGCACATTCCTCAGAAGTGGTCTTGAGAACAGCTGCTCGCAGCAGAAAAAGTGTGTGTGCATTGTAATCTCTGGTCCCAGTGGCTCTGACCTGTTGCAACTTAGAGATAAGATGGTGAACCAGCATGGGAGGGAGACCAGAGAGAAAGAAACAGGGCTTGAAGAAAAAAAAAGGAAATAGGAAATCACTTTCCATTTCCTCGATTACTCGTGTATAGTGTTTGTAAAGGTCCTGCATAATATTAGAAATATGACTGGAAGGCGAATAAATTAGAACCTTTTAGATCAGGATTCAGGTGTAGAGGCTGGAGGTTTTCTAAGAGAGGATCTCAGGGAGGAGCGAGAGAACATGGGAGACACTGCTCCCATGGGTGAGAAAGGGGAATAGAATGTTGCTGCAGCCTGTAGCTATGGCCATCTCCAGACTCAGGGAGGACCAGAAGAAGACCAACCCATGCAATGAATCATCATGACACTCCAGGGGCCTTAGCCTGGTTAAGCCCAAGGAAACTCAGTGCCTAGTACCAGGATTTTCATAGAAGCCAGAAGGCAAGGAAGAAGTCAAGGTTTTGTAGAGGGAACTCATCCAGAGGAAAAGATCGAGGAATGTGCGTTGCGAGGAGCTGTGGGATTTACAGGCAGCTCCAGAGTGAAGATAGTAGAAGAACAAGAAGGGGTGCAAGGGCACAGTGGCCCAGTAGGGCCCAAAAGAACTGCAGGGTTGCAGCTCCGAGGGCAGTGGGATGAAGAGAGGTGAAACTTCTTACCTAAATTGTCAATGATGGATGGGATGGTGAGCAATCAGTGAGCCAGAAAGTAGAATTGTTGCAGGCGGTGGTGGTGGATTGGAAATAAGGTTCGGGTGTGTGGTTTAGACCCAGGAGAAACACCAGGAGAGCCTACTGAGTCATGCAGCACCAATGTTAGGATACATAATGATGATATGGCAGCAGGGATAGGGGCACAATGGTGGGCCCATGCCAAGGTGTACTCCCTGAGGGATTATGCCAAGCAACAGGTCTGGTATAAGGAGGTTTGTTGTGAGAGAGGAGTGAGGGTCTGGAGAAGGTGGGGTAATGGCAGTGAGCAAGCTGCGAGGACAGAGAGTGAAAGAAAGACTACAAGAACAGAGAGAGAAAACATGGGGACAGAGAGAGCTCGAGGTGGTCTGGGGCCTTATGTCCAGCACACACCTGCCAGCAGCAGGTGATGTAAGATATTGCTGTAACACCAAGAGTAAGTAAACTAGTAATCTGTGTTCAAATGAGAAACCAAAATGATGAAAGAACATAAAAATATTTTAACCTTACGAATTCATGTGAATACGTAACTGACTTATCGATATGGATTCAAGGATGTGATCATCCACATTTTTGTTCCAATTAAAATTAGTTCATTTGCTGTTTACAAGTGCACTGGGAAATGATAGTAGACACATTACAAATTTTTGGTAACAGTGGCATGTGAGCAAGGAATAATCAAACATCATGAATTATTTTTCTCTAACATTTTCTTTCTAAATCTAAAGAGCTGTAGAGGGATAGATTAAAAGAAAATAAGAACATATTAGATTTTATTCATTTGAGTTTTAGTACATTGATGATTTACATTATATTTTTTAGCATGTAAAATATTTAAAAAATTAATATCTCGCTAGTTATACTAACTGTCCCAATTTACTATTACATTGAGTTAATAGATAAACACATGACACTACCTTTCTTGGGAGAGGCAAGTAGGTCAGTGCATCTGGATGAAGACTATAAAGTAGTCCGGTTCATATGAATTTTAAAACTGACATATTTTCTCCTTTGAAGTTCACTACATGAAAAGAAATATGTAAAGAAGCTAAATTGTTATTATAATTTTTTCCTAATGTTTATATCTATTCAGCTTAAGGATGAGTTACAGCTGCAGATGGAAGCCCAGCGCATATGCTATTCGGTGATTTATACAACTTACGTGGATCAGGTTCGTGAGTACATGGAAAAGGAAAAAGATGAAGCTCTTTGTAGCCTTAAAGAAGAGCTTGTTTCTGCTCAGGAGAAAAAGATCAATGAGCTTCATAAAATACTGCAGTGCCAGCTCCAAAATATTAAAGCACAGGAGACAGGTAAACAGCTTCTGACTTGTCTCCATAAAACAAATAAGCATCTCTTAAAAGCATCATTTTGTAATTCTGTCCTGTCTCAGGCCCCGTGGACTAAGGAGGTTTTACATCTGACTCCTGGGTTTGTTTATTCATATCATTGAGGTGCCCAAGAAAGCCCTAAATCGCTTCATCATTTTCTCATGAAAGTATAATCCATTCAGAAAGCACTTAGAAAATGGAAGGAGAACTTTTGAATCATGCTAAACCATACACAGTGAACCACCACTAGACAAACATTGGCCTATATATCTAGGGCATACGTATATAATTGGCTGTGTTATTACTTTTTTTCTCCTTTATTCATTTTACATTCCTATCAGAGCCCCCTTCCTCCTCTCCTCCCAGTCCCACCCTCCCATCCTCTGCCTCATTCCTCCCTCCCCTTCTCAGAGAATAGAATCCCACCACCACCAACAACAACTTGCCCTGGCACTTCATGTTGCATCAGGACTACATACATCCTCTTCCACTGAAACCGGACAAGGGAGCCCAGCTAGGGGAAAGTTACCCAGCACTAGGCAACAGAGTCCATGTCAGGGACAGCCCCCACTACAATTGCTAGGGACCCACATGAAGACCAAACTGAGCATCAGCTCCTTAAGTGTAGGGGACCTAGGTGTAATCTATTTATGCTCTTTGGTTGGTAGTTCAGTGTTTGTCACGCCTCATGGGCCTACGTTAGTTGACTCTGTTCATCTTCTTATGAAGTTCTTGTCCCCTTCAGTTGCCTCTGTCCTTCCGCCAACTGTTCCACAAGACTCCCACATCTTTGTGTAATGTTTGACTGTGAGTCTCAGCATCTGTTTTGATCCATTGCTGAGTGGAACCTCTCAGAGGACAGTTATGTTAGGCTCCTGTGTGCAAGTATAGCAGATTATCATTAACAGTGTCCAGGGTTTACTCTTTCCCATGGGGTGGGTCTCAAATTGGGCAAGTCATTGGTTGGCCATTTAGATTATTATGTGGTGAGAGGATTTTCTTTTTTGGTCCAATCTATTTGGTGTTCTATAAGCTTCTTGTACAGTTATTGGCATCTCTTTCTTTAGATTAGGGAAGTTTTCTTCTATGATTTTTATTGAAGATATTTCAGGACCTTTAGAGCTGGGATTTTGTTCCTTCTTCTATTCCTATTATTCTTAGGTTTGGACTTTTCATAGTGTCTCAGATTTCCTGAATATTTTATATTAGAAACTTTTTGGATTTAGCATTTTCTTTGATGTGTCAATTTCTTCTATTGTAACTCCTATGCCTGAGATTCTCTCTACCATTTTTTGTATTCTGTTGGTGATGCTTGTGTCTGTAGATTCTGTTCTCTTTCCTAGGTTTTACATTCCCGTGCTTGCCTCAGTTTGTGTTTTCCTTATTGCTTCTGTTTCTATTTTCAGATCTGAACAGTTTTATTCATGTCCTCCTGATTGTTTTCTCCTGTGTTTCTTTAAGGGATTTAATTCATTTCCTTCACTTGTTTGATTATATTTTCCTGTATTTTTTGAAGGATTTATTCATTTCCTCTTTTAAGTCCTTCATCATCTTCATAAAATCAGATTTAAGTTCGTTTTGTTGCACTTCAGGTATGTTAGAATATCCAGAGCTTGCTGTAGTAGGATGACTGGGTTCAGATGGAACCACATGGCCTGGGTTTTGTTTCTTGTGTTCTTACCCTGTCCTCTAGCCATCTGGTTGTTCCTGGTGTTGGCAGGCCTGCTTGTCTCTGATGATAGTGAGCCTCTGGGATTGCAGGTAGAGCTGGTAGTCCTGGATGGCAGCAGATCTGTAGTTTTCCTGGGTGACAGCAGGCCTCTGGGGATACAGGGAGAACCTTCAAAGAGAGATCCATCTGGAAGAACTGAAAGTTCAAGTCATATAAGAAAATAGTGGGAGATAAGCTGAAGAGAGTGGCAAGTGCCTCATTAGAAGATTTTTATACCTTGAAGGAGCACACTTAAGCTTCCTGCTACTGATCACACAGTCCTGCTGCAGGATTTTTAAATAGAGGAAGCAACAGTGATATGTAACTGATCTTTTAAATTATTATTTAACACTTATTTATTTCTTACTAAATTCACTTATAACAAACACCAACAATTTCTTAACTATTAATCCTATAAATTCCTACAACCCCTTTAACCTATCCACTAAACCTATTGATAATTATAACAACTACTTTCATAACCTTTTAGAATGATACAGTCTCTGGGGCAGGTCCTCAGTCGTCAGGAATACAGTCTTTGTTGTAGATTCTTTAACGCACTTAGCAGTCCTTTTTCTGGATCTCTCAGATGCAGGTTCGTCAGGGTAAGTTGGTTATTGCAGTCTCACCTTAAATAAGGCTTCATGCTTTCTTCTCTGTGGGAGACCCCAGCCGTCTGCAGGCCAACTTATTTCTTTTGAATCAGGAACTCAGCTGCTCTGCCTCAGTCCTTAAAGCCAGGCACCGTTTCCTTTAGGCCACTGTTTGGACAGATCAAACCCCTCTAGGCAAAAGCTGAGCCACAGGGTCCAGTCCTTGGCCTTTTGGTGTCTTGCTCAGGCTTTCTTTGCTCACCAGCTTCTTTCTGCTTCAGGGAGAGAGCTGGCCATCAATGGCCAGCCCTTTTTTCAGCAGGACTCTTGGAGCTCTCTAGCATCAGGGGCCTCTTCTCCTTCTGGGCTCCATGCACTGTCCTTAAATAAGAGGAACTCTGTTTCAGCTTAATTTGGGCTCCGCCCACTTAGCAACTGAAAACAATGTCAGGCCAGATACTTTGTTTCTTCAAGTCCATTAAGTCTTTCCTGTTTTTCCTGACTTCAACCTTGTTTTTCAGTCTATTAAGTCTTTCCTGTTTTTGCTGACTTCATGCTGATAATGCTCTTCAGGCCCCGAATTAAGAGACAGTATCAGAAACTCCTATATATTTTCTAAATCTAATTTTTCTAACCCCTACAGTGATATTTTTATTTAAGATGACACCAATGTGATTAATTGGGGAAATGAAATAATTGATGGGAAGATCAGTTAAACAACCTTAGCTATAGTCCTAATAAAATATTGAGCTAAATATCCTTGAGACTGGAAAGGAGATGATGTTGAAGCTTAGCAGTTAGAGATAAATGCCATCATCAGCATCGATAGCAGCAGTCAAGGTAGGAGGAGTTGAGAATGACCTTGAAGCTTCTTGTCTACATGGTTTCAGTTACAAAGGGGAGCAGACCATAGACAAATAATAAAGTCTGTTAAGAACATACTGAGTTAAGTATGTGTGCCAACTTGGAAAAGAAATGCTCGCTAATCAGCTGAGAAGTCTAAATCCCAGGGAAGAGAAGACCTTTTTAGGCTAAAAGTCAATAGAATAAAGACGTGGGCCCTAAGGCCTAGATCTAGAGTGAGACACCCTGGAGACTGGAGGGTGAGCATAAAGCATTGATGTCGCTGTGGGAAGTACATTGAAGAGACCATAGTGGGGGTGGAACCTATTATGGGGTAGCTGCCATTAAGGGTTTAGTAGTTTTTTTTACTCAGGCTTCCTGTCCGTTAGCCAAATTTGCCTCCCTTATTTAGCACTAGGAATGAGGTATTTCTCAAGTCTCCAGTGGAATTGCTCTGTTAAACAAAGTAAGATTACAAAAGTCACTTAAACAAGGATACCAGTTTTTCATTTCAAAAGTTCTTTGGTTTTTTTTAATTTAGTAAGATTTTTGTATGCATTGTTTGTAATGATACCTCTTCCGATATCCTGTCCACTGTTTTCTTTTGACACTTGATTGTTCTATTAATAGGTGATAAAGCAGTTTAGTGAGAAGTGATCAGTGTTTCTGAAAAGAGAACAGAAAACATTTTATTAGTAATTAATTACTGAATTTAATTTTGCGGTACTAGGGCTGAAACCCAGAGCCTGCACATACTAGTTAAAGTATTCTACCATTGAACTATGTCCCTGTGCAAAAAGGTAACAACTGATTTTTGGAAGTTTTATTTGAGTTTTAAGTATTTTTTTTTCTTTTCTAGACAGAATTTTTCTGTGTAACCCTGGCTGTCTTGGACTCACTTTGTAGACCAGACTGGCCTTAAACTCATAGAGATCTGCCTGCCTCTGCCTCCTGAGTGCTAGGGTTAAAGACATGTCCCACCGTGCCCAGGTGTATGGATGTATTTAATGAATACGTACACAGATGTAAATTGTGTTGAATGTAGGTTCCTGCCTTAAACCCTTTTATAGAGTAGAAATTGCAAATCTTAGAAATTTATCTGAGACAGTTACACTGCACAATGGAAAATACATTTGGAAGAAATTGAAATGTGTCTTAGTTTAGGGAAGCTTATAGTAGAAACAGGTTAAATACAATAGATTTACTTAACATATGTGCAGCAAATGGCTCACATGTGGTGTGTTTTCTGCTAGGTGATGCGCCTTTACAGGTGCTCATTGAACGACTTCAAAAGGCAGTGTCTGAGGAATGCTCTTACATTTCAAAGGTAAGATGTTACTTTGAAAGTGGTTTGGACAAGAAGTACCAAAGTTTAAATTGCTACTGATCTAATGAGGAGAATCATCCACTAATGCTTTCCCAAATCTCTTGCTTCTAGAACTGTACCTAGAAAGTATTCCTCAGTTCTAAGCTTAAAATGAGCATCTGACACTTTTCTGATAGTCATTTTGGAACAAAAGGAATTTAGGGCTAGGGATGCTACTCAGTGACTAAACACTTGCCTGTTGGGTTTGAAGTCTTGAATGCAGTCTCTAGCATCACAGAAGTAGAACAAAGAACTTCAGAGAAGGTCTATCTCCAATAGAGCAGATTCCATAATCATGGTTCTTGTCAGAGAGATGCTATTTTACCTTTTTCGGATCCAGTTGTTTGTTAAGGTTGCTAATGTGACAAAATTCTACCTTTGTGTCTGTGCTGAAAAGTTAATATGCTCAATTACTAACTGACAGTGTGGTTTAACCTAAAAAACACACAAGAAATAGCAAAAATAAACAATTTGGCCTTTAAGTCTTTTAAATCATTGATAATTGTTTCCAATCCTTTGAGGGATAAAGGTAAAACTAACTTGGATGATTTAACAAGTCATGTATCTTAAATGATGATGGAATTGTCAGTCTCTGAAGAACACTGTGCTAGATATTTTTAACTCTGTGTGTGTGCGGACCACAGGAAACAGTCTTGCATATTATAGAAAGGACATTAGTATTATCTTCCTCTTTGATATATTTGTGTGTGCAGACCATAACACTCTTGCATATTATAGAGAGGACATTAGTATACTCTCCTCCTTGGTATATTTGTGTGTGTGCAGACCACAAGAAACACTCTTGCATATTATAGAGAGGACATTAGTATACTCTCCTCTTTGGTATATTGTCATGTGGTACGTTTAGCATAGCTCTCTAATTGTCATTTTTTTCTTCTCACCTTGTGGGTGTTTGTTCAAGGATAATTGACATAGTAAAGAGATATTCCCGAAGTAGAGAGATGACATCGCGTAGGAGCCATGTTAGCGAGTGATTGGTTACACTTCGTGATTTCAATATTAAAAGAAAACAAAAAAATCCACATCATTTTGTGTAATATTAACAATACTTTCCTGATAAAAGAATAATTTTGTGTCAGAGAAAAACATAGTTGTTCTGTAGCTTGGTTTCATGTGTGGAGGAAGAGGGAAGTCAGATTCCATTCATACTATTCTGACCTTCTTTTGTCTTTAGGTTAATAATGTTTTCTAATATTTAGAAGGAATGTAAATTTTAATTTAAAATATTCAATTTTGTTAACAGACTGTAAACAGTATTCTTGGTGAATGCTATACACCTTTAAAATGTGAAATGAATATTGAAGAGAAAGAGAATTCTGGTGTTTACACTTCTCAGAATCAAAGCCCAGAATTACAAGAATATAGATACAAAGTTCAAGGTAAAAAGCTTACCATACTGTTAAATAGTAAATTGCTTATAAATTTAACTTTAATCACAACTTAATTATAGATAACTTTTCTTACTATTTTATTTTTACCCATTAAATTTATATTTAGTATATACTTTTAGTTTTTGTAGTATAATAATCATGCTGTGCGGATAATTTAAACACTCTAATTTTCCTTGTTTCTTTCTCCTCTATTTATTCCATTCTATTTTTTCATTCTAATTCTTTCTGTTAGCTGTTCAAACTATAGATCCTGGTCATTAAAAATTGCTGAGTTTACTAAGTTTAAATTAATGGTTTGTAATTTTAAAAGCGAATTAAAAAATTGAGAAATAAATAAATGTTGAAAAAATTGAGAAATAAGATACATTAAGAAATCACCTTTGCCAGGTATGGTGGCGCACGCCTTTAATCCCAGTCCTTGAGGCGCAGAGGCAGGAGGATCTCTGTGAGTCCTCGGCCATCCGGGTCTGCACAGCAATTCCAGGCCAACCAGGGCAAGGCTACACAAAGAAAGATAACTTTCTTCATATAAATGGGGTGTTCTTTCATCTGTAATAAATTACAACTTGAATTTCTTGGTGTCCCTTCGCAGATGTATATTCTCAGTTTATTTGTATAGGTAATGAGCAACCTGCTAATAAACAGCTACAGAAGCTGACGTATCTTGAGATAAGGTTTCAAGTTAATGGCACACCATCTGTGTCACAGTGACCGTTCTTAAACTTATTCACTAGAGGTATGGGTTTCATTTCTACCACATATGTTTCTAAAGTTTTAAGTAGGCAAATCATGTTTTTTTGTTTTTGTTTTTTTAAGAGGTAAACTTGTACTGTGGAGTGAAATTATTATAATTGTTTGTTTTTCATCCAGACTTTCAAGAAAACATACATATACTTCTTAGTAAAGTAACGGAAGAATGCAGCAAGCTCTTGGTACTGCAGACACGGTTAAGCAAGGTCTGTGGGATAGAAAATATGACATTTGCATTTATTTTATTGCCCTCTGTTCTGCCAGTCAAGAAATTCTAAAATAAGTGAGCATGGAAAAAATGTTAGAAACATTAAACCATTTATATTTCTGTTAAAGCATGTATATCAGTAAGCTGAAGAAATTCCTGAGATGTTTTAAATCATGATAAAGTGTATATATATGTCCATATGTTAAACTACATGAAATAATTGTATTTAGTTGTGTAGATGTCTTTCTTTTTTTTTTCTTACCGGAGTTTGAAAAAAGGCATGGTGTAGGATAGCAGTCTATCACTAACCTCTCTATCTTTCAACTGTTACATAAAATATTGTTTAGGGCAGTGGGTCTGTCTTTATATTTTGAAGAAGATAATTACCTTAGTTGTTTTGCACATAGCCGATATTATCACATAGTATCATCTGTATGTCTCAGTTTTGTTCTGAAGTAGTTATTTTATAATACGTTCTTAGAAGTCAGGTAAGATGATATACACAACATAATATAACTTATTAGCCGTATCATGAAAATAACATACATACTGTCAATGATAAGTGTTCTAATTTTTAAGTTTAGAAAAACATGCCAAAAGAGAACTTCATTTATTTGGGATACTTTTTGGTATTCATTTCTGTTAAAATGGTTAGGTAAATTTTCAAGATTTTTAGCTGGCAATGAAAGCTGTATTGCTTTCATTGGATGGAAGATATTTGGCATGAGTCATCTCCTTTCCTTCCAACATAGTTAAACATGACCTTGTCTACCTTTCTCTTGAGTCTATAGCTTATGCAGATGATATCTTATAAATAACTAAGTGGGAAAGCAGACTGTTGGGTAAAAACCTTTCATGAACTGTACATTTCCCTGCAGTTACGCCTTTGTTCCTAATTCCCTTCATTCCCTATTCAGCTTGCTGCAAGTTTTTCTTAGCAACACCAATAGCAGACTAGATTCTTGTTTCTCTGCTTGGATCGCCTAACCCCCAAGAGGGCCTGTTCCCTTCTATTGGGGTCTCTGGGGGCCTGTGTGATATCTGACGGTGATGTGGCTTGCTTGGTCTGACCTCACTGGGCTTTAGTATTAGTAGCTCTTTCATCTTCTTCCCAGGTGTACCATGTTCCTTGGGTTGTGTGATCCCTTTTATTCCACTGTTCTTCTTCTCAGTGGTCTTCCCCCGACTTCTCTGTAAATCACAACCGTAGTCATTAGATCTTACCTCAGCTTGCTACCTCTACACCATATACATTTCTTTTTTTTAATCAAAAAAATGTGTATGTGTGTATGTGTGCCTTAGTGAATGTCTGTGAACCGTGTACATACTTTGCTTTGTGTCAGTGTTGGACATACAGATTCTTAAATTTTTGTTAGTTGTTGGAATGAGCAGCATACCACTTGTCAGTTACCTGCTTAAACCTGTCATCTAGAGGTAAATAAAAATTATGTTGTCAAGTATTAATAATAAAGATTTGATACTTGCAGTAAAGTTTCAAAAGGCTTTCAGTTCAAATTTCAGTGAAACACTTGGTTTTTTTGAAAGTGAGAGCGTTATTCTGCATATAAAAAAGGATTGCTGATACGACATTCCCATGGGTATGACAGTGAGACATCTGTCAAAAGAAAACAAATTGACTCAGATCAACACAGTGTTAGGGGTTAAAGAACAAATTGATGCAAAGTTCTTTAATCATTTTAATGTAGATGTCAAAGTCCTGGATTATATATTTATGCCATTGTTCTTCTTTCTTCAACAGATTCATGAACAAGAAAGAGATGGTGTGACTCTGGAGTTTGCTGAAGGAAATATGACAGACGAAGAAGGGGAATTGGTGTCAGTAATTGTTGATTCTGATGTACAGAACACTGGTAAGTTTTAAGTGTATAACATATTAGACTTTTATACTAAATGTTTACAAGTTTGTTTTCTTTTTAGCTAAATAATTTGGTGAACTGGGGCATTTCATGGTCATCAGTGTTCAGTTCTCTCATCTTTAAAGTGAAAAGTCCAGATTCCTCATCTCTTTGGGCCTCTTTCAGTTTTTATAGTCTCTGTTTCTAAATTGTTTTAAACTTAAAGATGTAAAATCATTAGACTTAGGGATACTACAACCGTGAGGATAGAAAAGTGATCTTGACTCACACTATGTTTTCATCATTAAGAACAAGTGAAACTGAAACTCGTTATCACTAAAAACATATTTTTAAAGAAATATGATTTTAAAGATTTTCTGTACACACAATTAAGTAATTCTGCTTTGTTACCAAGAACCTTGTACCAAAGTGTGCTTTGATTCTATTGCCCTGATGCAGACGTCAGTCGTGAGGGCATGGTGACCCCTCTGCCAGTGAGTGACAAAGGTACAGGACATGGGGAGCATGGGCAGGAGTCAGAAAGGCTCATGACCCCGTTACAGCAGCAGCTGAACGAAACTGAAGCCAACTGTGGAGCAGAGAACCAATGTTTGCAACAACGGATGGAGACTGTCAGCGAGTCCACAGTTCAGCCAAGGTATCCGTGTGCTGTCTAGCATTCATCATACCCAGAGAGGTTATTTTAAGACTGAAATGCAATGTGAGCAAAGAGATAGAATTTCAGCAGATCATTCTGTGCCTTTGAGATACATGAAATAGATGTGAACCAAAAATATTTTGCTATTGGAGTTTTACTACATTTTCATAAGCATGTTATTCTCCAGGTTTAAATCAGATACTGGGTGTATATGTGTTGTGTATTCTGCACCTTGACTTCACTACTTTGATATGGCCAGCACCCTAGTATAAGATATGATCGTTCCCCTGGGTTTCCTTCACTTTGTTATACAATACTGACATTCACCAATGTCTAAAGTAAACATGGATGTTTTTGAAGTGCTCCTTTCTTGGTTCTCTTGATTTGCCTCCACCCTCTTTCTCGTACCTGTCTCCTAATCTGTGACAAGTCTGTTTCCTCTGCCTGCAGAGTACACAGGAACTACACACTCCTCACCACCCTCTAGTCCCTGCTCTTGCATGTGCTCTGACTCCACTTCATTGCTCCTTACAGTCAGTCTGCGCTGTACACAGCCAACTTAGAGCCAGCACTTTGCTCTGAAAACTTAAGACAGAGGTATTATTCCAGTGGCTCTTCTGTCCTGTGCAGTAAGTGCCACGATTCCTGACTCTTCCCACAGACTTGGCTGTCGCTGTTCTCAGACTAAGCTTCTGGAATTTCCATGACATTTTCTTCTACCTGGAATGGACTCTGCACCTGCTGGCATATCCAACACCCTCACTTGCATTTGATACTCACTTAACAATCGTCCTGAGGCCTTTTGGTCACCCTAAGTGGATTAGTATTGCCTCTGATAAAAAACTATATAAACCTTGGAGAGAAAGGGGGGAACGGGTCATTAAGGAACTGATTTATTCTAATAGGCCTTGTAATTCCCTGCACATAGTAGGTGCTCAGTCAATACTTGATGAATGTTTTATAATTTACTGTGGAAGTATGCTTGAACCTGCAATTGATGTTATAAAAATTACAGGTTTACTTATTTGCAGGTTTCTGACCTTGACTGACTCTGCTATTTTAGAATTTATGTCTTCTTGGGCACTTGGGTTTTTTTCTTTCACATTGACTTTTAAAAAATTAATTATTTATTCACACTGCAAGCCCCCTACCTCCTCTCCTCCCAGTCCCATCCTCGCACTCCCCTTTCCCCATTCTCCTCCCTTTCTGAGGCCCACCCCTCATGGGTACCAATCCATCCTGGCTCATCAGGTTGCAGCGGGGTTAAGTGCATCCTCTCCCACTGAGTCCAGATAAGGCAACCCAACTATCAGAAAGGAATCCAAAGGCAGGCAACAGAGTCAGAGACAGCCCCATTCCAATTGTTAGGGGACCCACATGAAGAACAAGTTGTACATCTGCTACATATGTGTAGGGAGTGTTAATGGAACCTCAGCAGTTTTTGTTTGTGTTTTTTAATAGTGGTGGAAGACACAAGACACTGAATTCTTACATTTTTGAAAGTAGTCTTTGTTTTCTTTTATTCAAGAACTATATGTAGTCTTTGGAATTACTCACTCATTTTGGCAGTCTTGTAAACCCCCAGATTCTTTGAGACCAGAACTTCCCAGATATTTGCATACTTCAGAAACACTGGAGATTTTTACAGTTTAGTTTATACTTTTAAATATGCATAATAATAAGAAATTGCTTGATTGTGCATTTGGCATCAGATAGCAAGATAACTAATATACCTTGTGCATGAATTGACATTTAGAAACCGTAGTCTTTTAGAGCAAGAATTTTGTGTTCACCAGTCAGTGTATTTCAAACAATCTTTTATTAGTGATTAGTTAGTGGTTCATCTTTAATCAGCGATGCTTTCTCCAGTGTGAGGAGAAAAGGCAGTGCTGGGCGTAGGGAGTGGTCATGAAGGCGTGCCAGCTTACTGTCCTTTCTTACATTTTTAGTTAAGAATTTGCTATTCTCTGCAATTAGACTCGAAATAGTTTAAGAAAGACAGACTCTTCATTTAACAAACATTTAATGACGTCACAGCAGAACCTTTTTAGACAAATGTTTGAGATTGAAAAGTCTGTGAATTTTAGAGCCATTTGCCTCTACAATAACCTTTTGCTGGCTATAAGATCATGAACAGACTATAACACCTCTAAATAGTAACAGCGATCATAATAGTTTCCATCAGGGTCGTGAGGACTAAGTAAAACAGAAACTGTGAAGAGCGTTGAGTAGATGCCATGGAAAGATCGTTTCACAGTTTGTGCACAGCCAAAGAAGCTGTCCGCAAAGCAGACATGGAGCCAGCAGAATGAGAGAAAATGTTTGCCATTAGGGGCTAATGTCCAGCACTTACAAAAAAATTGCAAAAATTTAACACCAAGACTTCCAGTAAACAAATGAGTTAATGAAATGAACAGATAGTTCTCAAAAGAAGAAAACAGATTGCCAATACATATTTACAAATTACTCCACATCATTACCTGTTATGAAAATGCAAATTAATCAGACGCCAACTCACCCCATTCTAAATGGCTATGATCAAGATATCACAAATGCTGGCAAAGATGTAGGGAAATGGGAATTCTTATTTACTGATGGTGGGAGTGAAACTAGTACAGCCTTTATGGAGTTCTCCGAAAATTAACATGGAGCTACTGCGTGACCCAGCTATCCTAACCCTGGGCATACACCCAGAAGACTCCATGTCCTACCTCAGAGATACCTACACATTCATGTTTCTTGCTGCCCTCGTCACACTAACAAATAGTGGGACCAGCCTAGGTGTCCATCAACAGATGAATGGGTAATCAGAATAGGCAGCATATTTAACAATGAAATTTTATTCAGTTGTAGAAAAAAAAGTGAAACTATAAAATTTGCAAGAAAATGTATGAATCTGGAATGTATAATATTAAACAAGGTGGCCCAAACTCAGAAAGACAAAAATGTTCTCCCTAAGCAGTGTTCTCACTCTGTAGGGAGGGGCTCACCACCTAGGTAAAGGCAACCATCTCCTCTGGGGTTCTGTTATGTGTATGTGTGTGTAAATGTAAGGCTTAAAAATTTAGAAAGGAAAGCTGGGCTTTGGTGGTGCATGCCTTTAATCCCAACACTTGGGAGGCAGAAACAGGCAGATCTCTGTGAGTTCGAGGCTAGTCTCATCTACAAAGCGAGTTCCAGGACAGCCAGCTCTACACAGAGAAACCTTGTCTCGAAAAACAAAACAAAACATTAGTAAGGAGACTGGGGGAGTGAAAAGAGTTACTGGGCAAGGTGGAGGAAGAGGGGCATTGTGACTTGAAAGCAGAAAGGAAACAGGGGGAGAGGCTTAAGGAGAAGGTGGGGGTGGAGGAAAGTCAGTGAGAAAAATCTTCAAATATGCATTTTGCTAGAAAGTGCCATGATATTGAATGCCTTAAACATACTAACTTAAAAACTAATTTTAAAAAATAAGTGAGATGTATGTGAACTGGCTTTTAAATGCATTTCAATATAATTATGAAGTGAGCATTATTCACAAGTAATTATGAAAAGATAGTAGTGTTGGGACTATAAACTAGTGACATGAGGAAAATTCTGGAATTTAAGCCCATGTCTGTGTGACATTTTCATTGTACATTTCTGTAATGTTGCCTACCAGAATACCAGGAAAATAAAATAAAGGATGAATACTGATGTATGTGCGATAGTCATGCTATTAGAAACATAGAGAAAAATACTATGATCCTGTGTTGTTTAGTAGAGAATATGGAACATGATTGCATTTATATAAAGGGTGAAGTCAGATAGGAGGGAACTAGTGGACACATCATTTTTAGAGAGTGGGAGTGAATTCACTGTTAACTAAACTGGTCTTTTTCAAATTGGAGTAAATACCAACACGGCTTACAGAATGAAGTCATTGTCAATGAAGTGTCAGGATTTCAAGTATTGCACTTAACAGCTACAAGATTTTTATCATAGAAAAATATACATAGAAGCATCAAACATATATTTGTGATATTTGATATTATAGAATTATTTATACTACTAAATATTTGAAAATGGCTAAATGCCATCAGAAGTTAAGTTATGTGAGTTATAGAGCTAGACAATGACATCATTTGTGTATGGTCAGCTTTAGAACAAAATGTGAGAGAGAATAGGAAAAAGAAAAGTAGAACAGAACAGAAAACAAACAAAAAATTAGGAGAATGGAACAAAGAAGGAAGTATGGGTATACATGAATGGGGAGTCTGTAATTTTATTTCCTAAAATTGAAAATTATAATTTTCTCCCTTTATCTTTTCCTGTGTTCCTAAATGTTCATGTTACATTATTTCTATTATGCAAACTAAGCACTTTAGAAAAAGTTTATAAATTAGTGAATGCTTGTAGAACAATGTAGAATAGACATAAAACTGAAGAATATACAAATGTATTAAAAACATCAAAGTCCACAAGTTACTGTGTAAACTAGGAATCTTCTCTTCCTGCTACTACACCTCAGTTCCTCTGTGAGTGATCATCCTGACTTTTGTGAGTGTGTGTGTGTGTTAAATATGTTTTAATAAAACTGAGATTTGTATCCTTTTACTAAGTAATTTATCTTTAATAACTTTATAAAACTAATGACCATAGATACGTATTTTAATATACTTTATAAAATGGCATAAAGTTTGTTGATCTGCAAAAATACTCCCTTTAAATTACATTATCTTTAAATATAAAAGCCAGACAAAAATGTGACTTAAGTTACAGTATTTGTAAGCCTTGGCCTGTCATGTTTTGTTTCCCCCTTTCCTAGTACATGTTATGTATGCTATAAACGTTCGATCAACAGTGGCCCAAAACTCTTAACACCCTTGCCCTCTTTTATTTATATTTAGTTTCTCCATTGGTTCAGTGGCATGTAAAGAGTCTGATGCACAGAAAACAGTGTACTGTGGGAATGGTCCCAGAGAGCATATCGAAGAGACAGCAGAGGTATTGCATTTCTTATCTTTACTTTAAACCATTAAATACCCTGATTCTTCTTACTGTCATTTTTATGAATGTGTTTTGGTAACTATCTAATAAACACAAAAGAATTAAAATATTTAAAGAAATTCCATTATTTTCCTAGCACAGAGAAAGAGGAATGTGAGGACTTTTTTTTTCATTATCCAAGTATATTATCAATTTAAATTTTGTTCTGATTTTTTCATTTTAATTAAAGTACCGTTACATCATTTGCCCTGTTCCTCTTCCATCCTCTGGTGTCACCCATGTGCCCCTCTTAGTTCTCAAATTCATGGCCTCTTTTTATTATTGTAACATATGCTGGTTGTTAATATATGTACAAGTCATATATACATCTATCTTAGGGTAGGAACTCAGTTTCAGCCCTGATCTTCCTATTGTGGGAAGCAGGTCAGGCCATATTTCAGACAGTGTTCAGGAATCCCCACGATCCAAGGTGCTGGTGTGAGGTGATGGATGGGTCCTCATGGCAGAGGCCACACCTTCTATAAATGCTCTGTGAACAGCACCTGCCACACAGGGAAACACTGCTCCACTACTCACACTGCCAGCAGTAGAACTCTGATGGTCATCCTTATTCAGAGAAGATAAAAATCACTGCTCTTTGTTTTTCTATGCCTCAAGGAGAGATAACAGATAATACTCTATTCTCCTGCACTCATATAAACTATTTGTTTGGATGAAATTCATATTGTTGTTGTTCTGTGGATGAGATGGAGACAGCCCCAGCAGGAGTATCACATGCAAGAAAGACAGACATCTGGCCAAGAGGAAGAAATCGAGGATGTCCTGGAAGGAGTGGACCGCCCTGCCAACTGTCAGTGCCTCTCAGGTGCCATCTCTGAGAAAAAGGGCCAGAGAGCCAGCCCCCAGAAACCAGAGAGCACCGAAAGTTCCAAGAAGTCCCAGGTTCCACAGAAGACCTCAGAATAAAACAAGCCACAGCAAACCTTGTGTGGGCCCCAGGACCCATTTCTAGACTCCACCTCTTCCCCTGCGGAGATAGCCAACAAGTTCTGTCTAAAAAGCTCCCATGTTTAAAGTCTAAATCTCAAACCAGTGTGAGGTGCCTGAAACTCAGGAAGAAGAGGCAAGTGTCAGTCTATGCTGCTGATTACTGAGGAGCTGTGGTTTGTGGAAGAAGAAGATGGAGGGTAGAGATGCTTTTGACTGCCATCTTGGGGCTGAGGACACCACACTGGAAGTGTGCCAAGCACTTTGGCTTGATTATGTTGCAGATGGGACCCTCCCCACTGAAAACTGTCAGAATTGGGAGACACTTAGCTTTAGAAGAACATCTGAATTGGTGGCTGGCCAGGATTGAGTGACAAAGAAGCTCACATATAAGATCAGCATCATGGAAAAACTGCTCACTATTGCTCAGAACTGCTTGCTTCACATCTGTGACAATCAGGGTACTGTGCCCCACTGTGACCATATAACACTTGCTCCTGGTTGCAGCTTGAGGGACCATGTTTCTGCCCTATATGAAGGAGTCAGCAGGGAAGGTCATGACAGCTCGGAATTCTTGGGGGCTAGGCAGCTCAGGCATGGCTCAGGAACTTACTCTGCTGCCCTCTATCTTGGACACACTAATAACACTGTCTTTATGGAGGTGAAAGAGCCACTAGCAAAAGTTTCTGTATCCTGATGATGGTGTGACTGTGGCAGTACTACAGGCACATGCATGGCTTCTAGTGTTCCACTATGACCTGGACCAGCTGAAGATGAAGGCTAGACTGTCCTTGCATATCAGAGGTCTTCAGCTGGTGGTCCATGTCATAATGGACCACTAGAGGCCATGTATCTTTAATATGCAAGGGACATTGCACCCACTGAATGCTTGCAAGGTCTTTCCCCAGGAAACAGGACAGGGACTCTTCCATGTGGGGACTAATGGGTTTAAGGAGTGGGTAATGTTCAGCATATGGGTAGGCCTACCTCACACATCTACTCTCAGGTCATGTGCATGGGCCACAGCTCTGTCCCTTCTGAGATGTACTGGAGATGGGACAGAATAAGGGGCATCACCAGCATGCTGGTCCCTAGGGCTACTGACCCCAACTTTGATAGCTTAGAGAATAAATTGTAAGTTAAAAGCAGCACCAGGACTGGGAGATGAAGGCACTGTAGGAGAATATGCCTGTGGAGCTCATTTGTCTGAACCCCCAGCCCTGGCAGACAGGATCGCTTTGGAGCAGCAGCAGAGGTACCACTCTGCTGCTATGAGGGATGTCTTCCACCCCAAGCCAGAGCAGAAGGGCTGAAACTCCACAGCAAGCCTGATGAAGAGGAAGGAGGTGTCCTGGACCAAGAGTACAAAGACTAAGTCAGGCAGAGCCTTCAGCAGCAGCAGCATCAATAGAAACAAGAGAAGGCCAAGCCCTCTGGACCATGACCATCTGCACTGGGTAGATTGGTAACCTGAGACAGAGACAGCAATGCCAGAGATGATGCATAAGGACCAGGAGATGGCTCATCAGGTTAAGGCACTTGTTGAAGACCTGAGTTCGATCCCCAGAAAAAAACAGTAGCAGGAAAAAACTCACTCTCACAATTTGAATTTTTGACCTTTACATGCACATGGTGATACACACGTACACATAATACTCACGTTAAGTCAATAAACACATTAAAAACAAAAATGACCATTAGAAAATTCACAGGATTGTTAATACTTAGATACTAAGAATGTACTTAATAAGAAACCTAAGAAAATGTATGTTTGGTATACGGACAAAATTTATTCATATTTGTGAAAATTAGATCATATAAGTAAATATGAAAAAGAAAAAAACATTTAACCAAAAAATACAATCACAAGTTGACATTTAACTTAAAGGGAGGATCTGTATTCACATAATCTTACTTTAAGTACCATAACCTGGGGGCTGGAGAGATGGCTCAGCGATTAAGAGCACTGGCTGTTCTTCCAAAGGACCCGGGTTCAAATCCCAGCACCCACATTGCAGTTCAACTGTCTGTAATTGCCGGGCGTTGTGGTTCTTCCCTTTAATGCAGCAACAGGGAGGCAGAGGCAGGTGGATCTCTGTGAGGTCAAGGCCAGCCTGGTCTATAAAGTGAGTCCAGAACAGCCAAGGATACACAGAGAAAACCTTGTCTTGAAAAAACAAAACAACAACAACAAAAAAAAGAGTACCATAACCTGTCTTAAAATTGTTAATTACAAGTATATAAATATCTTTCTTTTTACAATAATATTTTACTGTATTAAGTAATTTTAATAAATATTACTGTATTATAAAATAAGAAATAAAATAAGTAATATTTTATTACTTAAATAGTAAATAATGTTATTTAGCCCAGGCCAGCCTCAAACTCATTACTCTCCTGCCTCTACTTCCCAATCTGGCACTGTAATTTTTAAGTGTAATTGGTTTTGATATTCCTGTGGCTATTACTGGCCTTAATCTTCGTTGTGAAGGAGTTTGACCTTTTTTTTTTTTTTTTTTTTTAAACAAGGTTTCTCTGTGTAATACCCCTGACTTTCCTGGACTCATGTTGTAGACCAGGCTGCCCTTGAACTCACAGCAATCCACCTGCCTCTGCTTCCCAAGTGCTGGGATTAAAGGTGTGCGCCACCACGCCTGGTAAATTTGGCCTTCTTTAGAAATGGTTAAAGTCAGTAAGGAAAGGTGGTTGATCCTCTGTATATTTCCTCTGCTCAAAGCAGTTACTGTGGTCTCAGATGGCGACTGGATGTGCCAAGGGAGGGTTGCCATTGAGTTCAGCTCCCAGCTAAGTGAAGGAGTCCTATCAGTGTGACATTTGTTTGTCTTTGAGTCTTCAGTTTCCTTGCTTAGAGCCCACTTTTAGACTCTTAAGTAGTAACCATACACCCTATGCTACCATTATAGTTCCATTTATTTTGTCTTAATATTTCTTTTCAGAATACATATACTTATTTGTATTTTAATATTGGAACCATTGAATTATGAGTAATTTGCTCAAAGAACTGTCCCCAAAATAACAGCTAAGACTTAGACTGGTTTTTTGTTATTGTTTTGTTTTGGAGACAGGATTTCTCTGTGTAGGCCTGGCTGTCCTGGACTCACTTTGTAGACCAGGCTGGCCTTGAACTCACAGAGATCCGCCTGCCTCTGCCTCCCTATTGCTGGGATTAAAGGCATGTGCCACCACGCCCAGCAGTTACAGACTGCTGTGAACTGCCATGTGGGTGCTGGGATTTGAACCTGGGTTCTTTGGAAGAACAGTCAGTGCTCTTAACCACTGAGCCATCTCTCCAGCCCCCCCAAAAATATATTTTTGAAAGGAAGACAGTTGATAAAACGTAAAGAAAATACATGAAATGGTAGTATTAGATAAAGACCCAGGGAGATATCTGGGTTGTAAAGACATTCTCATTTATTGTGTGAGCAGAATAAACAGTTGTTGGAGATCAAGGTGAAAAGTGAGTCATGGTTTGTGTGTGTTTCTTAGAGAAATACAAGTCTTCTCTTAGTAACTACAAAGATTTTCAAATAGAATATTGTATCAGGGTCTCAAAGTTAGCATGAGGTTTGCTATTAGACATGTTACACTTTAAATTTGTAAACTTAGAAAAGTTATTTACCTTATTAATGTCAATTTTCTTGATGTAAAAGTAGGTTATAGTAATTCTTGTTAGGAATCAGATGCAGGAAATTAAAGCAAAAGCCACTTTGAAGGTCTTAACCATTAGTTAGAAAATGCTGGCAATATATGTAGCCAAGTTGTATTATTTAACTAAGTATCTTCTAACATCCTGCTATTAATGACATGTATTTCAGGTGACTGCCAGGACAGTACCAAGTCCATTCTCTCTGGGGTGGCATAGCCACCTAAGATGTCTAATTCGGTAGGTGAGGTATAGTCACCTA
>CAJQZJ010032488.1:4866891-4897851 GCA_907164525.1 Lophiomys imhausi | reverse complement strand
GCCAGCCTGGTCTACAGAGCGAGTCCAGGACAGCCAGAGATATTCAGAGAAACCCTGTCTCGAAAAAACCAAATGTCTGTTTGCTGTACAGACATTGTTCACACCAGTAAGGTGGCTCAGTGGGTAAAGGGTCCTGTCCGCAAGCCTGACACCCATTGTGCAATTCCTGAGACTCAAGTGATGGATGGAGAGAACTGACTTCCTCAAGTTGTCCTCTGATGTGCACACACACAGACAGACGTGTGCACACACAGAGACATGCATGTGTGCACGCACACACACAGAAACATACAGCACACACACAGAAACATACATGTGCGTGCGTACACACAGTCATACATGTGCACGCATGCACACACAGTTTGAATAAATAAATATATAAAGATGTTATAAATTTAAAAAGATGAATAAATAAATAAATTAAGATGTTATAAAAGCATTGTATTGAATTTTTAAACTATAAAATCCCGTAAGTTACAACTGTCTTAACTTTGCTTCAGTTAAAGATTATCCTGTAATTTGGCAAAAACTGTGACTGAAAGATTTGCTCGTAACATATAAGGAAATAGCCATCTATTTAAAGGACTAATTTAAAACATTTTTCTGTCTAGGTCCTAATTCTCTTTTTCTTTATGTACTCACAAACAGACCTATTTCCTCAACAGTTTGCTATCTTAAATGGACAGAAATAAATCCTACTTCTTGTAAAATCATTCGAACTCAAATTTATTATTAATATCTAAACATAGTTTATATCTTACTCAGGATGAAAATCAAATAAAACTGCCACCTCTTTAGAAATATATAACCCATGAGATGTTCCTGAAAATCTCCTTAGTTTATCAGCAATTGTGACAGGAGAATGACCTATTACGGTCTCTTCTAGGATGCTCCGAGAATCCATTGTTAGTGAGTGCATGTGTTCTGAGTCAGAGAAACTGATACATGATTGTCTTTTAGAAAGAAGTTCTCTGGAATGCTGTATAACTGTTGCGTAACAGAAATTTAGTAAATAAAATTTCCTATTTCAAAAGTACAGTTTTAAGATTAAAAAATAATCTTCATTTCCCCATACAAAATGTCAAAAAGAATAATTGAGTCATGGCTTCATTAAAACTAGAGGGAATATTGAATATCTTTATTTTTCTCCATTAGAATTATGGTTTGGCTAAACTAACTGATAGATACTTCTCTCCAGGAAAAATAACACATTGTGGTAATTTTAACACTGTTTTGGAATTGTGGTTAGAAGAAATGCCTTTTTTTAAAAATTTATTCCTGACCTGGGCATGGTGGTGCATCCCTTTAATCCCAGCACTCCAGGAAGCAAAGGCAGGTGGATCTCTGTGAGTTCAAGACCAGCCTGGTCTACAAAGGGACTCCAGGACAGTCGAGGATACACAGAGAAACCCTGTCTCGAGAAACCTAAAAAAAAAAAAAAGTCCTTATTTAATAATAAGATTAAAAAATATGGGTTTAATAGAATTGCTTTCATATTCATATTCACAGTGGAAAATTTTTGCAATTCATGTGTGGTTGAACTTTCTGTTTTTTCTGGTAAAGATCCATGATGAGATGCTGGTGTCAAGCACGGATACTTCTAGACAGCTTATGATAAACGAAGAACAATTAGAAGATATGCGGCAAGAGCTCGTACGACAATATGAAGAACATCAACAGGCCACAGAACTGTTGAGGCAGGCCCACATGCGACAGATGGAGAGGCAGCGAGAAGACCAGGAGCTGCTGCAAGAGGAGATTAGGAGGCTCCATAAACAGTTAGCCCAGGTTGGCCCGGAGGACCCCTTTTCTCCCCAGCTAGGTTAAGAGTACTCTTTATGTAACCTTTTTTAAAACTTAGAAGTTATTTTGCCAGGTCTGAAAATGATTTCAGATATTAGAGACACTCCATCAGCACAGCAGTTTTGGAGCTTACAGGCACTCCTGATTCAGAGTTGTGCTGTTCATTGTCTTGTCATTGACCTGCCCTTCCGGGCTGGAAGAGTAAGGAGGAGCCATCGCACTGACACACATAGCAAAGGGTGTGTGACAGGCCCCTAGCTCAGCTGCCTCTGCTGAGCCTGCACATGCTGCTCTCTCACCCCACGTTCAGGGTCACCTCTGTGAGTCCTTCGATGAGCAAGCCACAGGGCTACTTCTATCTTTAATCCACCTTGTTAATCACAAATGGAAATCTGGGGCAGCATGTTTCTGAAACTTTCTCTAGGGAAACATTCTTGTTGATTTGAAAAATGCAAATTTATATAACATTCTTGACCCTTTCTCTACTAAATTTAAAATTTCTTTGGTATTTGGGAGCTATAATCTTACCGGTTGCTGTATAAAATATACTTGCAAAATCATTGCAGAAAAGCTCACTTGAAAACACTAAATTTAATTTGGAAAGCTAGAGAATTCTTGACTTGGATCCCTTCATATTTAAAGTAATGGGAAATTTGGGGTTGGAGCATAAAATAGGGATAATTTGAAAATTGTGTTTTGCTTTTCTTCATTGTATTTTGTGAATTCCAACTTCTAAATTTTCAATGCAAATTTGACATAAAAGTATTGAACTGTACAAATCCCCAAATTTTATAAATTTAGTTAACTTTTTTCTAAAGTTTCAAAATTTGCATTGAATTTTGTATATGCCTTTTAACCCCTTATAATGAAATCTGCATGAGAGTTTGAAGAAAGGCCTATTGGTCCCAAGGGGTTAAAAGAAATCTGCTAAATATTTCTGTTTTCTTCGCCTATCGCCAACAATATTCTCTTCTGACCTTTTTTCTTATCTAGAGATCCTCACTAGATTCTGAAAGCCTGGTCACAGAGAGAGAGAGGGTGCTCTTAGAGGAGCTGGAAGCACTGAAGCAGCTGTCTTTAGCTGGAAGAGAGGAGCTGCGTTGTGGGCTGCGCAACAGCAGTACGCAGACACAGGCAGCGTGGACTTCGGCTCACCCAGGAGCAGTGGGTCACCAGTGCAGCAGGGTTTGTCTGCCTTTCTTGTTGGTGTGAGATGACGTTCTTTTATTGGCACTGAGCTTAACGTGTCTGGAAGTGCCCCCCTAGAAGGCAGGTGGAGTAGAAACGCCTTGCAGTCTGCTGGTAATTCGATTCTGGTATTGCAGTAACAGCAGCTGCTGCTGCAACGGGAAGCAGCCTAACAAACTTTCCTGTCACAGCGTACAGCAGGCATTCCTTTGAACCCATTGCATTTTTTTCTTCTGTGCATTCGAATGTTTTATCTTTTCTTGATAATACTAATCTCATGATAACACGGAGTTAAACATTATTTCGAGCAGTGTCTGCATCATGCACAGAGTTCTGTTTCGTCTCATACCACTCTAGACGTGTGACTTGCAGTTTCTATGATGACGGGTTTTCTCTCTGTCTTGTCTTCTCTGCCTTTACACCAACTTACACAGGATGAAAATGACAATCAACAAGTTGAAGAACAGACATTAAAAGAAAAGACATCGGAAAGAAAACCTGAAGATGTACCTCTCGATATAAACCTCTCCAATGAAAGGTATAAAGTATATATTTGATTGGCACAGAGTTAAAGTGCTGCTTTCGATTCAGTACATTGCGTCATATTTGTATCTTCTTTGTCTTAAAAGTTGTACTGTGTATGAAATCTGTCCGTGTAGGTATAGTATAGGAAGGATTGACAATTTTTATCATTAATTAAGACTAATTTTAAAAAATCTTTTGCATGCACTATAATATTTATTAGATATTGATCTTGATTCTATTTAGGTGTTATTTGAATATTGGGCTTTTTTAAATTAACTTTCTTTTTCATAGTCCTGTTTTTTATACTAAAATCATTTCTCTTTTTGAGTTTCGTGCCTTTGTGTCTTGCTTTTTCATTAACTTTAAGGACATTCATTTAGAATTAGGTATTCCCTTGAGAAAATGATACAATAAATATTTCATATTTAGATTCTTTTTGCATTTGCTGTATAACACATAAGAACTTTTAATCCATATTCAACTTTTGTAGAGGAGTAAATTATTCACACAACAGTAACAAAACTGTTCTTTACTTTGATGTCACAGATTAATATAAAAATGTTTAACACTATACTATATGAAAATAAATAGCCCATGTTAACTTAAAGGCCTTTAGAAAGGCTCAGTGTTTTAAATTTCATTTTATTCAAATGAAAATAGTTTTTAAGATTTAAAATGAGAACTACTATCTCCTAACAATCTCTGTGACTGTCACCCTTCTGTGCCCTCCTAATCTCCTTCCTCAGCTTTCATGGAGGAATTTGGCCCCTACGAGTATGGCTTCCCTGT
The DNA here is from genome assembly GCA_907164525.1 of Lophiomys imhausi. NCBI lineage: Eukaryota > Metazoa > Chordata > Mammalia > Rodentia > Muridae > Lophiomys > Lophiomys imhausi. Next base: position 4,893,546 of record CAJQZJ010032488.1, on the reverse strand, counting down.
TGAATCATCACTAGGAAAAACAGTCAGTATAGAACTCAAACAAGAAAGACAGTGGATGAAAATTAGAATTGCCATAGCAATATAAAATAAAGTGTTTTCACTATTTTATATATTTTACAAATCATGTAGTATTTACTTTTTAGAAATTTTTATGAGGAGGTAGACAAAATGAGTATTAATTCTTATTTGTTTTAAACTATTATATTAATTTAATTAGATTTCTAAAGTAAAAATAGTTTAATATTGTTTTAATTATGGGGATTTGACACTTGAATAAAACTTAAGTGAAAATTAAGGAAAGAAGACCTTTACTTCCTATTATTTGATCTTATTTTTAATACTCATAATTACATAAGCAGATAGCTTGATCTGGATACAAAACTAGAAGCCTGTCTTTCACTTGACAGCTACTGAAGAAAAGCTTCTCCACTTGTTAACTTGTCCTAAAATAGGTAGATCTTGGGCCTGGGCAGCAGACAGCTGATAACCTGGTTCCTGTCAATCTCCCACAGCGTGGAGTTGAGAGATAACACGTTCTTAAACCAGGACCCCTTCACCACAGAAGTCTTTCTATTGTCTATATGCACATAAATTTAAACTTCAAGTATAAAGTTTGTTGTTATATTACTTCTAACAAATTAAGCTATTAAGATTAATCAGATAATATTTCCATCATTATTTATGATAATACATTTTTGACATAATTTTAGAGGATTCATGTTACACAAAAAAGAAACCTCATGTAAACACTTGGTCCAGGACAATCCTCATTTTTTGTTTAAAAATGTATATATTTGTGAGTAAGATAGAAGGTAGACGGAAATCTAGACATTAACAATTTTAGTAATTGGGGCTGGAGAGATGGCTCAGTGTTTAAGAGCACCCTATACTTTTGCAAAAGACCTGGGTTCAGTTCTCAGAATGCACAATTTAACCTGTAACTCTAATTCCAAGGGATGCAACACCATCATCTGGCTTCTGTGGTTTCCTGCACACATGTGGTGCACACAAATGCACGCAGGCATGCACATATGCACATACATAAAAATAAACATATAAATCTTATTTTAATTCTAATGATTATGTCTGAACACCAGGCATTTCAGTGAAGAGTTAACCAGTCATCTTTTTTTTTAATTAAAATTTTTTAAAAGACTGTTCTTATCTTTTAAAAAGGAGAGACATATTTAATTGTGCTTAGTCATAAACTTTTCTCCCCCAATTGGCTGAAATAGGTGTGTGATGTGAAATGAGGTCTAGTTTTATCTCTAAAACAAATTCAGTTTTTTTGGTTGTGAGCCTAACCTTTAATGCCTAGCCTTCTTTCCAGCCCATAAATACAATTTTTTAAAGGCCTATGACACTTGCTTTGGATTAGACTGAAATCTCACAGTTGACCTTTTAAAAGCATAACTGTACTTATTAGATCTGTTTAAATGTAGGCATCTCATTTATTGTCATCAAGTTGTAAAAACAGTACCACATTTTTATTGTGGGCTTTTAAAATTACACTTTAAAATATGTTATTTGACACATAAAACGATGAAATAAGAATACCTTATGAGTGACCATAAAAAGTATTATCAACTCAATACTTACATATGCCACATTCTATAATTTTCTTAACTTAATCATTAACATAAAAGCTCAGTTATTTGATTTCTTTTGGGTCAATCAAATGCACACTTAAAAAAAATTGTTGTAAGCTACTATTAAAAGAACACAGTGCTTTTATAATATAGTTTTTAAATAAGTAAAACACCAGAAGCACTTAATTGTAGTGAAATTATATGTTAATAGGATCAAATGTTTTTCCAGTCATAAAGCGTTCTTTTTTTCTTTTTTTTGGTTTTTCAAGACAGGGTTTCTCTGTGTAGCCCTGGCTGTCTTGGAACTCTGTAGACCAGGCTAGCCTTGAACTCTGCCTGCCTCTGCCTCCCAAGTGCTGGAACTAAAGGCATGCCCCATCACCTGGCTCTATAAAGCATTCTTGTGGCATAATAGAAGTGAGTTTTGTTTAGTTTTTAATGAAGCATTCAAACAAATGATTCCTTTTCTGTACAGGTATGCTCTCAAAAAAGCCAATAATCGACTTCTGAAGATCCTGTTAGAAGTTGTCAAGACAACAGCAGCGGCTGAAGAAACAATTGGCCGCCATGTTCTTGGGATTCTGGATAGATCTAGTAAGGGTCAGCCAGCGGCTCCCAGCCTGCTCTGGAGATCAGAAATAGAGGCATCTGCAAAGCCAAGTGTCCAAGAGGAACGTGGTGCAAGAGGTATTGGTTCCATGTGCTGTTGAAACAATCCACATCTTCAGCATAGGCTCAGTTCAGTGCACTCCCAACATATGGAAAAATACATAAGGAAGAATACTCAAATTTTTTGCACATAATGGATTGTCACACACGAACACCTTAAGGCTACTTTTCTCAGCTACCATTATTATATAACATTTGCAAATGGCTGCCTTAGAGCTGTCATCATACATACCCAGGGTCATTTCCCTGCCTGTTTTGGTTTATTATTATTATTATTATTATTATTATTACTTTGTCTACTGATAAAGAATCATTCTGCATCACTGTTATTATTGTTATTGTGTGTACTGATAAAGAATCACTCTGCATCACTATTATTATTACTTTGTCTACTGATGAAGAATCACTCTGCATCACTACTCAGGACTCTCACATGTACCTATGAACTAAGGAAAGATTAAAATGTGAGATTTTAGGAATCTAGCACCACTTGGAAGGTTACGAACAAGTCTGTCTTTGGATTGACCTCTGATAGGCCCTTTCTGCCTTTCAAAAGTATGAACTATGCTGCAGTGTGCCATGCCTGTGTTGTGGGAATAAGTTTGACTTCACTTCACTCTGGCTGTGTGGGCTGGGCTCATCTTTAGGCTTCTTCCTGACCTCTAGTCTCTCTTGTTTTTTCAATTCCTTATTACTTTCTGAAAAAGAATCAGGAAATCAAAAGACAAGTAAGCTTTGTCAGGTGCAGAGAGATAGGATCTGAAACCTTGTTAGAAGATTAAATCTAGTTTGTTTCCATCCCTCACTGAGCCCCCTGCTTGGCAGAGGCAGCTCTTCAAAGCACTGCTTTTGGAATTTTTGAGTGTATTGGTCTTGCTAAGCTCCCTGTGGAGAAATGAGAAGACAATATCCAATTATACATGCTTTGCTTAATTACAGGTTGGCCAGCAGTGTATTTCTCAGCTCAAAGGAAAGTTTGATCAAAAATTTTAAATAAAATTAACCTAAGAATACCTCAGTTGAGTTCAAGAATAATTTCTAGAATTCTTTTAGTAAAATAAGAACTGAAATAATAATGATTTTTAAACTTTAATTTCGAATAAGCTCTTTTCATTCTTGGTCGATTTACTTTTCAGATCAGCTTTTCTCCTGAGTAAGCTCTACAGCAAAGGGTATTTAATATGTGTAGATCCTAATGCATAGAGAACAAGGTAATATTTAAAATGTATAAAAGTGTTTAGTCAGTTAAAAAAAAAAAACAACAAAAAACAATGAACTGGTTTTTCCCTGTATCACCGAGGGAGTTTTACTAATGTGCTATAAAGCTAAGGCCCAGCTAATGTCTGCAGTCAGAAACCCCTGAGGAATGAACGGCCTGTAGATTACTGACATTCTCCACATGTGCAGTTGTCATAGAGACTAAAGCATTCAGCACACAGCAGTGAGCTCACTTCCTCAGCTGTGTGCTGGAGACACAGGGATGAATTGGCCACTTAACTCCAGCTCAGCAGAGTGCTGATGCTTATGTACTTGGAGAATGCAGACCTCAGAGGACGTCTGATCCACAAGGTGGCCTCTCTCCAAGTCACAGCTAAAGTTACCAGTGGAGGTGACGTGTGTTTGTGTCCACTAAAATACTTAGCAGTTATTTCTCATTGATAAGCATCCCGGCTGAATTCTGTAGACATATCTTTTGCTTCTAGGAACTATTATTGACCATTTTCTCCATTGTTCTGCTCTGAAGTAATTCAGATTACTAATAACAGGAAGCCCTGGAAATCCCACAAGAGACAAGATCAAAACATAACTGATATTTTGCTTAAAAACATTTTACATCTATTTATCTCCGTATATTTGAATAAGCAAATGTTGCTTGTCTCTTAGCAACCTAATTTCTGATTAACTTCTGAAAACATCTGTGATACACTAACCTAGTATCTAACAAGATGACAAGTTTGAATGGCAATTGGTTTGCATTTCTTAATTATCCTAAACAGTTTGTGCTAGTTGTTATCAAAAGGTCTAAAACTTCACATTGCATTTTTAAGAATTACATAGGTACAATACCTTAAAAAGAGTTAACCTTAATTTTGTATCAATATACAAAGATCTATAAACAATGTAGCCAAATATAACCTTAATTTTGTGTCCATATACAAAGGTATAAGAATAGATTCACTAATCTACCTCTTTTTCTTTATCATATATTCTTATTAGTTGCCAAATACATATGGACTGGACATTGGGAATGTATGTTATACCTTGTAATTTTCATAATTGTTTCCTAATTGTTTTGTATTATATTTATTGTTATAAGAAAAAGAGCCTTTTATTGGGCTAAAAGGAGGAGATACTGGGGTGAAAAAAAGATACACCTTAAAAAATTTTACATATGCCTTAATCAAGTAAGGACTTAGGATATTATTTAACTACTAACCAGTTTCTTTTTTTTATATTGATGAATACTTTTATTTTTAAATTTGATGACTGTACTTATGCCCACTTAAATAATTTTTAGTTCTTAGATTTTCTTTTTGTTTTTAATTATGTGTATTTATTTCTTCAAGTTACATCTCCATCACAGCCTCCTCCCTCCACCCTTCTCAGTCCCACCCTCCCAACCTCTCCCCACTCTCCCACCTACGCTACTCCTCCAGTGTGGGGTGCTCCTACATTTCAACCCCCTCATTTCATCAGTCATATGAGGGCCAAGAGCTTCCTCTTGCACTGGGGGCCTACATGGCAGCTCCATTAGGGCAAAGTGTCCCACTAACAGGTAACAAAGTCTATGTTCCTGTTCCTTTCGGTCTGTTGGTTGTAGGATAGTTATCCTGTACTATATGGCTAAAATCCACTTATAAGTGAATACATGCCATGTGCATCTTTCTGGGTCTGGGTTTTAACAAGTTCTAAAAGAATAATACTACAGCACAAGAGGAAAAATTAAATCCACAGAAAAGTACAGTGTTATTTCAAATATCATTTTGCTAGCATTAGCATCACTGTGTGTGTGCTCTCAAGTTAACATTTTATGTTTTTATGATTAGTAATGCTGTTGATCTTGTTAGTAATTTGATGTGGCCATCAGTATCATTAAGGAACACTCACAGATCCAGTTTTCATTTTAAAGTATAGATTAATTATTACATTATTTAATTAATACATACATTAATTAAAACAATGTATGAGTTTAAAATGTTGAATTTTTATGAACCTCAGTAACACACTGGCTTTGCAATATTAGTAATGTGCTCTATATTATAATCATTTCTTCATATTTTTGGATGGAAGCATTGTAAAAGCTGAAGTATGCCTTCAAAAAAATTTTAATGTCTCATTTGACAAAACAAAAATTAAATTTTAATCTGATGACAGAATGACTTTTACTTTTCATTTTATATATGACTTTTTTTGTAACACATGTGGCCTATTTTCAGGTTCAGGTCTGAATTTGTTTAGATTTTACTCAGGTATGGACTTGCTAACACTTGAAAAGAATAAATAATTACTTTGTTAATGTTTGCTTCCTTGTGAAAATAAGCCAGTTTATGAAGTTGAAAGTCAAGGTTAAGCTAGTGGGGACACACTTCCATCTGAGGGAATGGTATATCACCTGATAAAATGAATTTCCAGAGCTGTGTTGTAAGTTGCCTTTAGCTTTGAGATGTCTTAGAGGATAGATGTTCCCCTCTCTGCTGGGAAGCCAGGAATGAGTTTGTCTTCCATGACTTCCTTGTGATACACTGCTGTGCTTAGAACAATAATAGTTTGCTAACAATGAGAAGGCATTGCTTCTTTCCAGACTTGTCATGGCCATGAGCAAACTTAATAACTCTCACAGATCTGTCTGTCCGTCCACACCTGGCTCTTATGTGGGTGCCGAGGAGGAGGTGCTCCTGAGGCAAGCACCTGATCAAGTTGTCTTAAAGGCTTTTTATTAGGCTACATGTGGCTCAGTACACGGTGCACATACTAAGGCTTCAGAGTGGATTTTTACACCAAAAATAACTTTTCCATCAAAGAAAAGATTCTGAGTAACCTGAAAGTTAATTTCTGTGCTCTTCTTAGCACAGCATTGACCTTTTCTAGTCTGTTTTAACTGCTATTCAGTATTCTTGCTTTGCGTATTCATTTTATTATTAAAGACCTTGAAATTGAATGATTCAAGTTTTAATTTGATTTGGTTTCTTTAGTTACTTAATATAACTTCAAAGGTTGTGATTAATTTATGCCTTTAACTTACTACTATTCTAGTTACGGATGAGTCCATATCCTCTTATCCTGGAAGTGCCATAGCAAGAAATGACAGCATGTGGTCAAAAGTAACCGAGGAAGGAGCACAGCAGCTCGTAAGCAGTGGCTTCACTGGGCCTGTAATAGACCCTGAAAATGAAGAACTTATGCTGAACATCAGCTCTCGACTACAGGCGGCAGTTGAAAAACTGCTAGAAGCCATCAGTGAAACCAGCAGTCAGGTGACCTTCTTATGTCACTAGTGTCTTCTCAGTTTGATGTGGACTTTCTGTTAAGCATGGAATAACTTAATTCTCTCTACTGTTCTGCAGAAATTTGGTCAGGCTTCCTTTTAATAATTGGTTGTGTTCAAGCTGGGTCTAGTGGAACAGACCTGTAATTCTATCTGTTTGGCAGGCCTGGGCAGCCTAGAGAGACCCTGCCTAAGGAAACAAAAAGTGTGAAAAAGATCCAAGAATATAACTCAGAGGTAGAGTTCTTACAGCCTAAAAATAGTATATAAACAAATAAATAAATATTGGTCTTATTTTAACAACCAACACTGTTACCAGTATGCTTTTCAGGTGGTAAAGGGTGGTGTGTTGTGTGAATGGACTCTTCCTGTTCTAAAATTCAGGGTTAGTTTAATAGTCAGGTCATCTACACTATTATATGTTATTTTTATATCAAAAAGATTTTAACTCTACCATTATATGAAGTATTTCGTACATTCCATACACTCATTTTTATTGGATTCTAGGAAGTCTTTTATTTCTCTATTTCTGCCTTTATCCAGTACCCATTCAGTAGAGTTGTTCATTCTCCATGAGTTTGTAGGGTTTCTGTTGTTTCTGTTGTTGAAATCCAGCTTTAATCTGTGGTGGTTTGATAGGTTCCCGGAGGTTCTTTCAGTTTTCTTGTATTTGTTGAGACTTGCTTTTTGACCAAGTATGTGGTCAATTTGGAGAAGGTTCCATGAGGTTCTGAGAAGAAGGTACAGTCTTTTGTGTTTGGGTGAAATGTTCTATAGATACCTGTTAGGTCCATTTGGGCCATAATGTCTGTTAGCTCCATTATTTCTATTTAGTGCTTTTCTGGATGACCTGTCCATTGGTGAGAGTCAGGTGTTGAAGTCTCCCACTATTAATGTGTGAGGCTCAATGTGTGATTCAAGCTTTGCTAATGTTTCTTTTACCAATATGGTTGCCCTTGCATTTAGGGCATAGATGTTCAGAATTGAGATGTTGTCTTTGTGTATTTTCCTTTGATGAGTATAAAGTGCCCTTCTCCATCTCTTTTGATTAATTTTGGTCGAAAGTCTATTTTGTTAGATAGTAGAATGGCTACACCTAGATATCTGTGATCAATGATTGTTAATTTCTCTTATTTTGTTGTAGTTGTTGTTGTTGTTGGTGGTGGTGGTGGTGGTGGTGGTGGTGGTGGTGGTGGTGGTGGTGTGTGTGTATCTGTGTCTTGAACAGTATAATTCATTTGTAGATTTCTTTTTACCCGTTTGTTTTTTCTTGGCTTTTTTTTAGGGGATTTATTCATTTCCTCTCGTGTATTTGTGTTTTCTCGGATTTCTTTATTCATAAAGTCTTCTGTAAGGACTTTCTGTCATCTTCTTAGAGTTAGTTTTAAGGTCGTTTTCTTGTGCTTCAGGGATAGCTGGGATCTGGTGGTGCCACATTGCACCATCTTGTGTTCTTAAAAACCTAAATGTTTATCATTTTGCCAGTTGTAGAACATTTGGTACAAATAGAATTGGTGGTCCCACCTTATCAAAACACAAAGAGTGTTCTTTCTTTATCAGCAGCCAAATAGTGGAAAAGAAAATGGCACCAATAAAACCCAGCTTTATTTGTGTTACTCATTTTAAAAGAGATTAAGTTACACTTATGGATTAAAGAGTCTGATCTTTAGCCAAAGTTCAGGAGACTAACTCAAGAATTGACATTAGAGATGTTATATCTGAAGTTCTATAGTTAAGAAAATAGGCATTTTCTGCACAGACATTTCTAAAGTACTTACTCTTCAAGTGAAGCGAGGCCCTGGCTTAGTTTCCCCTGTAGATAGAGTGCTCATGCCTGCACTGCCTCCTCGTCTGCTGCCCCTGGACCAGCTGAGCTAAATCAGAAATTAAAGTGGGCGCTTTTCAGCACTTTCAAAGCTTCATTGAATGCATATGGACCATAATGATCCTGTATTCAGTGGCACCTCATAGTATGATTCCACACTGAATCCTGTGTCATCTTGCTTCTTTTTGTTTTGCTTATTGCTGCCATGTTAATATTTAACTTGTGTAATATTTACTTTCTTTTTGCAAAGATTTGATTTTTTCTTTTTTAAATTTCGTAGTGGCATTTTCATACTGATTTGTTTGTGATTGACCCTTTCTTTTCTTCCATTTCCTTGCTCCATGTCTTTGCTTAGACGTAGCCCCACTGTTGCTCCTTTACCTTTCCTATCAGATGTGTACTGTTATACCAAGAACAGAAGTCTCAATACATTTTTTCTTGACCAGTCTTAGATATTTTTGACTTGAATCGTTTGACTGTTTTTCATATTATAGCTCCTGCATGATATTAATATAAAGTATTATCTGTCTGGTTAATGCAATATATACTTGTCTTTGACAACCACCATGGAAAGTGGTAGATAATTCCCAAGTGATAAGTAATTCTCACAGGTTACTGGTTTTAATAGGCAGCTAGAGCAAAGTTTCCTGATGATGATGATGATAATGTATGCTGCCAACAGTCAAGTGTATGAGATCTACCTGAAGCACTCAACTCCCCAGGCAAGGTCCTCAACTCACAGCAGTCATCTGTTTATGAGATGGAGCTTTGAGGTACAACAGAGCCTGGCCATAGAATAGTCTGGGTTATTCTCAGCTTTTTAAAAAAGTGCTAGGGCTGTACTGTGTTGCATTGCTCTGGCTATGTTATTCTATTTTAAATACCATCGAACAGATATCAGACGTAGGTGGGCAGCATCCACTCTGTGGCAGAGATGTCTTAGAAAGATGCCCCAGAATAGCAGCAACAGAGCCCCAGTGACCTCCATCTGCTCAGGGTGTCCAAAATCTGCCAACTTGAGAGCCAGCAGCCTGTGCTTTATTCAGTCTTCTAGGTGATTGTGATACACACTGACATCTGAGGGCCACCCACCTAGAGACAGTTAGTAGTTCCACATAGTTTTACCTAACTAAGAAGTACTCAACCAATATCTTTTATATAGCATTTTGAAGTAACTGTTGGGATCCAGTATAAGGAGTTGTGGAACTGTGAATTTTCCTTTTAAAGCAGTAAGAATAAGGGCTTTCTGCATCTTTCTTTTTATCTCACCTTAGTTCATTGTTACTAATTGTGAGTGATACTTGAAACTACCAACTCCAGAATGTCATCAGTCGTAACTTGATTACTTAGCACCTGGTGATGCTTTAACAGTTGGTTAAGGTGGTACACAATAAGCTCTTTGCAAAGTAGTTCGGGCTGCATTTCCCCTTTGAGGCCCGTCCTTTTCCGTCGCCATTGGAGTACTTTCCTTTAACCTTGTACTTGTTAAAACAAAGCCTGAGACAGAACTAGTCTTTCTGAAATCTATCTGCTTGCACTGAAAGAGAAGTTCAGGCAAACAGTTCTGTTCAGGATGCAAGAAGAGAGCAGCCTTGGCAGTGGGGTTCCTGGGGTACCTTCTGCTGGAGATGAGCCATTCATCAGCCATTGTTTGAGGACATACTTCATAACAGTTACTATTCTGGGTCTTGGATGTACAATACAAACAAAATGAGCAAAAGTCCCACTTTGAAAAACTTCTGTAACAGTGGTGGCTAGTAATAAATAAAACCGTAGTATGTCAGGTAACTGCTGAGAAATAACATGAAGAAGAACATGGTGGAGAATGGACCACTTTATATAGGGAAGTAAACGAAGATCTTTTTGATAACAATAAGCAAATATATTAAGAAATGAGGGGCTGGAGAGATGGCTCATCAGTTAAGAGCATGGGCTGCTCTTCATGAGGACCGGGGTTGCCATCCCAGCACCCATATGGTGGCTCACAATCATTTGTTAAGTTCATTTTCAGGGGATTCAGCAACCTCTTCTGGGCACCAGACACACTTTCAGGCAAAACAAATGTGTGTGTAAAATAATAAAATGATTCTTTTGGGGGGGGGGGGGAGAAAATGAGGGAGACTGTCAGGAAAATGGAAAGAATGTTCCCACAGAGGAACAAGTGTAAAGATCGTGCTTCATTATAACAGGAGCAAAGTGAAGGAGGCCAGAGCAATGCAGAAACCAGGTTGTAGAGAGCTTTGTTAACTCTTTATAAGGTGAGGAGTCACTAAGAGCTTTAACTCTTTCATTTTAAAATAACAGACCCACAGAAAAACTGCAAAAGTACTGCCATTGTCCTGGACAATTTGTTCAAAACACACACACACACAATACATACTTACAAAGTTATGAAATTCTGCTAACTAAATAAAAGCCATCTTAGCTTTCCTAATCTTTTGTCTAGTGATGATATGTATTTCTCCATTAACTTCATCAGTCAAGGATCCAGACCTGAGATTCTTACTCCCTTCCCTCTCAGTGCACCTTCTCCAGTGGATTATACCAACTTCTACTACATTCCTAAACACACTCCAAATCAATTCCCACCTGCCAAAACTTGATTTCTGTCACTTCTCACTTGGAACGCTCTGAGTCTTCCATCTTTCTACATTTCTGCATTTTTCCTCACCACCTTCCTGCCCATCCACCCATCACATTACTATTCAGGCTCTCTAACGTAGACATTTGACACTATTTTCCTGCTAACATATCTAATGACTTCACACACACACCTTAAATAACAATCCAGTTAGTGCTGCCCAGATACACATGGGTGTGGGGCCATCTACTGGACCATGATCAGCCTGACAGAGACCACACCCCTAAAGAAAACCGACTTTCCCTTCTAGCAACCATAAACTGTGACTAAGTCCTCAACTAAGGATATGATCTCATGTGCCCCTCCCTATCCCTGCAGGACCATTGACAAGTTTGATCTTGTGCAGGCAAGCACAGCTCCTATGGGTTTATGAGTACAATGATCCTATCATCTGTAGAAAACAGTTTTACCTCATTCCTCCCAACTCTAGCTCTGACATCTTTCCATTCCCTTTTCATCAGCAACCTCTTCTGGATTCCAGACACACTGTGACTGGGAAGTTAGGAAATTACACACTAGTGGTTCAGACATACTTGCAGGCAAAACGTATGTGTGCATAAAATACAAATCTTTTTATTCACTGTTGGATCTTGCCTGTAGTAGTATTACTGTGCTGGTCTAATTATGGTTTTACATTTTGCTCATTGTTTATTTATTCAGAATTTTTCTAAAGTGTAGGCTACCTATCCTTTCAGTTTTACGTGTTTAACCCAGTCAGAATTATGACTTGGGGCTTGTTTATTCTGTGGACTATAACATTATTCCATTGTTACTTGTTTTATTCCAGCTTTAACACTGAGAAGTCTTTCAGGTCAGCCTTTGTGCCCTTTGAGAATGCTTTCTCTTTTGAACATTTGTCCTATAAGGCACACCATCATGCTTTGTATTTTCTCTGCCCCAGCTTTAAAATCAAACTACTTCTCCCTAAAGTACATGTTCCGTTTATTGGAAAACACTCAAGATCTGGGTGCTGAATTTGTTCATAGTTACTTGAATAGCATAGTTCCTTTTAATGAGCAGTTTGAAAGTGTGTGTGGGGGGGGTTTCTATTAAATAAGTCCCCCCATCATTTGGGAGGAAGAGACAGGCAACTCTGAGTTCAAGGTTTACAAAGTGAGTTCCAAGATAGCCATGGCTGTGTAGAAAGACCTGTTCTCCAAAACAAGAACGAAATTTATACTGATTCCTCCAGTTCCAATCCATAACATTCATTGTCCCTGCCCCTCTTTTTTTTGAAAGTGTTTTCTAGGAGTTGGATTTTTATTCATGCCTTCAACCTTGGTTGGTTCATAAGGAATTTCATAATTGTTAATCTATACCTCTGAGAGAAACAAATTTACCAACTACAGTTTGTAATAAAGTATATGTAGCTGATGCTTTTTATCTTGAGTCTTATAGTATACATTACAATACTGTTTTCCAAAGTTCCGTATGTTGACCTTTTTTCTCCCTTGCCCTTACCAGTATGATTTTCGTTATATAGTTAAACTCAGTATGTGATTTTTTTTTTCATTTTGATTTCTTCCTGAGGTGACTAATTCTTTGTAATTTCAGAAAATTAACTCTGTGTGGATAGCTCTTCTGGTCAAGAGAACATGTACCTACCCTGAAGTCACAATACAAATGGCTCCACCACCCCCGTTGTATTCTTGTTCTGCTCTTTACAGTCAGCCGTCTCCCACTACCTGCCTTTTGCAAACTCTGGCTGTCACTCCTTACCTATGGTGTTGTACTTTAAGAGTGTCATAAATGAAATCATATTTATGTACCTTTTCAAGTCTGCCTTCTGTTGCCTTAATAAATTGTGCTTATGTTTTGATTCCTCTATGTTGTATGTAATGACAGGGTTTTTTGTTGCTGTTGTTCCTTTTTGTAAACGAGGAATATTACATTGAAAGGACATAGAGTATTTTTCCATCTTTGAATATTGAGAGTCTCAATTTTCAAACCCAGCACTTTGGCCTTTACTAAAGATAGTCTGGTATGTGGGGGGTGCACTTGCTTGACAGAAACACAGAAACAAGCTTGAGGGGTCACTTGGCCAGCTTATAGTCAGATGGTAGAGTTATACTCTGAACCCAGGCAGTTTAACTTGAGAGTCAGTGTTCTGAATCCGTAGGACTTCTGCCCCCTTAACATGAAGGAGATGACTCACTGTCATACAACACCAATAGGTAATGTGAGTGCACACTGAAAGATGGCTTTTAAATCCTGGCATCATTTGGACCTTCCAAAAACCATTTCAGTGGAATAGCAGAAATGAAAGCCTGATTTGAGAGAGAATGAATTGAAAGGAAGTGAAGACCTAAAAACTAAGTGTGTGACTGAGAAAAAAATGTTTGACAGCCGGCTTGGTATATTGTTGAAGAGCAGTAGATAGTTCTGTATTATGGCAGACATCTAGGGTGGAGCATGAGAAACTAGTGGGTGAATGATGAGAGTTACTGAGTGAGTGATGATCATGGTCAGAGTCCTGAAATCAATTGTTGTGGCTTTTCACTAAGAAAGAGGTGTGGAAAGTAATTAACATATTTTAGCAGGAAAATGGGGTCAAATATCTGTTTTAGAGAGGTTCCTCAACAGTAATTTCATGGGTGAATGGTCAGGAAAGTGGTGATGAAAAAGGTACTAGATGAGGAAAGATAGGAGACTCAGAGCGTTCCAGGCAAGAAGCGACAGATCAAGTTTTGGCAGGTGGGAATTGATTGGGAGTGTGTTTAGCAATGTTGTAGAAGTTGGTATAATCCACTGGGGAAGGTGCACTGGGACAGAAGGGAATAAGTAGCTCAGGCATGGATCTCTGAGATACGAGAGGAGTGGATAATGGGTTCCGCTGCAGAGAAGCTTCACTTTAAGGCAGGGTTATACAATGTGAGAAAACGTGGAAGTTGTCAGACATCCCACATGAAGATATTCTGAAGGGAGTCTTGAAGTTTTGGAGGAGACACAGTTAGAAATGCCATCATTCCCAATATTTGAAACTGATTTTGCTTCTTTTTCTGTGTCTTTGCCCTTAAGGATCAGTCTTAATAAAGCACACTGTACAAGTCAAGTGTCTGAAGTTAACTTCACAAGCTTACAGTCTTAGAGGAGCTTCAAAATGATGGGTTGTTTTGGTTTGGTTTTTGTTGCTGTTTTTATACTTACAGAATACTGGTATATTATATAAGAGAGGGAAAAGGACACATAAATCTGCAATGGATTTTGAGAATTAGAGGTGAGAAGAGAGTCAAAGGAGTAATTTCACAAAAGCTCAATGAGGAGTTCCAAAAGAGTCAGAGACCAAGGAAAAATTATAGATGCTAAGGGTTTAGAGTCTTTTGCGCATTCAGTATGATTGTCATCAGTGTCTCTAGTGAAAACGGTTTACTACGGTGATACAGGAGAATTAAAAGTTGAGACTTAAGCAGTTGAAGAAATCAATCAATTTCATGGCACCTGGTTGTAATGAAAAGAGAAGAGAACTGGTCAGAAGGGCAGAGTGGAATTTTATTTTGAGATTGAGACCAGATTAACAGTAACCAAGTAGAAGATGCAGGACAGAGCATCAAATTTCTACCAAGCTCCTTGAAGGTGGGAAGACATGGAACCCTGAGCACAGTAGTTCACTGAGGACTATTACAAGTGATTGCAGGATAGCAAATTTCATTGTAAAACTGCAAAAGTTTAAGTAAATGTTGACTATTTGAAGTTCATTTGTTCCTCCCTCATTTGGTCTCACCTGTCTTCCCTTCTTTTCTTTTTTCTTCATTTTATTTTTTAGTGGTCTTATATATTGTTTAATTTTAATAGAAAGTAATGAAATAATTACACTTTGTAGTTAGTTTTAAGATTTGCCAGTGCCTTAATGGTACGTCCTGATATAATAAAAGAACTGGGGAGTATTTCACTAAGTTTCAGGGAACCAGCCAAGTATCTACCTGCATTGTAACCATATTTTCATAAATAGATTAGAGAATTGTTTGTCTTTCTATATTCGATTTGAAAGGTAATTTGCCCAGTGCCAGGTCTAAGTCCACATAATAATGTGTTTATTCTGATGGACTTCTCGTTTGTTCTCCTGTGTTATCATAAAGGCATGTTTGTATTCCACGTGTTTGCTGGGATAGACTGCCTCACAGTGCAATGAAGATGCTTGGAGGCAGTCTCCACATTGCAGTCTTTCTCCAGCAGTCTCTAGGCTTCTGCAGAGAACTTAGATTTGGGGGATGTGGTCCACAGATGCTTGATTTTTGAGTCGGGAAGAATTGCAAATGTCTTGTTTCTGGGAATAGTCTTTCTGTGGTTAAGTTTCCCATGAATCAGAGGTATTTATTATACAGAACCTTATATTGTTTGCCCTGGTTAATGAGTGAGGAGTTGCCCAAAATGAGGTTGCTAATTCTCACTTTGAAGAACAAGACTCCTGCTTCTATGTTTTCTGAAAGACTAATCTGAGGCTTAAAATTAAAATATTTGATTTGTCATTGTTATGTTTTAAATACCACTATAATTTTACTATCATAAGTTTTCCCCAACTTCCTTCGCATTTCAAGACAAATTCAAAAATTAATTCTTTAATTACATAGGGTTCAGTGTAAATAACTTTTTAAAAATTTATTTATTTATTGCTTCAGGTTACATCTCCATCATAGTGTCCTCTTTCCACCCCTCCCAGTCCCGCTCTCCCACCCTCTACCCCCTAACCCTTCCATCCCACTCCTCTTGAGTGGAGTGTCCCTACATAACAGTCCCCCACCCCAGTTCAGCGGTCATGTGAGGGCCAAGAGCCTCCTCATGCACTGCCGGCCTCCAAGGCAGCACCACTAGGGAAAAGCATCTCCTTGACAGGGAGAAAAAAAAAGTCTATTCCATGTTCCCTTTGGTGCATTTGTTGTAGTATGGATATCCTGTACTATATAGCTAAAATCTGACTATAAGTGAAAAGATGCCCTGTGCATCCTTCTGAGTCTGGGTTAGCTCACTCAGGATGAGCTTTTCTAGTTCCATCCATTTGGCTGCAAATTACATAATTTCATTGTTTCTGACAGCTGAGTAGTATGCCATTGTGTAGATGTACCACAGTTTTTTAATCCATTCTTCGGTTGAGGGACATCTGGATTGTTTCCAGTTTCTAGCTATTACAAATAAGGCTGCTATGAACATAGATGAGGAAACTTTCTTGTGATTCGGTGAGGAATCATTTGGATGTGTACCCAGAAGTGGGTCCCAAGGCAGAGCTATTCCAAGTTTTCTAAGATATCGCCAGGCTGACCTCTATAGTGGTTGCACAAGCCTGCACTCCCACCAGCAATGGAGGAGGGTTCCCCTTTCTCCACACCCTCACCAGCATGTGTTGTCATTTGAGTTTTTGATCTTAGCCTTTCTGACAGGTGTGAAATGG
Organism: Lophiomys imhausi; assembly: GCA_907164525.1. Taxonomy (NCBI): domain Eukaryota; kingdom Metazoa; phylum Chordata; class Mammalia; order Rodentia; family Muridae; genus Lophiomys; species Lophiomys imhausi. Next base: position 4,876,953 of record CAJQZJ010032488.1, on the reverse strand, counting down.
AATCTCAGAGTCATCTTGAGTTGCATTTCTCTGATGATTAAGGATGCTGAACACTTTTTCAAGTGTCTCTCAGCCTTTAGGAATTCCTCCTTTTTGAATTCTCTGTTTAGCTTTTTTTCCCCATTTTTTGATTGGATTATTTGGTTTCTTGGCATTTAATTTCTTGAGTTCTTTGTAAATTTTGGATATTAGCCCTTTGTCAGATGTGGGGTTGGTGAAGACTTTTTCCCAAACTGTAGGCAGCCGTTTTGTTCAAATGACAGTGTCTTTTGCCTTACAGAAGCTTTTAAGTTTCATGAGGTCCCATTTATTGATTGTTGGTCTTAGGTCCTGAGCTGTTAGTGTTCTGTTCAGGAAGTTGTCACCTGTGTCAATGAGTTTGAGGGTTTTCCGACTTTCTCTTCTAGTAGATTTAGTGTGTCCGGCCTTATGTTAAGGTCTTTGACCCACTTGGACTTAAGTTTTGTACAAGGTGATCAGTATGGGTCTAGTTTCATTCTTTTACAAATGGACATCCAGTTGGACCAGCACCATTTGTTGAAGATGCTGTCCTTTTTCCATTATGCGGTTTTGGCTTCTTTGTCAAAAAATGGGTGACCATAGGTATGTGGGGTTCATTTCTGGGTCTTCAATTTGATTCCATTGATCCACTGGTCTGTTTCTATACCAGTACCAAGCTGTTTTTATTACTATTGCTCTGTAGTACAGCTTGAAATCTGGGATGGTGATACCCCCAGATGTTTTTTGTTTTTTTGTTTTGTTTTGTTTTGTTTTATTGTACAGGATTGATTTAGCTATTCTGGGTTTTTTATTGTTCAATATAAAATTAAAAATAGCTTTTTCCAGGTCTAAAAAGAATTGTGTTGGTTTTTTTTTGTTGTTGTTGTTGTTTTGTTTTCTTTTCTTTTTGGTTTTTCGAGACAGGGTTTCTCTGTTTAACAGCTCTGGTTGTCCTGGACTCGCTTTGTAGACCAGGCTGGCCTCGACCTCGCAAAGATCCGCCTGCCTCTGCCTCCCAAGTGCTGGGATTAAAGGCATGCACCACCACCGCCCGGCTTGTGTTGGTATTTTGATAGGAATTGCATTGAATCTGTATATTGCTTTTGGTAGTATAGCCATTTTTATTATGTTGATCCTACCTATCCATGAGCATGGGAGAGCTTTCCATCTTCTGATGGCCTCTTCAATTTCTTTCTTCAAGGGCTTGAAGTTCTTGTTGTACAGGTCCTTTACTTGCTTGGTTAGAGTTACCCCCAGGCATTTTATATTGTTTGTGGCTATTGTGAAGGGAGTTGTTTCCCTGATTTCTTTCTCAGCCCATTTATGTGTTGTATAAAGCAGGGCTTCTGATTTTTTTGAATTAATTTTGTTTCAAGCCACCTTGCTGAAGGTGTTTATCAGCTCTAAGAGTTCTCCGGTGGAATTTTTGGGGTCGCTTATGTATACTATCATATCATCTGCAAATAGGGATAATTTAACTTCTTCGTTTCCAGTATTTATCCCCTTGATCTCCTTTAGTTGTCTTATTGCTCTAGCAAGAACTTCAAGTACTATATTGAAGAGATATGGCGAAAGTGGACATCCTTGTCTTGTCCCTGAGTTTAGAGGAAATGCTTCAAGTTTCTCTCAATTTAATTTGATGTTGGGGTGTTGGCTACTGGCTTGCTGTACATTGCCTTTATTACTTCTAGGTACGGTACTTGTATGCCCATTCTCTCCAGAACTTTTAGCATGAAGGGGTGTTGGATTTTGTCAAATGCTTTTTCTGCATCTAGCAAGATTATCATGTGTTTTTTCTTTCATCCTGTTTATATGATGAATTACATTGATAGATTTTCGTATTTCGAACCATCCCTGCATTCCTGGGATGAAAGGTACTTGATCATGGTGTATGATACTTTTGATGTGTTCTTGAATTTATTTTGCTATATTTTATTAAGTATTTTTGCATCTATGTTCATGAGGGATATTGGTCTGAAGTTCTCTTTCTTTGTTGGCTCTTTGTGTGGTTTAGGAATCAGTGTGACTGCGGCCTCATAGAATGAGTTTGGCAGTGTTCTTTCTGATTCTGTTTTGTGAAAGAGTTTGAAGAGTATTGGTATTAGCTGCTCTTTGAAGGTCTAGTAGAATTGTGTGCTAAAACCATCTGGCCTGGGCTTTTTCTGGTTGGGAGATTTTTAATGACTGTTTCTATTTCCTGAGGAGTTATAGGGCTGTTTAATATGTTAACCTGATCTTGATTTAGCTTCAGTATGTGGAATCTATGAAGAAAATTGTCCATTTCGCTTAAGTTTTCAAGAAAACTGTCCATTTCGCTTAAGTTTTCAAATTTGGTGGAGTATAGATTTTTAAAGTAGGACCTAACAATTCTTTGGATTTCCTCAATGTCTGTTATTTCTTACTTTTCATTTCTGATTTTGTTGATTTGGGTTTTTTCCCTCTGCCTTTTAGTTAATTTGGCTAAGGGTCTGTCTATTTTGTTGATTTTCTCAAAGAACCAACTCTTGGTTTCATTGATTCTTTGTATAGTTCTTTTTGTTTCTAAGTTGTTGGTTTCAGCCCTAATTTTGATGATCTCCTGCCTTCTGCTCCTCTTGGGAGTGTTGCTTCTTTTTTTTCCAATTCACCCAGTTTAGCTGTTAATTCACTAATATGAGCTGTCACAATTTTCTTTTTGAAGGCACTTAGTGCTATGAACTTTCCTTGTACCACAGCTTTCATTGTGTCCCATAGGTTTGGGTATGTTGTTCCTTCATTTTCGTTGGATTTTAAGAAGTCTTTGATTTCCTTCTTTATTTCTCCACTGACCCAGTAGTCATCCAGTAAAGAGTTGTTAAGTTTCCATGTGTGTGTAGGCTTTCTGTTTCTGTTGTTGTTGAAGACCAGCTTTATTCCATGGTGGTCTGATAAGATACAAGGGGTTATTTCAATTTTCTTGTATCTGTTGAGGCTATCTTTGTGTCTGACTATATGGTCCATTTTCGAGAATGTTCTGTGCGGTGCTAAGAAGAAGGTATATTCCTTTGTGTTTGGGTGAAAGGTTCTGTAGATATCTGTTAGGTCCATTTGGTTCATGATCTCTTTTAGGCTCATTATTTCTCTGTTTGGTTTCTGCCTTGTTGATCTGTCCATTGTTGTGAGTGGGGTGTTGAAGTCACCCACTACTAATTTGTGGGGATCGATGTGTGATTTAAGTTTTAGAAAAGTTTCTTTTACAAATGTAGGTGTCTTTGTATTTGGGGCATAGAGGTTCTCTTGATGAGTATTTTTTTTAACGAGTATGTAATGCTGTTCTCTATCTTTTTTGATTAACTTCAGTTGGAAGTCTATTTTGTTTGATATTAAGATGGCTACTCCAGCTCGCTTCCTGGGTCCATTTGCTTGGAAAACCTTTTCCCAGCCCTTTACTCTGAGGTAGCAACTATCTTTGTTAGTGATATTAGTTTTATTGTATGCAGCAAACTGATGGGTCTTGTTTACGGAGCCATTCTGTTAGCCTGTGTCTTTTTATTGGGGAGTTGAGTCCATTGATGTTGACAGATATTAGTGACCAGAGGTTGCTATTTTCCATTATTTTGGTGTAGGTGGTGGTTCTGTGTTTCTTGGTTTAGTTGTTGTGGTGTTTTCTGTTTCCTCTGTTTTCTTGGGTGTAGTTATCTTCTCTGGGTTGGAATTTTCCTTCTAGGATCTTCTGTAGGGCTGCTTTTGTGGGTAGATATTGTTTAAATTTGATTTTGTCTTGGAATATCTTGTTTTCTCCATCTATGTTGATAGAGAGTTTTGCTGGGTATGGTAGTCTGGCTGTGCCCCTATGTTATCTCAGGGCTTGTAGGATATCTGTCCAGGTCCTTCTGGCTTTTTCAAGTTTCTGAGGAGAATTCAGGTGTAATTCTGATGGGTCTGCCATTATATGTTACTTGACCTTTTTCTCTTTGGCTTTTAATATTCTTTCTTTGTTCTGTACATTTGGAGTTTTGATAATTATGTGACGAGAGGAGTTTCTTTTCTGATCTAATCTGTTTGGTGTTCTGTAAGCCTCTTGGAATTTTATTGGCATCTTTTTCTTTAGGTTTGGGAAGTTATCTTCTATGATTTTGTTGAAGATTTTTTCTGGACCTTGGAGTCGGGAGTCTTCTCTTTCCTCTATGCCTATCATTCTTAGGTTTCATCTTTTCATTGTGTCCTTGATTTCTTCTATGTTATGGGTGAGAACTTTTTTAGCTTTCTCATTTTCTTTGGTTGTTGTACTGATTTCTTCCACTGAATCTTCCATGCCTGAGATCCTGTCTTCCATCTCTTGTATCCTATTTTTCATACTCATGTTTGTTGTTCCTATTTTCTTCCCTTGCTTCTCCACTTCTACTCTTATCTCTGACTGTGTTTTCTTTATTGCTTCCATTTCCAGTTTCATGCCTTGAAAGATTTTATTCATTTTATACATTTCCTGCTCCAATTTGCTTGTCTTTCCCTGGAAATCTTTCATATCTTTTAAATCCTTTCATTGCCTTGTCTCTTTTCTGTTCAAGTTGAGCCACTTTGGCTTGGAGCTCTCTAAAGGCATTCTCCGTTGCTTTCGTGTGGACTCTTTGAATTCCTTCATACATTTAAATTCTTCTTAAAAGGACTCTATCACTTTCCAGAATGTAGAATTGTCATCGTTTTCATGTGTTTCAACTATGGTGAAGTGGTCAGGGCTTGCTGTACTAGCATAGCTGCATTTTGTTGGAGTCATATCTCCCTGACTTTTGTTCTTCCAGTTTTCTTGTTTTTTTTTGTTTTTTTTTTTTTTGTCTGATCCTTAGCCATTTGGTTGTTCTTAGCTGTTTGTTCCTGGTGCCTTCTGGGTTTGGTGCCAAGTGGGGCGCTTTGGTGTAGAAGTCGTATCGCTTGGTGACCTGTAGCTTTCCACAGGCTGGATGGGGCCTTGTGTGGATGTTCTCAGTGTGTCTCCCAGGGCTCACCCCTTCCTGTTTTGTCCCAATTGCAGACTCATGTGAGGGGTTGTGATGGGATGTGTTCCTGTAGGTTCCTGGGATCCAACTGGTCTTAGTATAGATGACAGTGCATGTTGGCAGGCCGCAGACTTTTGGGTGTCGTTGTAGCTCCCCTGCAGCATACGTGTCAGGATGGTTTTTGTGGTCCTCCCCAGCTGCTCTCAGGGTGTTCTCAGGGTCAATGTGGATCTAATAGCCAGAAGCACTGTGAGCTGGTGCAGCCCACTCCCAGGCAATGAGGAATGGCCTGGGATTGTTTCACTGCTCACAAGGCAGAGCTCTCTATGTTGCACACTAGGTATTCAGCATGTATCGGTTCTGCTGGTATGGTCCTGGGTGTGTAGGAACAGATGCTGTGGACTCTGGAGGTCCCAAGTTTGCCGGTTTGGTCTGCCAGCTGGAGTCCTGAAAGAATCCAATTCTGACATGGAGGGAGTACAGCAGCACTCCCCAGGCCAAAACCTCACTGTTCCAGGGGTGGAACTATATATGCTGAAGATCTGGCTTCCCGCCAGAAGGGGCAGCACTAGCAAAAGAGTCTGATAATAACCCCACAATCTGCCCAGGGCTTGGACCCTGTGGAGAACAAATCTGTCTTCCACCCTGGCCACCCACCTTTCTGCCACTCTCACAGCTCCAACTATGTCTGTCTGGGGCTGACTGGCAATTGGAGCCACTGTCTTCCAAGTTCCGGTACTCTGCAGTGGAGCTGCAGGGTATCCTGCTGCCGGAAGTGTATCCTGCTCCTCTGTCCAGCTGCAGAGTTTTTCTCAGTGACTGTAAATCCAATAGAGGGGCCTGTATGTATGTCCAACACCCCTCTGGGGAAGCACAAATATGCCTGCGCTTTCCACAATGCCAGTGTGGACCCGCCGTCCTCTGTGGCTCAGGCGCTCAGATTGCTTTGGTTCCACCCAGAGCACATCCAGCTCCCATGGCTCCGGCCGGCTCTGCCTACCATTCGCTAAATAACCAGAAAGCCTGTGTGGAATCTGGGAGCCCAGGAGGCTGGTGAGTAGTAACCCTGTCTGGGGGTTCGGAGCTGCCTGCTGGGCATTGGAGTGGCTCTTACCCTGACCCTCTCCTGGTAACTATTCCCGGGTTCCATGGCTTCCGAGCGGATCCTGCTGGTATGTTTTTTTAGTATGTCCGAGAGAGGGTAGGAGAGTCCTGCCCAGGGACTTTTAATGGTTCTTGGGTAGCTGGGTGAAACCCTGCAGGTTCACACTACTCAGATTGTTGTTCAGTGTCTTATAACTCTGTGGTGTTATAGCTGTTTTCCCCACATTCAAAATGCTTCCATGTGGGCCACCGCCTTCTTGGATCCCCATCTCTTAAATAATTTAAGTAAGTAAAAGGAGCAACAGACATTTTTATAGTTTGAAAGCAATAATTTATAGAGTCAAAAGGTAAATCGTTTTACAATGTATAATTACATTTAAGGTTGTTTTGTTAGAGGACAATAATCAACTCTGTACTATAAATAAGTTTATATTTAATGTTTTAATTCTTGATCATCTAGAACCTGATGGTAATCATAAGTTAGTGGATAATTGAAACTTTAAAAAAATGAATTACTTTTATTTTACTTTTTAAAATAAGGGCATTATTTTTTATGTAAGTTGAATTATACCATTTTATTATACTGAATTTTTTGAAGTTTTTTTTCTCTAAATTACTTTAGGGGTTTCTGTGTGTGTGTGTATTTTTTAGGTGTATGGATATTTTGCCTATATGTATGTGTACCATGTGCTTTCTGATGCCTGTAGAGGCTGGAAGAGAGGGTATCAGGTAACTGGGATTACGTATGGTTGTCAGCTGCTATGTTACTGCTAGGAATCAAATCCCAGTCTTCCAGAAGAGCAGCGAGTACTCTTAACCATGGAGCCATCTCTCCGGCCCCTAATGTGTGTAGTTTCTTACCTTTATCTGGGTTCTTGGTTATAAAAAATGCTTTTTACCAACTTTTGTTTTACAAAAATTGAAGCAAGGTATGCCTGTTTCTAAAAATGGGCAAAAGCAATAGTGAGTATTTTTTTTAAATAATTTACTTTTTATTTCTTCAAGTTACATCTCAATCACAATCCCCTCCCTACTCGCCCCTCCAGTCCCACCCTTCCACCCTCCTCCCCCTCAGCCCCACCATCCTCTTCCCTTCTTTTTTTTTTTAGTTTAAGGTATTTATTTTTCCCCCCAACAGCTCTCCCTTTCAGTCCAAATAATGGTTCTTTTTCTTATAACTATAAATACAATACAAAACAACAGAAATAAATAGGCCACGATTATAAGAGTTATATGGCTTAGCATACATTCCCAATGTCCAGTCCATATGTATTTGGCACCTGACTTTAACATTCTACTATCTAACCATCTCCATGAGTTTAAAGTTCTATATCTAACTCAGCTTTCATACTAACTTGCCTCATAATTTTAAAAATATCTTCTTAGATCCAGAACACCCTCTTGATTCCTAAACAACTCAAAATTTAACTATGAGACTCTAGGTATCTATTCTTCAACCACCTCAGAGACCTGAGAGGGATAAATATATCTGATTATATAGGAAGTGCAGGGCCTGCAGCTTCCAAAACTAAAAAATGACATACCAGTGGCTGCCTGGACAGTTCCCATTTTCTCTCCATACATTACAGCATCAATCTTCAGCCATTTGGCCCCATTTCTCTGACAGACATTGGTTGTAGAGCAGGAATTATGAAGGACTTACCTACCCTGTCTTGGCAGAGCTAGGCTGTCGACTTACCTGCTTCCAAGTTTTGTCCTTTTTGGACAGAAGTCTGTCTACAGTTGAAGCAAGTGGTTTTTCTTGCCAAGAGAATGGCTTACCACCAATTCAATCATCTCCCACTGGAGATTCTTCGATGCTCATCTTCTACTTGGAGTAATATAGGGGGTGCTGTCAGGAGCTGACATGTCTCGATATCAAAAAATGTTAAGTTAAGAAAACATCTTTGAATGCCATATTCTGCAGATCTCTTGAGGTTTTTGAAGATGCCCTATCTATCTCTTATATTTAGATAAGCAAATATTGCTTGTCTCTTAGCAACTTGATTTCTGATTAGCTTAGAAAATAACTGTGATAGACTGTCATAGTAACTAACAAAATGACACGTTTTCATGACTATTAGTTTCCGTTTCTTAATTATCCTAAACAGTTTATGTCGGTTGGTAGCGAGAGGTCAAAACTTGACATTTCATTTTTAAGTATTACTATAAACAATACCTTTAAGAAGCGTTACCCTTAATTTTGTATCAATATACAAAGATCAATACCAATGTGGCCAAATATAATCTTAATTTTGTATCAATATACAAAGATCAGTACCGATGTAGCCCAATACAATCTTAATTTTACATTAATATACTAGGGTCAATACCATTGTGGCCAAATATAATCTTAATTTTGTATCAATATACAAAGATCAATACTGATGTAGCCCTATACAATCTTAAATTTGCATTAATATACAATGATCAATACCAATTTAGCCAAATATAATATTAATTTTGTATCAGTATACAAAGGTATAAAGCTATATTCAATAATCTGTCCTTTTTTCTTGTTCTTTCCTATACTATGTCTATGTCCCATTTTTCTCAAGTCTGTTCACTCCTATATAGGAGAGAAAGGAGGATACAGAAAAGCAAAAGAGAGAAGTCCCTGGGTCTAACCTCCAAAACCCATTTAACAAGACCATTTAACAGCTTGTAGTCTTTTCCCCTAAATAACAAAATTTTCTATTATCTATCAAATAACCAAAGGGGGAGAACACCCTCCCCACCTTCTGGGGATGGGACGTTGTTCTCTTAAAATGACTTCCTGCTGATTTGGGACATAGTAAACCTGTTTGGGGCCCAAATAAGAATGGAAAAATGGTTAAAACTGTTAATAGAATCATTTGATGTTCAGTCCCTTTGTGCTCAGCTATTTAGATGTCCTACGAAGTTCATAGACAGAAGCTGATCTTCAGAACTTTACTGAAGATCTGGCTGGAGTAGTCTGTGGAGCTGAACGATCTTAGCGATTTTGAGTTGTTGTGGTTATAGACTTTTGAGGAAACTGCTATTGAAGAAGTCTGCAAGGCTGGATCATCTGGGCCACTCGTCTTCTTTGGTGTCTGATCTGTTTTCTGCTGAGGTTTCCGTTGTCCAGTTGTCCCTGGATTCCTTGAATGGATGCTTTAAATCTCCTGGAAAGATAAGAACAGAGCCCTGCCCTAATCCTAACTCTGGGACAATTACCTTTTTTTGGGGGGGTCAGGTAAGATTTTTCCTGGAGCAAATTTGGTTTTTTGGTAATATATAAAGTATTACCTTTCAATCCGGATTAAAGAAGAAATTATTTTGATATTTTGGAGCTAAACAAACCTTTAGTGTATATATTTTGAGATCTCAAAGGACAATTTGTTTGAATTGCAGCCTGCCTTTTGTAAGTAGCTTTTAAACTTAAATCTTTCCAAATCCTATGTGCCTGTCTCTGCATTCTAAATTTTGGGATCAAAGACATGTGGTTTCCAACTGATGGGATTAAAGATGTGCTCCTCCACCCCTGGATCAAAGTTTTTCTCTGTTTAGAGTTTGTTTTGTATCAGGTGGCCTTGAGCTCTGAGATCTGCCTGTTTCTGTCTCTAGTGTGTTGGGATTAAGGGTGTATTCTTCCCCAATGATGTGACTAAGGGTGTGCACCATCACCACCCTGTTTCTTGTAACTCTAGAATTTATAAGACAACTAACTCTATAGTGATCCTCCTGTCTCTACTGGAGGTAAAGGCATGGGCTAACACCATGCATTATTTTACCTTAGCTCTAAGTTTTTTCAACTCTTGGAGGTTTGTAAAACCAGGTTGAACAGCTGTCACCTTTAATTTATTTACAGTGTTTTAAACCTGTTACCTGCTTTTTAATGCCAAACCATGGAAATAGCCTATACCTCTACAAAAAAAAAAAACCAAAAAACAAAAAAAACTTTTAAGCTGCTATCAAGTTTGTGTAATCTCTGTAGTCACCTGCAGTCTAACATTCTAATCTGAAATTAAGGCCATTTTCTTTT
>CAJQZJ010032488.1:4837947-4856891 GCA_907164525.1 Lophiomys imhausi | reverse complement strand
GCCGGCCTCAGTGCGCCTGTTGCTGACTGCCTCAGATGCTTGGGTGCCAGGGTGAGTGACCCACCCGCCCCAGTATTTGTGGAGAACACACTGTCGTGGGCTCTGTTTGCAGGCAGTCTTGGCTCCTAATTGCTTTGCTGTGACTGGGTTAGGTCTCTGCCTCTCCGCTACAGTGCACACTGTGCCACCATGTTGGAAACTTCGGAAAAAAATAATCTCACTTACCTTTGCTCTTGTGGTGCGGCTCGAGTGCAGGCTGGATATCAGGCAGACAGGCGGGGCCGCTGGTCTGTGGCTGGAGCCGTGGGCTGGATCGCTCCTGGGATAGATCTCTAGCCAGAGCTCCTCTCCAGACCGGTGACGGAGCTGGCTGATCTCAGGGTTGTGTTCCCGGGAACTGCGTGGGCTCTTTTACCTGGTGACCGGTCTCAATGTTCGTTGTGGGCATTCAGACACCGTCTGTGCTACACTGTAGGCTAGGGGACCTCACATTCACTCCACAATGACTAATCTCATTCACCTACTACTCAGCTGCACTGCTCTATGGTCGGCGCCATCTTGGATCCTCGGATCAAAAGCAATAGTGAGTATTTTGAGAGTCTTCTTCCTAAACAAGAATTAATGGAGTAAGTATATCATCAGTTACATACTAGTATTGTCTTAGTTACTTTTCTGTTGTAAAGAGACACCATGACCAACACAGCTCTTACAAAGAAATCATTTAATTTAATTTAATTTAATGTTTACAGTTTCAGAGGCTTAGCCTATTATCAGCATGTCATCAAGCATGGCATCAGGCAGGCATAGTGCTGGAGAGGTAGCTTGAGTTCTACATCCTGATTCTCAAGCAGAGAGAAGGTGGGTGGAAAGAGAAGAGAGATTGGGCTGGCATGGACTTCTGAAACCTCAGAGTCCAATCCCAGTGACACACTACCTGCATACACCACACCTCCTAATCCTTCTAATCCTTTCAAACAGTTCCACTCCCAGGTGGCGAAGCATTCAAGTATATGAGCCTATGAGGGTCATTCTTTTTCAAACCACCACAATTATCAAGAATCTTTCCCCATGCTAAATCATCTGAATCTAGTATAGATTCTTCCTCTTGCCTCTTACCAGTGTGCTTAATCCCTACCCTGACTTAAGTGTTACTATGTATGAAGAATATTTTTTACCTTCATGGTTTTGTTCTTTCTTTAAATAAGAGAAACAGAATGCCAGAGTTTCAAAAGAAACTAATTTACAGAGAAAATAAGGAAAGAATATATTAAGGGAGAATTTTTATGTTGGGCATATTTATGTGTTCTGAACCCTCATTAAAATCCCCATAGAGAGGCTGGGGAAATGTCTCAGTAATTAAGAGTATTCTCAAGCCCAAGCACAAGGACCTGAGTTTGGATCTCTAGTAAAATGCCAGGCATGGCCCATTCTCCTATAATCACAGTGCTTGGGGGGAGAGACTGCAGACAGGGCTTACTAATTAACCCCCCTAGCCATGTTCAGTGAGAAACCATCTCAAGTAGTAATGGAGAGAACAAAATCCTGCTCTGGTTTCAAGCTTTTTAAAATGTAAATTAAATGTGGGGCCAAGGAGATGGCTCAGTGGTTAAAGCACTTCCACACAAGTGTGAGGATCAAAGTTAAAATTCCCCAGGACCCACAAAACTGCAGGGTGAGTCTGATGGCTCACCTGAGTTCCAGTCCCAGAAAACAGAGAGAGAGGACCCCAGAGCAAGCTGGCTATCAACACAAGCTACATTGAGTTTGATGGAGAGATCCTGCCTCAACAAATACGATGGAAGAGTAATTCAGGATGATTCCTGACTTCCACCTCTGAACTCCACATATGTGCACACCCCCTACACACATACCCACACATACACATACGTACACACACACATGGAAAACAGTGAAATTACATTTAACTGCAGCATTAATGGGGTTATTCTTCCATTTTGTATAGGCAATAAGACCTCGTCTTCAACTAACTTGATTGTATAAGTATCTATAATAAACAAAATGACCAGCATGTAAAGACCTCTTTGCTTAGCTACTCCCCAGCCACAGGCTTCACCTTTAGGTTTCTGTACTTCCTATGGAAAAGCAATCTCAATCTCTCTGTTTCTCTATCTCTGTCTGTCTGTCTGTCTGTCTGTCTGTCTTATGTGTGGTGTGTTGTGGTGGTGTTCATTTTTGGTTTTTTTGCCCTGCTTATTAGTTTGGTAGAAAGACTTTGAATACCAGCACAGACTATGTAATGAGAATGACTATAAAACAAGTTTATGATGGTATTACCTACTTGCTTTAGTATAGGCTTTTCCATATTTAGTTACAGAATAGAAAATAAAAACATCAAAATGAATGTCTTTTATGTAAAGCAACTTTCATTACTGAGAATCTATTTAATTATGAAGAATATTGTTTAAGTAAGTTAATTATCTTTTAAGATTCAGAGTAGCTGTCTCATTTGCTGTTGCTTAAGTTTCTGGAGCTACTAGAGACTGGCAGTTATTTACAACTTGTGCTTTAATATCTTAGTCAGGGTTCACAGGCTGCTGTAAGGAATGCAATTACCAATTATCATATATAATAGAGCCTTAAAAAGAAACCTTTTTTTTTCTTTTCTTACACTCTTGCAACCGTGAAAAGTGAGTTAGAACCAAAACATTTATAGGTCAGTGGCTTCTTAAATGTCTTATTTCTAAGGAAATACCCACCAGGTTCTAATTGTTTTTCAGAAATAATGATTGTTTGATATATTTGAATTAGTAATATGAACACAAGCATACTTTCTTTTTTATACTCTTAAAGAAACTTTTTAGTGGGATGGAAAAACACTAGCTTATCTCTCAAAGTATAAACTTGTCTAAATACCCTTTTCAAAGCTCTGAGGTGGACCTTGAATCCTGTTAGGCAGGCTTTCATGTGGGCATACTCACATTCCACCTGTCAGTGTACCTACAGGTACAACCACATAGCCACACCCTCTGCTCTGCCCTGTCCCTCAGGGGACACTGACTGAGAGACCTTTGGCTCAGCGTGCAGGTTATTTGAGTAGCTCAGTCCCAAGGAACTATCCGTTTCTGAACAGTGAGGCTTGGAGAACAAGGCAAGTTCAGCTGCATTTCTCAAGAGTGCTGCCATGGAGATCTACAAGCTGACCTTGCCTGCCAAGATCTGCTTGGAAGGCTCACTTATTGCCACACGCCTTAGATACTGAGAGCACTTCTATTGCTCAGCTACGTATATCTTTATAGTTTTAGTCTTTCATTTGTCAAGGGCTTAATTGTTCTAATCAGGACTTTTGTTTGTTGCATTTGTTTTTGTTTTTGGTTTTTTTCCACCTTTGGTTTTGACTTGATGGACTTGTTTGAAATTTGAGGAATTTTTTTTTAAGCTTAACTTTTGATCTTTTTTTGTTCAGTTTGTATGAATTAATTTTACTTTTGCATACTAAAAAGAAAACTTTGTGCTAGTATAGGATGTCTTAATAAGCTCAAAAGGAACTTTGTAATGTACTTTTTAAAACCCTGATGGAACAGACACAGACGCTTGCCAGCTTTATCCAGAATGGACTCCTACAGCATGTATTTGGCCACTGTCCCGCCCAGTGGCTCTTGGCTGGAAGAACAGGAAGAGGACTTTTATGAAGTTGAATCTCGGGTGCCTTTGCCATATCCTTATCCTCTGTCTGAGCATTTGGATGAAAATAACTCAGTAATCATCAACACTTCTATTTTTCATTTTACTCACAAAAGAAACGGACACATATTAAAGGTTATTTCTAAAATTTCACTGCCTACCCCTCCTTATTCAGTAAGTATGCAACAGTGTAGAAGTATAGCAACTGTAATGAGATGAAAATGGCCTTGTCTTCACAAAGGCTGAATGGAGCAGAGTGTTCTCCTATTGTTGGAGTGTTACTGCTCACACACCTGAGGTGGGCGGAAGGGCTTAATTTGCTCCTAAAACTCCAACTTAGCTGCTTTTGACTTCAGAGAGCAGAATGAGCTAAATGTAATATTTCTCAATGCCAGCCAAGCTATTTAAAAAGATCTTTCTGCATCTTTGTGTAATACTGATTCAAAATAAAAAATGGAATGACTGTATTTGAGAGAATGGGTATGGGACTGTGTAGACTTGCCTTGTGAATTGCTAAGAGAGTTAGAATATGTTTGTAATCAGTTACCCCGTTTGCTGTAGTTCATACAAGGGAAAAGGAACATGTATTTTGAAATTTTTCTTACAACCCTGGGGACTTATTTTTTCTGTTTTAATAAGTCTCATCAATTCTATAGAGAAATAACCTTTTCAGCTTTTAAAGTGAAGTGTATTTTGTAAACACTGCTAAGATAAATATTCAGCATAAAAATGCCTGCATGTTCAGCATTTCTGGTTCATAGTATCCTTAAATGTGTTGGGACCACTCTCTCTAGGCTATTCAGCATTTGTTATGACTTGTATGACTTTAAGTATAAATCCCAGCTAATATTTAACATGCCAGATGATTTTCAGAATAGTTTCATTACCTCACCAGCAATTTTTAAAGTGACAGAATATTGACTAATGTTTTATCCACACATTAATGTTGTTGGCTAAAAAGTAAAAGCTCTGACCCTGACTTGTTACACATTGTGTGTTGTTGCACATAGTGGGAATCAACCGAGCCCTTACCTGGGTGGCAGGAATTTAAGTCTAAATGACAGGTAGAAATTTGAGGGGGTATCTTGTTCCAGTGAAGTTTGGATCCCACTATGCTGTCCTCAGTCTAACCTGTTAGCAGCTTTATTCTGTTTGATTGGTTCCACTTTTTCGTTTTGCTTTTTCTTGTTTTTCTTTTAAATCCCTAAATGTGCTGTCATGCTTGCTAGCTTAGATCTTGTGAAATGAGTGATAACAGCAAAGGTTTGGCAATTTACTCATGTAAAGCATGGTTTTATTTTTGTTTTAAATCCTTTGTTGATTTCGGTCATAAAACTTGAAACATGGGAAGAAGTACACCATCTTGGTTACAGCCCTGAACTCACAGAGTTCACATTTTTCAGTAGGTGGCAATTAGGTAACTTACTGGAGGGATTTACATGTGTATATGCAGAAGTGATGGATACTTTTAGAAATAGGGCCAATTCAAAAAAATATTTGTATACAAATGAGTTCATGCTTTATGATGATGTTTCTTTACAATCTAAGTAAGTATGAATTTAAATTTAAAAAGGATAAATTCTTTTCCCAATTAAAAATAAAAGTGGTGATATAGTGTCCATTTCATATGAATTCTCATTGAAATAATGTTTTCAATGATATCTTAAATATCCTATTAAAACAAGAATAGTTGCATGTGGGTATTTTGAACATTTATTTAGAGTAGCGATTCTCAACCTGTGGGTTGCAGACACTTTTGGGGGTAGAATAAACCTTTCACAGAGGCTGCCTAAGACTATCACCCTTCGGGGTTACCTAAAACATAGATATATTTACACTATGATTCAAAACCGTAGCAAAATTAGAGTTGTGAAATAGCAACAAAAAAATTGTTATGGTTGTCTCACCACAACATGAGGAGCTGTATTGAAGGTCTCAACATGAGGAAGGTTGAGAGCCACTTAATTTAGAGTGGTTATAAGCATTAGTAACAGTACATTTTGCATTTGACGGTAAATACTATTTAATGTGAAGCACAGAATTAATATAGTATTAAGTATTATATTTCAACTATTATAGTAATTATATAAAACATGTATAATTATATATTTATATTATAGTTTATAATTATATTCTTAAATTATACTAATTAAATAAATTTGTATATTAAGGGTTTTTGGTACATTACTGATGTTTAAGATAGAAGCCACTATATTTGCTGATATTTTAAATTTAAAGCTTGATAGTTATATCTTCGAGGTGTGCAAAGTCCACATAAACTTAACAGATTTCCAAGACCTACTGTGATCTTGTTGCTGATTCATACAGCTACTTGTTTTTGAAGGCTTCAGGCTCATGCTAAGACAGATAACAAGGAAGGCCCTGACGGGCCGATGACACAGCAAGGACCGTGCCTTTCTGTGATTTCACACAGCTGACCGTGGAGCACTGACCTGTTTGCCTCCTTTTTGAAAGCTGTGTCTCAGGTCTGTCCTGTATCTTTACAACGTGTCCAGGAATGCTGATGCTGATAGCATTTGAAGGGTACTGGATTTTTGATATCAGTCAAGCTTCAGAGTTTTTACAGATTCTTTCAGAAGTGCACAGCCTTTGGTTTAATAAGCTCATGTGCTAGAACTTCATTTATTGTGTCCCTGGGACTTTGCTTTTGCTGCCGTATATTAGTTTACCACACAGTGAAGTCGTTACAGAAGAAGTTACCAGTCAGCATTGAAGGTTTGTCCTAGACCACACAATTACCCTGAAGTCTGTACTAAATACACTAAGAGCTTTGCTTCACTAGCTCTCTACCCCCTTTGTAGGATAGGACGTATGTCCATTGACTTAACGTAAGAAGCACATTGTGTAACTTACTGAAACTGGCCTGTATCTCTTACAGAGAGTGGTGTGCAGCAGGTGTGTGTCTGCCGTGACTGACCCCGCCTGCTGTTAATGTGCTGCAAGTGTTGGACTCTAATTTAATACAGTGTCTCTATTTGGGATCCTCTCTTGGCGTCTTGCTTGTTTATGAGAAATGACACTGAATTCCTAAGACATTTATCTTCCTTTGTGTCCTCTCACCCTCCTGGTTTAGCTTGAACATGCGAAAGTTTCACAGACAGAGTTGATGCGCCAGTCATTTAGACAAAAACAAGAGGTGACAGAGTCACTTAGATGCCAAGAAGAACTGCGCGAGCGCCTTCATGAAGAGTCCAGAGCACGAGAGCAGCTGGCCGTGGAGCTCAACAAGGCCGAGAGTAAGCACCCTCTGCCTTGGACCAGGGAGACAGGGCGTGCTCCAGCCTGAAGCAGGGACCTTGAAGCACGGCCCATTTGTATCTCAAGTGACCACTGAAAACTAGTTGTAGTTTCTCCTCAGAGTTTCTCTAGGCAATTAAAAAAATCTAAACTGTGTGTGGGGGCACGCTCACACATACACCAGTCTATAAAAAGAATGTATACAATTGGAGAGAACATTAAAAATTTTTAGATGATACAAACGTAGATGAGGGTAAGCCTCAGATAATTCCTTAACAATGAGGAAACTGATGCTAAAGGTGCTATTTAAAGGATATAAGGTCATAATTAAATGGTTTATTTCAGGCTTTAAGCCTGTATGTAAAGCCCTCTTCTCTCCTGGACTGTTGAGGGTGTTGACCTTCTAGAATTGCTTAAAATAGGAGCCTTCTCGAGTATATTTAAAATGTGATTCATTTCACAACCATTTGGTGTATTTTAAGCTCCCAGGAGCCTGTCTGTTTGATAGTTGAGTTACGTGTGTGTGCTATGGTGCTTTAGTATAGCAAAGTACTAGACAGTTTAGGGAAATTTCATGTTTACACACAGTGTAGATAAGAAAAAAACTGCATTGTACAAATGACAGTAAAGTTCAGCATCAGGCTTTTGAAGTTCATTCAAGGCTTTTAATAGGATAAAGTGATTTAAAGTTTTGCTAACAGAATTTTTTTATTGTTAATATTAAAATCTAATGGTAAGCTTGGTCTAGATGCACACATCTTGTATCTCAATACTCGGAAGGCTGAGGCAGGAGGATCACAATATTCAAGGCTGACTTAAGGTATATATTGGTAAGACCTTGTCTCAAAAAAACAAACCCTGATAGTGAATATAAGTTAGAAGCAATTCAATTTCCTTACATTGTGTCTTATAGGTGTCATTGATGGGTATTTGGATGAAAAAGCTGTTTTTGAAAGGCAAATTCAGGAAAAAAATGATATAATAGATCGTCTTGAACAGGAGGTGTTATGTCAGAACAGCAGGCTGCAGGAGCTGGAATCAGAGCGACAGCACATGCAAGAGGAGCGGGAACTGCTGTGCAGGCAGAAAGAGGCCCTGAGAGCAGAGGCCAGCCCTGCCGAGCAGCGTATGTACTGAGACTTTGTTTGTGTAGTTCCATGCTCGTGTGACAGATTGTTCACTAATCTGTGCCATTATTGATATATTTTATATATAAACTTGAATCCTAAGAAAACACACTTTAAAGGCAAATGTGTTTTTAGCCATTATGGAATCACATTTTGTATTTTGCCTTTTAAGGATATTCCTGTTAACAGGAAACAAGGATTATTCATTCATGCTCAAACATCTCTATCAAAAGAAAAGAGCTACAAGTGCTGAGGCCGTGTGTTTTGGGTATGACAGAGTTGTTTTAGTGGGAGAAGGGTAATGAAGATGCCATGGACACTGATCTGCTGGTGGTGAGCAACTGTAGGCAGTGTGGGCTTGCAAGCCTGGGAGACCCAGGAGACATCTGACATGTAGGTTAGGAGGATTCAAAGAACAGTTAACTTCATAACAACTAATTTTTACATTTTGAAGTTAAAGCTTGTTGAGTGGTAAATATCTGTCTTTGTGACTGGACTTTGAATCCTGTTTACCACACTCTTTGATTTTGAGCGCACTATTGGGCTGTATAAATTCAGAGTTTCTCTACTTTTACCAACTTAGAAATAAAACCTACAGTTTCTCCTCTGGGGGATGCTCAGATTAGTTTGGCACAGGTTTAGGATAGGAATTTTGAAGGTTAAAAGAGCTCATGTTGGGGCAGGAAAGGTTGCTTACTGGTTAAGAGCACTGCCTGCTCTTCCAGAGGACCTGCTTTCAGTTCCCAGCACCCACATGGTGGCTCACAGCTGTCTGCAACTCCAGTTCCAGAGAATCCAACACCCACCCATTGATATACATGCAGGCAGAACACCAATGCAATTAAAATAAAAATAAATTTTAATAAAGATCTCATTATATTCATATAAAATATGTAAGAGACATGAACCTTGGGCATCAGTGATAACCAGTGACATCAGCTTTTTACTATGCAGATATGCGTTATCATATTTGAGGAAGAAGAAGACGTAACTATGTTTCTGCTCTCTGTTTTGTCTTCACTCTCTTAGGGCCACTAGATGCTGCAGTCGATGCAGCAGCACCTGGAGGTGTGTGCAGAGTTACATGCACTGTTGTTGGCCGGTAGACTCACAACTAAATATTTGAGTGACCCTGGATTTTCGACTAACATACATTTCTAATTTTGGAGTTTCCGTTTGTTGTGTTTGCTTCATACTTACAATTTTTCTTTTTAACAGTAACACAGCTTAATTTATAATAAAAGCATGTTTTGATTTGCTATTAACAACTGAGGTTCATACTCACCATTATCTTATTTCATTTGTTTTTGCCCAGAGCCAAAACCAATTTGATTTTTCAAAGAAAATATTGAGTATTTAAAAAAAAACTATTTTTGTTTTATGAATACATTAACCTCTCTGGTTTTTCAGAGTATTACTTGCAAAAAAAGAAAAGTTCATGAGATGATGGTAGCAAATGGATCAGTAAATTTACTAAGCAGCTTTGTGGCTGCTTTACTTTGATATTAATATCTAATAATAGTATTATTTTTAGAAGAAAATATGTTTTCTATAGATCCCGGATCTGAATGCAGTGTTAGCACTTCAGTTAGTATAAACATTCTAGAAGGTCTTTGTTTTTGTTTTTGCTGTCTATACTTTATCACTACATTAACAACAACTAATCTTCACACAGTCCTTTCTGTACTCCATACACTGTTCTTTACAGTTTTATCTCCAGTTGCTCATATAAACAAACTGAAGACCATCTTATCAGATGTCACAGTCTGCTCTTGATGCACTAATCACACCGCCCCATGCATATTCTCGTTCCCCTGATGCACAAACATATGGACATGGAAAGGTCCACATGGATGTGGATCTAACATACTAAAGCACAAGACTAACTAGAGATTCTGATTGTAGTCATCTTCCTCTTCCTGTTCTCCTTTTCTTGGTTAAAGATTTACAGTATTTGCCTGCTGTGTTCATTGTGTGTGCACATAAAGGTGATTTTATGACTTTGGAATGGACTCAGTTTGCCTATGGTTAAAAATGTGGTCAGCGTTTTCTGCTTTAATTCATTTGAACTTTGATCTTTTCCTAATCATGAAAATGTATTGTTTTATTATTTACTTCATTGTTTTCACAAAAGTATTTTTTTTGTAATAGGCATTCTCAATTTTGTTAATTCTTTATAGTTTTATTACTAATAGTTTGCTTTCTTGTGTAGGAGTAAGACACTTTGAGGTTTCCGGAAGACAATATTTCCTTTTTTCTCTCTCTCTTCTAAGTATTGGTTAATTTTTATTTTTGTAAGTATTAATAAACCATAAATCATTTTAATATAAACATTATTAAGAGATTGCAGCTTTTATATTTCACTTAAGTCAATCTCCATTCTTTTCTAAGAGATTCAGGCAAATCCCAGCCCTCAAGAGGCAGCGGCAAACGGATCTCTGTGAGTTCGTGGCAAGCCTGGTCTATAGAATATTTACTTTTTAATGTATTTAAAGAAATTCCAGCCTTTATTTCATGAAGATAAAGTTTAAAAATAGTAGTCAGTGACTTCATTATCATTATGAATCATAATGTAACCAAATGTACTGTCACATTTGTAAACAGAATTTCTTCAGGAGACAGAAAAACTAATGAAGGAAAAACTGGAAGTACAATGTCAAGCTGAAAAAATACGCGTTGACCTGCAAAACCAAATGAAAGCTCTAGAAATTGATGTTGAAGAACAAGTCAGTCGGTTCATAGAGCTGGAGCAAGAGAAAACTGCTGAACTCATAGACCTAAGGCAGCAAAACCAAGCACTGGAAAAACAGCTAGAAAAAATGAGAAAATTTTTAGATGTAAGTGTCTTTAGCTTGGACTACATTTTGAAACCATGTCTTGGTTGGTTGGACGGACACATATGAATGGGTGGATTAGAGGGTGGGTGGGTGGGGATGAATGGATGGATGATTGATGGATGATTGATGGATGGATGATGGATGGATGGATGGATAGGTAGAGAAATGAGTAAGTGGATGGTTGTGTGGATGGGTGGACTAACAGACTAACGGATGGACAGACGAGTTAGTAGATAGGTGAGTAGATATAGGGGTGGGTGCATGGGTGGGTGAATGGAAGACCACTGGGCTGAGGATGTAGCTCAGTCATACAACCCAAACTTGCTTAGTATTCAGAGTCTCTGAGTTGAACTCCTAGCAACAACAACTAGCAATAAATAAATAGATAGATAGATAGATAGATAGATAGATAGATAGATAGATATTTAATGAATGGATATTTATTTAAAGACAAATTAAAAGTACATCCAGTTTGTGAATGACCATGGGCACCTGGATTTCCCAAATTCAAAGTTAAACTTTTTCTAGTTTTTCCTTTAACTAGTAGCGAAGATAAGTAAGAATCCCAAGAGCTACAACTGTTTCCTGCATAGGAGAGAAGCACAGCTCCCTGGGCTGCGCTTGGCAGTGGGGCTGGCACAGCTGTCACGCTGGTGTGTTCGTCCAAAATTTCATTGGTTTTTTACTTCTCACAGAGCATATCTTCTTTAGGGTTTCATAAGCTCATGACCTTCACTTATCCGAGAATCAGTTGCTCACATTTTATATTTTTAGATATAAGTCTGTAATAGGATTAAACAAACTGAAGTGAAATAGATACTGCTTATCTGTTCTAAGACTGAGTCACCAGTAGAGTTGTCCTTCGTACAAATTCATCTTATTCTTATTTTGTATTTAAAATTGTATGAATAAGAAAAATGTGACTGTAAATGATTTTAAATACTCAAAATTTTGTTGAAGAGCCCAAATAGACAATGTACTATGACCCCACCAAATATGTTTTCTTCTTAAGCCTTTGTGGTTTGGGGTATCAGTGTATCAACCCGTTATCTTTAAACCCTAGCTAAAGGTATATAAAAAATAATAGGGGCAATAAATATTAATAAATAAATAATACTGTTTCATAAGGATCATAGTGTCTGTTTATTTGTTTGTTTGTTTGTTTTTAGACAGGGTCTCACTATTACTTCATGGTTGGTGTAGACCTGGCTGTGTAGACCAGACTGACCTTGAACTCACAAAATCCACCTGCCTTTGCCTCTCAAGTACTAAGGTAAAAGGCATGTGCCACCATGCCCAACCCATTATTATCACTGTCATCATTGTTGTTACTATTGTCATTAAATTTCAGGAACAAGCAATCGATAGAGAACATGAGAGAGATGTATTCCAACAGGAAATACAGAAGCTGGAACAGCAACTAAAGGTTGTGCCTCGATTCCAGCCTGTGAGTGAGCACCAAACCAGAGAGGTAAGGACTCGCTGATGTTATATCCTCCCTTGTATTAATTTATATCTTGAGTGTAAAATAAGGTATCTTTAAAAACTCAAAGTGGATTCTTTACATAGGATCTGAATCTTAAAAATCAAATGAAGTAATTATCATTTAAGTGCAAGGCATCTGTTAACCATGAGAATGTGTTGTATTGGGCTGAGAATGTTTCAGAGCACTTTCGTAGCATATTTGAAGCCCTGTGTTCAAACCCCACTACTGGGGGGGAGGGGATGAAATTTGGAATTATTACCCTCTGTGTATTACATAACTAAATTAACTTCCTTGTTCATTTCTCTATTCTCCCGATAAAAGTGATTCAAGGTTATTTGCAGGCCAGCAAAATGACTGAGTGTGGTGTGCTGGCTAATTTTATGTCAGCTTTCACAGGCTAGAGTTGTCTGAAAGGAAGGAACCCCAACTGAGAAAATGCGTCTGCAATCTGGATGTAAAACATTTTCTTAATTTGTGATTGAAGTGGGAGGGCCCAGTCCACTGTGGGTGGCACCATCCCTGGGCTGGTGGTCTTGGATTCTATAAGAAAGCAGGCTGAGCAAGCCACAGAGAGCAAGCCAGTAAGAAGATTCCTCGATGGCATCAAGCTCCTGCAGGCCTTCAGGTTCCCACCCTGTTTGAGTTCCTTTCCTGACTTCCTTCAGTGATGGGGTACACTGTGGAAGTATAAGGCAAATAACCCCTGTCCTCCTGAGCGTGCTTCTGGTCATGATGCTTTGTTGCAGCAATAGTAACCCTAA
The DNA here is from genome assembly GCA_907164525.1 of Lophiomys imhausi. Taxonomy (NCBI): domain Eukaryota; kingdom Metazoa; phylum Chordata; class Mammalia; order Rodentia; family Muridae; genus Lophiomys; species Lophiomys imhausi. The sequence continues at coordinate 4,843,780 of CAJQZJ010032488.1, read as the reverse complement.
GACATTGGGTAAAGGCACTTGCTGCCAGGGCAAACAACCTGCTCCTGGAAAGTAGAAGTAGGGAACTGACTCCTGCAACTGGTTCTCTCTGAGTTCCATACGTGTGCTGTGGCATATGTTCACACGCACATGCACAAGCACGCGCAGGCATGACTACAATAGAAAGTCATTTGCATTCACTCTTTACTACTTCACCTTCTGAATCTGCTCTAGGGAGTTCTCCAAGCTCCTCTGTCTCTGGGTTTTTACCCTCTGCTTCATTTAAGGTGTGGCTGTGAAGGTTACCCAGTACCTCTTGAGTTTTGCCCTCTGCTCCAATTGTAGTGTTGCTGTGAAGGTTACCCAGCACCCCTTGGCTCTCTAGAAATTGTTCCTGCCTTCTCCCCCGCAGCTCAGAGGCATTCCATAGAGTCTACTGGAAGCACTGTGTCGTCTGAGCATCTGTAACATGCTTGCTCCACTAGTCTTCCCTTCCCGTTGTTTCTCTCTCTACCTGCCAGAATAGTGATGGAGTACCCCAAAACATAGGCTGAGGCCCCTTTTCTTTTGTGCTTCTGTGTTCTTCCCAGCAGTTATGTATCAATGGCCACATCTGTACCTTCATTTCTGACATCTCTGTTGATTATTCAACTTGACTTATTCAACTGCCATCTCTTTCTCCTCACCTCAGGTGACACAGCCATAGAAGACTGTACCTTTCTCAGAAAACATAAACTACTCCTTTTCATCTCACTAAATTTCATATCTTTTATACATTCTCCATTGCTAAGACCTAGAAATCCTCTTCAGTAGTTCTTTTTCTTAGCCCAGTAGCCATCCTGTTGTTTGGTCAAACTTGTACTATATCCATTTTCTTCCTTTGTTCATTTCCATTCATCCTAGTTGTCCTGGTTATTTCTATGAATTTATGTTATAGAACATAAAGTGTTATGTCTTCTAGAGCACTAGAAAAGGCATTTATACCCACTGTTTGTAGTCATTGCCCCTTATGCCTCTAAATGTATTTTTAGCTTTTAGGAAAATCAAAACTCAAAAGAGGTTTTAAACTCTAGAACCTAGAGTAGTAGTTCTCATCCTTCCTAATGCTGTGACTCTTTAATATAGTTCCCCATGTTGTGGTGACCCCCCAACCATAAAAATATTTTCATTGCTATTTCATAACTAAGTTTGCTACTTTATGAACCATAATGTAAATGTCTGATATGCAGGATATCTGATATGCAATCCCTGTGAAAAGGTCATTCTACCCCCAAAGGGACCATGACCCACAGCTTGAAGACTGCTGATTATAAGTTGCCTTGGGTGGACAAGATTAGCTATGTGGTTATAGAGCTGAAGGCATCTGGAAGGCTGTGTATGCCTTTAGGAACCTAAAAGCATTTGTTCCTACCCTACCCGTCAATCCCCACCAGATCTGGAAGCTACCTGGAAATGTATGGCACCATTTCATCTTACTTGCTTTACTGTGTGTTCTCCTGACTTTACTCCTAATCTTACTCCACCTGTCATTGCTTGTTTTTCCTCAGTAGCCTTTTTGTTTTTTTGTTTTGTGTATTGGTGTTTTGCCTGCATGTGTGTTTGTGTGAGTTCTTCGGATCTCCTGGAACTGGAGTTACAGACAGCTGTGAGCTTTCATGTGGGTGCTGGGAACTGAACCTGTGTCTTCTGTAAGAGCAGCCTGCATTCTTAACCATTGTGCCATCTCTCCAGTTCCTGAGTAGCTGGATTACTGTCATCCAAGAGTCTGTAGTTAGATTAAGCCTACTTTTTTTTTTAATGTTCTAAGAGCAATATTTGTTATTTTGGTAATGTATTCAAATTTCTCACTGAAATGTAGTATTTCTGTATTCTTTTAGAATTACAATATGTTTATTACCTTCTCCTTGATGAGTGTATCCATAAGCTATATTATTAATCCTTCCTGTATTCTTCTGTTGCTATTACACAAAGCTTAAGGGACTGCATATCAATCCTAGAAGATAAATCTTTGAACATTCCCTGTTTATTTTGAGCAGGGTAGGAGCCAAGACGAATAGCCCTTAGAAGAACTAAGACTCCTCTCTATACCTCTCCTCATCTCTTCTAGCCTGCAGAGGGCATAGGCTAAACCTTTGCCAAATATCTCTGAACAAAATATAACACATGGAAGACTTAAAGCTCAATGTTCTTCACCTAAGAGCAAGTCAAGAAGCAAGTTGCAAGTCTGTCATCTTTATTATGTCATTAGGTTATAGTGTGCTATGCCATTAGATAATTCACATTATTCAAAATGCATTTCCCTCTTTCTACCAGGATAAGGCCATGATGCTCTTAAGAGAAGTAACTTTTTAAAAATGAGTCCTATGAAAGTATAGTATTTGTCTTTTAACTAGTGTACCCAATTTTATCAGTATGCAAAATGTCCCTTTTGCTAGAGATGACCATTGCTATCCTTAATTTAAAATAAGACTAACATGGTTTTTTATTTATTTTTTATTTCTTCAAGTTACACCTTAATCACAATCCCCTTCCTACTCCCCCCTCCAGTCCCACCCTCCCACCCTCCCTCCTCCCTCTCAACCCCCCATCCTCTTCCCTTTTTTTTTAAGATATATCTCTTTCCCCCCAACAGCTCCCCCTTTCAGTCCAACAACTGGTTCTTTCTCTTATAACAATAAATACAATATGTAACAACAGAAATAAGTAGCCCACAATTATGAGAGTTATATGGCTTAGCATACATTCCCCAATGTCCAGTCCATATTTATTTGGCACCTGACTTTAACATTCTACTATCTAACCATCTCCATGAGTTTAAAGTTCTATATCTAACTCAACTTTCATACTAACTTGCATCACAATTTTTAAAACATCTTCTTAGATCCAAAACACCCTCTTGATTCCTAAACAACTCAAAATTTAACTATGAGACTCTAGCTATCTATTCTTCAACCACCTCAGAGACCTGAGAGGGGTAAATATCTCTGATTATATAGGAAGTGCAGGGCCCGCAGCTTCCAAAACTAAGAAATGACCTACCAGTGGCTGCCTGGACAGTTCCCGTTTTCTCTCCATACATTACAGCATCTATCTTCAGCCGTTTGGCCCCATTTCTCTGACAGACATTGATTATAAAGCAGGAATTATGAAGGACTTGCCTGTCTTGGCAGAGCTAGGTTGTCGATTTACCTGCTTCCAAGTTTTGTCCTTTTTGGACAGCATTCTGTCTACAGTTGAAGCAAGGGGTTTTTCTTGCCAAGAGATAGGCTTGCCACTAATTCAACCATCTCCCACTGGAGATTCTTCGATGCTCATCTTCTACTGGAGTAGAATAGGGGGTGCTGTCAGGAGTTGACATGTCTCGATATCAAAAAATCTTAAGAAAACATCTTTGAATGCCATATTCTGCAGATCTCTTGAGGTTTTTGAAGAGGCCCTCTCTATCTCTTATATTTAGATAAGGAAATATTGCTTGTCTCTTAGCAACTTGATTTCTGATTAGCTTAGAAAATAACTGTGATAGACTGTCATAGTAACTAACAAAATGACAAGCTTGAATGACTATTAGTTTGCATTTCTTAATTATCCTAAACAGTTTATGACAGTTGGTAGCAAAAGGCTGAAACTTGACATTTCATTTTTAAGCATTACTAGGTACAATACCTTTAAGAAGCGTTACCCTTAATTTTGTATCAATATACAAAGATCAATACCAATGTGGCCAAATATAATCTTAATTTTGTATCAATATACAAAGATCAATACCTATGTAGCCCAATACAATCTTAATTTTGCATCAGTATACCAGGGTCAATACCATTGTGGCCAAATATAATCTTAATTTTGTATCAATATACAAAGATCAATACCGATGTAGCCCAATACAATCTTAATTTTGCGTTAATATACAAAGCTCAATACCACTTTAGCCAAATATAATATTAATTTTGTATCAATATACAAAGGTATAAGGGCATATTTAATAATCTGTACTTTTTTCTTGAGCTTTCCTATATTATGTCTATGTCCCATTTTTTCTCAAGTCTGTTCACTCCTACATAGGAGAGAAAGAAGGATACAGAAAAGCAAAAGAGAGAAGTCCCTGGGTCTAACCTCCAAAACCCATTTAACAAGACCATTTAACAGCTTGTAGTCTCTTCCCCTAAATAACAAATTTTTCTGTTATCCGTCAAATGACCAAAGGGGGGAAAAACACCCTCCCCACCTTCTGGGGATGTGACGTCACTCTCTTAAAATGACTTCCTGCTGATTTGGGACGTAGTAAACCTGTTTGGGCCCAAATAAGAATGGAAAAAAAAAAAGAATGGAAAAATGGTTAAAAGTATTAATAGAATCATTTGATGTTCAGTCCTTTTGTGCTCAGCTATTTAGATGTCCTAAGAAGTTTGTAGACAGAAGCTGAACTTCAGGGCTTTACTGGAGTCTGGATGAGGACGAACATCTTTTGAAATACCTGGTTTTGGTGGGTTACTGGGGATTATCAAGGACTTGCATTTATTGCACAAACAACATTCTGCCACTGAGATACATTTTTCAAGCCCCAGAAAGCACTTTTTAAAATGTAAGTATGATTCATAATTTTGAACACCCTACATTTTAAAACATTTTTTCACTATATTTTCAGGTTGAACAGTTAACTAATCATTTGAAAGAGAAAACAGACAAGTGCAGTGAGCTATTGCTGTCCAAAGAGCAGCTGCAAAGAGATGTTCAGGAAAGGAACGAAGAGATTGAGAAGCTGGAGTGCCGAGTGCGAGAACTGGAGCAAGCCCTGATCATTAGTGTGGATGCCTTGCCAAAGGTGTGAAGACCGGGATAACTCTGTGCTCGTCCTGTTCTAGTGACAGCCACTCTTAGCTGCCAAGCCGGTTCTCGTCAGGAAAACTTGTGTCACCCTGTAGACATTAGGATATAGTGTATCTTCAATACTATTTTTGTTTGTTTTACCTCCAGATGTTTACATCTCTTCTTTCTGATACAGGAAGATTAGTTAAACCAAAAGAGTCAATTACAATTTTAAGTGTCAATTACAGCCATGATTTTTAGATTCTTGCCTAATTCCAAAATAAGATGTAATAAAATCCAATCCCATTATTTTACAGAAAACTAGAATGAGTAGAAGAGCAGAATAAAAAGGCTTGGAGACAGGCATCTGGGAAAGGACTTTTGTTTTGTCTGAGGAATGGGTTTTAAATGTCAGCAGTTTGTGTTTGTATGTGAAAAATGAATTCAAGACTGAATATCTGTACCTTTTTGATTATTCTCAAATGTAGAGCTTCCCCTTTTAAATTGGAGAAATAGAATTACTGATAAACAGATAAAAATATAATGAGTAATCAGGGTGTAATGCCTGAAGTTTTGAAAAATGTCTTATGTATTTTTAGGTAGAGGACCAGAAACAGTGTGGAGCCGTAGAGGCTAAACCAGAATTGTCTCTAGAAGTTCAATTGCAGGCTGAGAGGGATGCTATAGACAGAAAAGAAAAAGAGGTAAGGAGTTGCTTTTTAAATGACAAATGTGGTTTAGAAATAATTATGTTGAAAGTATCATTTGACAGAATGACATTATTGTCTGAAAGTGAAGTTTAGAGTGTTTCTCAGTTCACTGCCTCGAAGGTCCTTGAAGATAATAGTCTAAAGGAATAAGCTGATGAAAGGCAGTGTTCATGTGGGAAGGACTTTGAAGCACAGAGACATTTAGATGGAAAGCAGATGGTGTGGACTGACTGAAGAGGAGAGTGGAGAACTGTAGTGTGGGACCATGGCGAGCTGGACCTCTCTCCTGAGGAGAGCTGTAGTGTGGGACCATGGCGAGCTGGACCTCTCTCTCCTGA
>CAJQZJ010032488.1:4825372-4837937 GCA_907164525.1 Lophiomys imhausi | reverse complement strand
GAGAGCTGTAGTGTGGGACCATGGCGAGCTGGACCTCTCTCTCCTGATGAGAGCTGGTACTGTGGGACCATGGTGAGCTGGACCTCTCTCTCCTGATGAGAGCTGGTACTGTGGGACCATGGTGAGCTGGACCTCTCTCTCCTGAGGAGAGCTGGTAGTGTGGGAACCATGTCGAGCTGCAGTTCATGCCCATAATGTAGGTGCTAAGTCACTGCCACATGCTGAGTGTCATTGTTGGGTTTTATTGTTGTTCTTATTTAAAATATTTCTGCGAGAGATTATTGCATAATTATTTCATCAGTGAAGCGTGTTACTAAAATAATAGATTAAAATTATAGTAACTGGGACAGAGTGTGCAGCTCATTACTACAGTACTTGCCTAGCTAGTGCAAGCACTTCAGGTTCCCTAGCATTTACAGATAGTAACAACAGCAGCAATAATTACAGCCCTTTTGTTTTTCTGTACTCCTTACTTGAAAATAATCCCACCCAGCTGGGAATGGTGGTGCATCCCAATTGCCCACGAGGCTGAGGTAGGTGGAAGGATTGGGGTCAGGAGTTCAGTCAGATTTCACAACACAGCAAGACCCTATTTTAAAAGAGAAAATTCATTATTATTACAAAAGTAAATTCAACTTCCTATTTCATTTGTGATATATTTAAACCTTTTTTTTTCCTTAAATACATTTTAATGCCGTGGATATGAGGGTTTTTTTTGTTTGTTTGTTTTGTTTTTTTGAGACAGGGTTTCTCTGTGTATTCCTGGCTGTCCTGGACTCACTTTGTAGACCAGGCTGGGCGTCGAACCCACAGGGATTCACCTGCCTCTGCCACTCCTGGCAGGATATGAGTTTTTAAAAGTATTTATGGGTACATGTTCTCATACACCTGTGTGTAGAAAGAGATCAACCACTGGAATCATTCTTTGGGACCTCTCCACCTCACTTCGTTTTATTTTGCAAAGATTCATTTTATTGTGTTCTTTGTATTTCTATGTGGATATGTGCATGTGAATGGATCAGTGTCTGCCCACCAGAGTCCAGAAGACAGTATGACTGCCCTGGAACTGGAGTTACATGTCATTAGGAGTCGCCCAACGTGAGTGCTGGGAACCGAGCTAGGGTCCTCTCTAAGAGGTGTATGTGCCCTGAACCACTGAGCTGTATCATCTGCAGACCCCCTCCTGACTCCTGCCTTCATGTTTTTTGAGACAGGGCTTCTTTCTGGCCTAGAGCTCACCAGTTAGGCTGGACTGGATGGCCAGTGAGCCCCAGAGATCCACAACAAATGTTTGTTTGATTTCAGTAATATAGAACTGTCAGTAGAGACCAGTGCTTGTGGGTTGTGGTGTGCACTTGAGTCCCCCAGGGACCTGCTGACATACAGGCCTTCTGTGCAGCACAAGCATTTTACACATCCAGTGTACTTCCACGGGCTGCTGAGTCTGCTGCTCCAATCTCACACAAAGTAGCCAGGCTTTAGATCACAGAGCTAAGATTTTGCCTGTAAAATGACACATCAGAAGAGTGGGTATCTCATATAATGTAGGCAGCAACTGTGAGCTGAAATAACTGTGTGTGTGGGGGGTGATAATGCCTTGTTGTAAAAGTAGTTGTAGAAGATAGGAATGTAAATATATATGTGGAAGATAATAACAGGCATATTTACTGGTATATACTGTTGATAAAAATGTGTTCATCACTGTTCTCAGCAATAAACTAATAATACGTGTGCAGAATCACTAAATATATTTAATTACCTACAGAATTAAATACTAGTGTTACAAAAGATAGATAGACAGACAGACAGACAGATAGGTAGATAGATAGATAGATGTCTTTGACATTAGTTGTAAGAAACAGGATAAATGATAGTTTGGAATGGAAGATTCCAGGGTTGGTCATCCCTACAAGTTCCAAAGGTGGTTTTACCACATAGTGGTGGAGTGACCTCAAGGCACCTCATTCCTCTTTGTGACTTTTCCTTCTTTTTTATAATGGGAACAGTCATAGAACAGATTAAATGGGGTTCTGTGTGATGATGTATGACTGTATGTGCACATGGAGGGCTGAACAGCCTTTAAAGCCTTCCCTTGTCACTTACTGAATTCTAGCTCTCTGATGCCGTATATCAAAAACTTTCTACCCCTTTTTAGATTGTAGGGCACCAGCTGCCACCAGGCTGCTCCTACATCTTAGGCTGCTTTTCCTGGAGCAGTTTTGATCACTTAAATAGGCATTTGCAAATCCATTCATTAAACACATATTAAGTAGTTATGAAGGAGTTGGTTAAATGGTTGTTACCAACTCAGTCAGCCTATATGCACATAGTCAGAATAATTAAAATAAATCTTTTCTGTAGTTTGAAGCCAGGTATGGTGACATATGCCTTTATTTCCAACACTCATGGAAATGTCTCTGAGTTTGAGACTATAGAGCAAGTTAGAACTTGTCCCTGTTAGGACAGCCAGGGCCTGTCTTAAAAAAAAAACAAAAACAAAAAAGAATGCAGTTTGAGCATGTCTAGGAATTAAGCAGGTAAACATACCTTAGAAAACCACTTTCCTTTGTTGCCATTTATATGACTTAAACATACATCTTTTGTAAAATAACTAGAACTTTTTTCTGTTTAACAGTAGTATTTGTATAAACTGGGTTTTGTTTTTTGGTTCCCCCCTTCCCCATCTTGGGTAACTTTGGTTCTGTAGATCACAAACTTAGAAGAGCAGTTAGAGCAGTTTCGAGAAGAACTGGAAAATAAGAATGAAGAGGTTCAGGAGCTACATATGCAGCTAGAAATACAAAGAAAGGAATCCACCACCCGCCTCCAAGAGCTCCAGCAAGAAAACAAGTTACTTAAGGTAATTAGCTTAGGAAAATAATTCACATTTTTGATACTTTGTATTTTTGTAAGTATTTGCTAATAGCAACATTAGTAGGCAAATGAATGTGCATGGAACCTATTTGCTGCTCAACCTAGACATTTGAATTCATCATAAATGATAATATTTGAGATTATTTATCAAAGTGTTTTAAGAATAGTGAAGAGTACTGTATTTTATTTTAATTTTATTATATGCACACTATGTTCTTTACAAGACTTAATTAAAGAGATGTTCTGAAAATGACATGTAACGGTCATGTAATTATGAAAGTTATTTTTGTTCCTAGGATGAAATGGAAAAGCTGGAGTTTGCCATGAAGGAATCTGATCCTGTGTCTACTCAGGATCAGCCCATGCTGTTTGGGAAATTTACACAGATACTACAAGAAAAGGAGATTGAAATTGACCGCTTAAATGAGCAGCTTATAAAACTTCAGCATCAACTTGAATTCACAACAGATAACAAGGTGTGCCTGCATTAAATTTGTTTTCAAAATTAATATGAGTTATAATTTTTCAATTTTTATTACATGTATTTATTTTGGAGATGGGAGTGGGAGTTGACACTTGTTCTGCAACATGCTTTTGGAAGTCAGTGCACATGCCACGTGAGCCCCAACAAAGAAACTCAGCTTGGCAGCTTTTACAGTGAGCATCTTGGCCCCGTAAGCTTACTCAGAGGCTGTAACTAGAAGTTTAGACACAAAGTAGTGATAATTTTTTCGTTCCTGTTGAATTTACCTGAGAGTAGAGGACGCGTGCACCTGAGTGTGCAAACACATACACTCATGCCTGCACACACAGTGGCACGAGCAGGGCATCGGGAATGCTCTGTTGTTCTCGTCTTGACACAGGGCTTCTCGCTGAGCAGCTCACTGCTTTGGTTAGTCAGGTGACCAGTGAGCTCTTGGTATCTGCCTGTCTCAGTTCTCAGCTGGGGTTACAGGCTCACATAACACTGCCCAGCTTTTTATACATATCATGGCGATGTGCACTCAAGTTCCCGTGCTTACAGAATAAGCACGCTTAGCCACAGAGTGTTCTCCCTGCCCTTTCCCATGGAATTTTAAAAGCAAATGTCATGTCCAGTGCGGTGGCTCAGCTGCTGAAGGCACTTGCTCAGTAAATGTGTAAAATCCCCTCTGTTCAATGAGATGGGAAGGCTCCGCCTTCAAGAGCCATCTGTCATGTGTACTATTTCAGTACTTCATTCTGTTCAAGGGAATGTACTGATACTTTTTTCCTAGTGGGAAATCAACTGCTCAAGTTTGTGAGCCACTTCACATTTTACAGAACTTCCAGACTGAAGTTCTAAGTAAAAGGAGGTATTTTCTTGGTCTACATTGAAAAGAACATTCCTATGTTAGAGAAAGTATGTTGGTTTGGGACATACTTTTCTCTACAAGGTCCTGTCTTAAAATAGAATTTCCAAAATATAAATATATATTTTGTGTGTGTATGTGTCCCTTTTTCATTAAATAATAGGTTGTGGAAGAAAAAAATGAACTGATACAAGATCTAGAAACCCAGATTGAACGTTTGATGAGTGATCAAGAACTTATGAAGAAAAATAGAGAGGAAGAAATGGAGCAGCTCAATGGAGTGATTGAACAATTGCGGCAGGACTTGGCCAGCATTGAAGAAAAGACTGCAGATGCCAGTGTCCTCCTCGAGTACCCGGACAGCTTCAAACACCAGCTGGATAAGCTGACTCTCGAAAAGCTGGCTTTAGAGCAACAAGTAGAAACCACTAATGAGGAAATGGCATACATGAAAAATGTACTTAAAGAAATCAATTTTAAAATGGATCAGGTAACACAAGCACTATGCAGCTCAAGGAAAGAATGTGCCAGCAAGCAACAACTTTGGAGTGTACATAAGGAAAGTATTGGCATGGCCACCCATGAGCTCAACAGTGACCGACTGCCACCAGAAGATGCCAGTACCCAGGGTGCATCTAAGCCTTTAGAAAATCAGATTTCTTTTACATGTATTGAAGAAAGTACCATCACCTGCAGAAGTCCAGAGGCAAAGTCACTATTACTGGGGAGTTCTGATAGTACCAAGGACTTGGAGCTTACCCAGTATCATAAACGAATAGAAAATATGCAAGAGCAAGACCAGTCTGAAATAGAAATACTTCAAAAGAAGATCACAAACCTGCAGAGAATACTTGAGGAGAAAATTTCTATTGCACTGGTCAATCAGGTCCAACTGGAAGTAGTTCAGGATTGTGTAAAGTCCTACCAAGAGGAGCATATAATTTCAGCAGAACCTGAGACAACAGATACAGAGAAAGTAAACTGTCTGACAGAATACAACACAGAGGCAGAAGTCTCCACAATAGCAATGAGAATAGCAGAGTCAGAGAGCCAAGTCACTGACATACATAGTAGTATAATATCAGAAAAAGAACAAGTGGGCATGGCAGAGAATAACGTTTCAGAAACAGAAAAGAAAGTTCTAGAGCTACAGAAGCTGTTAGAGGATGCCAAGAAAAGACAGGAAGAAGAAAGAAGAAGAAGCTCTGGGTATTTAGAGGTTAGTTTTCAGTGTGATTTTTTTTTCACTTAAAGGTTCTAGGTAATTCTTTTCCTTTGTTCACAAAGTTGATTGATAATTTTCTAATAAATCTGGTGTTTGGTTTACATCAAACAACTTATTCATAATTTCATGAAAATATACTGTTCCTAAAGGATAGGCTTTAGTTTATTTGAATTGTGTAGCACTGAGAGGTTAGAGAGCTCCTCCCTGAAGCATGAGGCTTCTGTACAGACAGAACTCCCAAACAGAGCACACTGCTACCCTCAGTGATTACTACTATGGCTTTGGGATGATCTGACTGAGTGACAGTCTAGAGTCGCCTGAAGCTCTCTGCTGCTCATGATTGGCCTCATGAGAGTTGGCTGTTTAATTACTCCTGTGCTAGGCTTTTAATTCGCTTGCATATTGCATACTATATTAGATGCAAGTACAGAAGCTGTAGACACAGGTAAAATTTTATTTAATACTCTGTAATTTTTATCACTAAAGTAACGAATGCAAAGGATGTTCATTAGTCTTCAAATATGGCATCTGTTCAATTAGTAGAGTCAAACATTGAAACAGAAGGAATATAAAAATACTGAATTTAAGCTCTGTTCTCTAGGACTTGTTATGGGCTTTTCTCCCTTAATTTCTTTCTAATATATATATGTATACTAACATCATACATTTTAAGAAGTGAAAATTTTCACACCAGTATAGTACTAAATTAATATGGGGAACGTCATTAGCTCTTACAAATTGTATACATGATGAGATTTCATTTTTCATGGGGAAAAATTGTTGGAAATCTGTATGTCTTCTTAGGTAAAGATCTGAAAGCACGGTTATTTCTTACTGTGCAGAAGACAATATAGAGACTTGGTGTCTCAGTTAAGTTTACAATCTGAAGTAATAGAAATGCAGTGTTTGTAACAATTTATATTGTAAAGGGTAATAATTTCACATGCAGGATTTTCCCACCAGCACTTGGAACTACTTTATTGTAGGTACTAGATATTAAAAATGATAATAAGACTTGCCGCCTACGACATCATGGTCTAAGAAATATCTTGGTCAAGTCTGGCATTCTGGTAATTTACCTTCATTCTGGGAATGTTGCTCTGATTTTCTTCATATACGTGACAGTTCTAAAAAAGTCCTTGCTGATTTTAGCAGGCAGTGGTCATTTTGTCTACCAGTTATAGGCAGTCATTTTTTTTAAAGAATTTTTTTGTTTATTTTACATTCCAATCCCCATCCCCCTTCTTTCCCTCCTCCAAGTCCCACCCTCCCACCCTCTTCCCCCATTCCGTCCCCCAGCACCCAGTACCAACCCACTCTGGCACATCAAACTGCATCAGGACTAAGTGCCTCCTCTTCCATTGAGGCAAGATGAGGCAAGTCTGCTAGGAAAATGAGCTCCAGAGGGAGGCAACATTGTTTGAGTCTGAGATATCCAATTGTTAGGGGATCCATTTGAGGACCAAGCAGCCCATCAGCTTCATATATGAAACGGGCCTAGGACCAATCTATGAAAGCTCTTTGCTTGGCAGTTCAGTCTCTTTGAGCTCCCTTGTGCCCAAGTTAATTGGCTCTGTGGGTCTTCTCAAACCTTGTCCTAACTTTTCCTCAAGACTCCCTGATTTTTGCCTAATGTTTGGCTGTGAGTCCCTGCATCTGTTTCCTTATCTGCTGGGTAAGGCTTCTTGGATGACAAAAAAAGTTTGGGTTCTTGTCTAGAACCCTCTCTCCATCCACTGCCGATGTCCATTTTATGTCCCCTACTGAGAGGGATTCAAGCATCATCCCTTGAGCCTCCTTGGTACTTAGTTTCTTTGGGTCTGTGGATTGTACCATGGTTGTCCTGTATATATTGGCTAATACCCACATGTGAGTGAGTAAATACCCTCCTAGACATACACCCCAAATATGCATCACCAATCCACAAGGACATCTCCTCAACTATGTTCATAGCAGCTTTATTCGTAATAGCCAGAAACTGGAAACAACCCAGATGTCCCTCAGCCAAGGAATAGATGAAGAAACTGTGGTACATCTGCACAGTGGAGTACTACTCTGCTATCAGAAACAAGGATATCGTGAAATTCAGGCAAATGGATGGAACCAGAAGAGATCATCCTGAGAGAGCTACCCAGTCCCAAAAAGACGCACAGGCAGTCATTCTTAGCAAAACTCCATTACAATGAAGTGTGCTTCAGACATCACTGTGGTTCTCAATAATGTTCTCTTTTCAACTCCTACTCAGACAACTGATAAGCTAATTCATGCCAGTGGAAACAGTGGAGTATTGGGTGGATTTGAAGCTAATGGAGCTGAAACAGTGGCTACCAAAGAACTCGCCAGTTTTAAAGAAAGGACAGAAAAACTTGAAGAAGAACTTTTGGTAAGATGAGCAGCATAGCTCTTAATTCATTTATTTCTACTGATGTTCATTCCTCTCGATATATTTCCTAGATCTAGTCCTTAAACATTAGTGGTAGGGAAAGCCTTTTTTAGATTTAAGGAAAAATTTTAACTGTCATTGTTAAATTTCTTTACCAGCGTCTCCTTGTTTAGTTTTTCTGGGAATAATGGTTGGGAGGATGCTTTCAATCTGTGCTCTGTGATAGAGAAAGGCATGTTTTAAACAAAACCAAAGATCTCATGTAAACAAAAACTGATGACATAATTTCATTTCTTTGTAATCTAACCATAGCATGTTCAGAGCCTGCAAACTTGGGGCCTCCAGGACAATTTTCCTATTCTGATGCAAATGAGCATTAAATCATGAGCTGTGCTCTCCCTGTATCCATCCTAAGTCCTGTATCTAGTGCACACAAAACTCAACTAATCTCTCTGCTGTTCTGTTTATTATGTTCTAGGTAAAAGAAAGAAAAATAGCATCACTTCAGAAAGACTTAAGCCAAGTTAAGAGTCAACTCACAGAAGCCAAGGAGAAATTATCCTACTTCTTAGAAAAAGAAAATAGCACCGGCAAACAGAAAAGCAGCAAGGTCTCTATGCCAGAACCACTTCCTGTTGCACTAGGTGGCCTGTCTGGGCCCCAGACAGAGGGAGCCAGCAAGATGAGCAGCAGCAATCAGGCTCTGCAGATCCTTGTTGGAGAAGCAGGGTTTCAGGTGGTCTTACCAAGTCGGCACTCCCCAGAAGACGTCACCGTCACCGAGACCCCCAGTCAGCTTACGGGAAAAATTGAACAACTGCAGCAACTACATGCTACTGAGATTTTGGATGTGGAATCCAGTCGTCATATTTTAGAAACGGAAACTTTGAAAAGAGAACATTCTGTTGTGACCCAGCTACTGACTAAAGAGTGTGATACCTTAAAGGAGATGACCCAGTGTCTGAAATCTAAAGAGGTATATCTTTTCATAGAATATACTTTTTCAACACCCTATCATTTTCCTTTCAAAATTTTAAGCTTTTAAGAGAAATTTTCAAGAGTCCCTCTTTTCATGATATAATCACAGTTTGGCATATTTCTGTTGTGTAATTAGATAATGAAGTTCTTATGTGGCTTTGAAGCCTATTGTGATTTTGTAATCATTGAGTATTTCTTCCTATGGCAACATCTGTGAGGAGAAAATTAAACTGGTTATTTATGTATTATTTCAGTATGACTGAATAAATTCATGTCTTTATTTCTCTCTTAACTGTATCAGAAAATAGATGAATGATTCATTGGGTCCTGTTTTTACTAAACAAATTTTAAAGTCATGTATTTTCTGGTCTTGTCTTCGTTAATTAGGGATCCTCCATTCCCGAATTGACATATTCTAATGTTTGCCAAACTAGAGAAATGTGTTGGAGTGGTAAGTTGCATAAAATTCTGGAATGTTTCAACAAGTGGAATAGTATTTGTTTTAAAAGTGTTACTTTGTATGCAGGTAATTACAGATGGTTATTTTCTTAATTTTAGATTCTGAATCGGACTGTGGTCAAAGCCAGGCATTTGAAACCGCATCAGAAGGTCGAGGAGAAAATGAAATTTCAAGTGATTTATTTCCAAAGAATTTAGAGGTACTGGAGTCAAAGCCCTTAGTTAACTTAGCTAGTGTGTTACCCTGTACTGACAGGGTAGTTAATTTGAAGATTCTTCTGGAATCCTTTTGTAGTTTGCCTTCAATCACATTTATGTCTTAAGTGTATAACTAAGTCAATTGGATGCTGTGAGATCATTTAAAACTGTGCAGTATGTACTCAGCTTGTTTAAATTTACGTTTTAGAAAAAACAATGTAATTAATATTATTATACCTTACACTCCCCACATAATTAGCTTTTACAAGCTAAGCTGAATGTGTAGTTTTACTCTTAAACTGTGTTCTCTATTTCTCTGTTGTAACCCTTGTATGACCCTGACTCAGTGTATGTAAGGTATGGTAATGAAGTCTGCAATCATTGCTGGAAACAATGATGTTGAAGGCAGTAAATGACCCACAAAACTAGCATGTGAGCTTAGGTCAGTGCATCTTGTTCACGGGTTTGCTGGCTGTTCATGAAGTCAGAAAACCGACTTCTTCCCTTGTGAAAGATGTAAGACAAAGTTCAGTGTTTCTTTCCATACCACACTTGATGTGCTGTTCAGTGAATAGAGCGGATAGTCTTTTGTTAGGGGAATTGGGCGGCTCACTCTTAGTTAAATGACACCAACAGTCATTTTCTCTTATGCAATATGCAATTATATATATATATATACACACACATCTGTCTGTCTGTATGAAATGTTTTCAAACCGACTTTCTTCCCTGTGTTTTTTGTTTGCCAAGATTATGAAAACAGTCTCAAGATGGAAGTAATTTCCCACATTATTTCTTTTGGTCAAGTCAGAAACTAATCACTAAATTAAATCTTTAATAATATGTTAGAATTTGTTATTAAGGTATGTTAGCCTAATGAAGGATGGAACTTAGAAGTGCAAGCTATGTAAAGACATTGACAGTTTGTTAGGATTGACTCATTGCTCCACGGGAAGCAGACATCTGGGAATGTTGGAATCAGTTCCTTGTCCACAGTGGTCTTTCTAAATCAGTTGAGACTGATGAAACTGCTTGTTTAGCTTTGCATGTCTTATTTTTAGTCTTTGAAATCATAATTTTGCCTTCAATACTTTGTTTTCTAGGGAATAATAAAAGCTGTCAAAAATGAGGGCATGCAGGTGCTTTCTCTCGCATCGTCCTCCTGTACTGAGAAAGAGGACTGTTCCCATCAGCACATCTCACAACCGTGGCTAGAAGAGAGAAGCGCTTACCTTGGTACCATCTCATCTCTTAAAGAGTTAATTTCTAAGATGCAAGTGCAAAGAGAAACTGAGGTATTCAAAGAACATTTTGCTTCTAGATAGTTGTATGTTTGTTCAATGGCAATAACACAACTTATAGAGTAACTTATCTTTTTGCATGTGTTTCATGTGAATTATTTTGTATCTTTCACACCTGAAAATACATATTCCTTTAAACTTTTGGAAAATATATTTTGGTTAGTATACTAGTATTTCTGGAATATGTTTAAAGCATGCTTATTGGAAGACTGACTTTTAATGTTCTGCACTGTGCAGGTGTATGACAACGGCCTCTCAGACTGGCGAGGTGAACTTCTGCTAGCCCTTCAGCATGTTTTCTTGAAGGAGCGTAGTATTTTACTAACTACATTCCAAACTGAGCTGACATCTGTCCACACTCGAGATGAGGGTGGATTATTAAACTGTTTGGAACGAAGAATACAAGAACAGGTATCAAAACAAAACTATTTTGAAGAATGTTTTTTGACTAGTAAGAAAAAGTGGGTTATTGATTTGTTTTAGTCTTGGTTTAAATATAAAGATTAGCATTTAACAGAAACGGTTAAGAATGTATAAAGAAAACTATTACTTTAGATGTTTTATCTTATATTAGTATGTAAGAAACAATGAAAATTAATGAGCTAATTGCCAAACTTAGGAAGTTAAAAAATGAGGAACAGAACAAACCCAAAGAATATAGAAAGATAAAGTTGCCATGCTTTTTTGGTCCTAGTGAAAAATCAAGTCTAATTTCCTGCATCCACTGGTCATATTTTCATTGGCTAGTTAGTCGTGATCTTGTGTTCTATGTGGTTGTATTCATCAGAATTGCCATCACTGGAAATAATATATGATGTGAACAGTTTATATAAGGAGAGGATTAGACCCTGAGTCAGAGGTTTCATAGCCCTTATCTTCATTAACCCTGGGCTCATACTAAGGCATAATGTCAAGGTACCAGGAACAAGTAGCAGAGGCAGAAAAGAGGAAGGGGCTAAGGACCAGGTATGACCTACAAAGACATGTTCAAGGGGCCTGGCTCCTTTAGTGAGCCCCACTCCTAAGGTTTTCAGAACTTTCCCAAGCAGGATCTATTCCACTAAGGGACAAAATTCTCAACACATGAGCTTGTGAGGGTCATTTCACATTCAAACCAAACAGTAGTTATATTTCAAGTTGCCTTATTGTATATTTATTATTGCTTCATTACTGTTGAACATGACCTAGAACAATATAACCTAGGCATGGGTGTTACCCATGCTCATACCTACACCACACACCCATAAAATTTTAAGAATAAAAGTAAAATATATCTGTCATCGCATTTTAAAAGCACAGAATTAATGAATTTTTTTCTTTAAAAAGACAACAACAAAACAAAAACAAAAAAAGCAAAACTATCAAATTCATTGAAGAGGGCCGGGTGGTGTTGCACACCTTTAATCCTAGCACTCAGGAGTCAGAGTCATGTAGTGTTCTGAGTTCAAGGACACGTCCACAGAGCAAGTTCTAGGACAGCTCAGGGCTACATAGAGAAACCCTGTCTTGGAAAACCAAAAGGGAAAAAAAATTATTCAAAAACATCAGCACACAACTTCATGAGAGGTTGACTCAAAAGGATTGCACATTCTTAGTAGAACTTTGTCTCTTAATCTAAGATTTTGTTTTGTTTTATTTTATTTTATTTTTAAGGCTGGGATGTAACTAAATCTGTATGTAAAGCGTATGTATGTATGTAAAGCATATGTATTTATGTAAAACGTATGTATGTATGTAAAGCATATGTATGTATGTAAAACGTATGTATGTATGTAAAGCATATGTATGTATGTAAAGCATATGTATGTATGTAAAGC
>CAJQZJ010032488.1:4803257-4825362 GCA_907164525.1 Lophiomys imhausi | reverse complement strand
ATGTAAAGCATATGTATGTATGTAAAGCATATGTATGTATGTAAAGCATAGACTCTTTGCCTGGCATATGTAAAGTCCTGTTCAATTCTCCAGTGTCTGGGGGGAAATCAGGAAGAAATAGAAAGCTTGAGAAGACCTCTACCAGTAACAGTAAACCAAAAATTAAAAATCTCATGTCCTTAGTGTTCCCATCTCCCAGGTACAAGGTAAACCTGGACTCTCTTGCTTTGCTGACTAGTAAACAACTGTCTGTACAATAAGGGAATGTGTAAAGAGCTCACATAAACTGACCTGAAGGCTTTCTCATTGACCACAGTTAGAAAATTTAAATACTAAGTTAGCTGACTGAGATAGCACATGCCTTTAATTCCAACACTCAGGAGATAGAGGCTCCCGGATCTCCAAATTTAAGGCCTGGTGTTGTGTGACAGAACTGTTCCTGGGGAGATGCTACACAAATACCCCACCCCACCCCCCAAAAAAACCTAAAGTATATGATAGCGAAAGATTATGAAGCAGGGTGAAAAAGAATTCATGGGGCCATATTCATAAATAGATAAATTTTAAAAACAAAGTACAGTGTACAATCTAATGTTCTACAAGGAGCAGTGTACTTAAGGAATTGTCATTTATTAAACAGGGTTTTTTTAAATCAAGTAATAATCAATGATCAGGGCTAAAGTTAGCATAGAGAAGTCATTAAATAGTATTCACTTGATTGTAAAATGTATAACCTTCAGTGGGGAGACCTTGCAGACACCTCCCTGCTCAAGCGGTCAGTCGGTGCACCAGTGAGGTCATCTGACTGATGATGTGAAGGACGCATCACTTTTGTTGTGCCACCATTAAATACATGGCAACAGTTCACTCTTAGAGTATCAGACCATTGTGCATCTGTTAGAACAGGCAATAGAAAAGCAGAGACAGTGACAGGGCAGAGTATGGAGCTGCAGAGAAGCTGTGGTGTGCCTCACAGTGCCACACTGTGGGAAGAGCACCGTAGGAGAGCAATTATGTAGTGACACATGCTCTTAACAATCGGCCTAGCAGTCACTCACACCACACGTCAGACAGAAATGAAAACTAAATCCTGTGAAGCCCTAAATGTGGCCTGGAGAGATGGCTCAGCAGTTAAGAGCCCTTATTGCTCTTGCACACGACCCTGGTTCGATTCCCAGCACTCATATGGTGGTTCACAGCCATCCGTAATTCCAGTTTCAAGGGATCTAGTGCCTTCTTCCAACCTTCGTGGGCACCAGTCACACATGTACACCTACATTCATGCAGGCAAAATATTCACACATTTAAAAAATGAATAAATCTTTTTTAAAATAAGCTGTACATAAGTATTCATAACAGTTTTATTTGTAATTGCTCCCAAACTAGAAACAACCCATTTGTCCTCCAATGGGAAGCGGACCAACTGTGGTACATCCAAACAACGAATATCAACTCCGTAGAGTCTGGAGAGAGTTCAGGGGTTAAGAGTACTGATTGCTCTTCCCAACATGACATCTCACAATTGATTGTAACTCCAGTTCCAAGGATCCAGTGCTCTCTCTGACTCTGCAAGATTGTACATGCCTTGATAAGCTCACACAACCACACACATACACATAAAATGAATTATAAGTAATTTTAAAATAATAAGGAAAGACCAGTAAAACAGCTCAGTAACTAAAAAGGAACAAGCAGTTGACAGTCTCATATTCTGTATGCTGTGTAAACTGTCTCTCCAAATGACAAAATGTTACAGTGACCAAGAACAAATGAGTTTTTGCCAGAGGCTGAGGCTGGGGAGAAGCTGTGACTTCAGAGGAATCTTTACTGAGGTTGCTCTGTGCCCTGACTGTGGCACATGAAATGAACCTCTGTACAGTGATGAAACTTCATAGTGCTTGATACCAAGAAAGCAGTGTGCATATAACAGTGAAGTCTAAGTAAGCCTGTGGCTTAAATAGAACTGTCAGCTTCCTTGTCTTAGCAGTGTGCTGTTTCCAGGTATGTGGGGCATTATCATTGGAAAAGCTAGCTGAGGGAGGGGATACGAGAACTTTAGCTCTTGTAATTAGGACAAAATAAGGTTGGTTGGGGGTTTGTTTGTTTGTTTTGTTTTGTTCTGTCTGAACAAATTAGCCTGTACTCTGCAGAAATTTCAAGGTCCCAAAAGACTTATTAGTTCCATTTTTCATTTTCCTATACAGGACACTTGGTGAAAATTTAAATAAGCTCTCTGTGTTAGAGAGCATAGTTAATTTGTCCCTGGGGCAGAGAGGCAGCTGGGCAGGTAGCAGCACTTGCTGCCACCTGATGGCGCCAGTTCCATCTCTGGACCCCACAATGTGGGAAGACAGAGCCAGTTCCCACAGATTGTCCTTTGAGCACCACGTGCCCACTGTGGAGAACATGCACGCACACAGACACATATAACAAATAAGTAAATGAAGAATAAAAACAAGAAAAAAACAGAAATGCACAGCAATATTTACAAAGCAAGGCCCATCTGTCTATCACAGACCCTCACAGATTTTTTTGGACAAAAAAATTGTGAAAAAAAAAAGTTAATGAAGAAAATTTAGCATGCGTAATCCATTCTTTCTCATGCAGACTTCCTAGTCATTAATTCCATTATCTCCATACCTCCCTTCACTTAACTTTTCCCTTCTCTCTGTGATAGGGCATTGAATATCAAACAACTATGGAGTATCTGCAGCAAGCAGACAGGAGGAGTCTGCTGGCTGAAATTGAAGCACTGCGTGCGCAAGTTAATGGCAAGAAGATGACCATGAAAAGAGAGCAAGAAACTGACAAAGCGAGCCAAGGTGTGTGCGCGCCAGGCTCGCTTGATCCCACAGCCAGCTGAAAGCGCTCGCTTTGCTGCCCTATGAAAGCATTTCTGCTAGGCACCTTCACTTCTCATTCTTGTAACATGAAAGAGATAGTCCATAATGTTACCCTTAGAGTTAATGGTTGTCCATTTGATTTTAAACAGCTATATTCAATTTAAAATAAATAGGCATTACATTGATGTGGTTCAGCTCATTAGGCTTATTTTCTTAATTATAAAAAGCTATTTTTGAGTAAAGTCTTTTTGTTTCCCTCAAGATAACTATGTAAAATAAAAGGGAATCCACAATAAAAGTAGCTGTCTATTTTTAATCCTTTGCTTACAAAATTGTGTTGTATAAAATCCATTACAGAAAATTACAAAATTTAGATATACACTATACCAAATTATAAAATGAGTATGTGGGAACATTTCTTACCTGTCAAGTGAAACTTGCCATTATCCCAAATGGCCCTCGCATGCTCCCTCATATGAAACTTTTTTTTCTTTAGTTTTCCTACAATTTTATAAATTCCTAGACTGTATGTGTTTATAATGTTTTCCTGGTTTTGAACTTTATCAATCTGTATATATTTTGTGTCTTGGTTCTCCACCTTTATATGACATTCTTCCAAGTGTCTGCAAATATCTCCAAATACCTTTTGTTGCTGTGGAGAGTTCTCTCCACAATTGTGTGGGCAAACTCTGTGCCTGAACTTTTGGTTGCTTCACTGTGTGCTTAGAAGGTACTTTTCCAACTTTTAAGTGAGAGCATGTTTTAGTTGAGCTATTGTTCATCATGTCTGGTGAGGACACTTACTACATCGTTAGTAGTTGTATCTCATATAGTTTTAAAGACAGCACACATTTGAAGTCACCACACAGGTTCTCACTTGTAATTGTGAAGCCGAATCAGAGCTAGGCATGGTGACTTGTGCCTGGGGTCCCAGGGTTTGGGAGACTAAAGCAGGAGGTGTGCTGAGAGTTTCAGACTAGTCTGGGCAGGATTACAAGTGAAACCTCGTCTAAAAAGAAACAACAATAATGGATGTCTGTAGCAATTGTCCCATGGGTAACTCCTGTAAATGTTGTGGGTAGCTATCAGAAATCACTGGAAACTTTCAGTGTGAATGCTTGGCATTCCACATAGACAAATATACACGTCTGTCCACGGTACCTTGTGAGCATTTAAAGTGGGTTATTGGAAGTCTTGCGTCCTTTAATGCATTGTTACATTGGTGTCAATCTGCTGCGTGATAGTTCTGAAGCATGCTCTAGGAAAAGAAACACTCACATAAATGACCAGTTTGGGGGACTGGAAGCAGTTGGTGATGTTTGTAATCATCTCCTGAATTACAAATGCGTTCTTAGGAATATTAGTAAGTAGTAAATACTTACTAGTCGCTTGTGAAATGCCAGAGCATCTTTTAATGCCGGTCTCCCTCCCTGTAGAACTCCTGGATCGCAGTATGCAGCAGCAGCAGTCTCTCATGCTAGAAAAGCAGATGGAACTCAGCAGCCTGAAAGACAGGGCAGCCGAGCTACAGGAACAGCTGAGTTCAGAAAAGATGGTGGTTGCAGAACTAAAAAGTGAACTTGCACAGGCAAAACTGGAACTTGGAACAACACTGAAGGCCCAGCATAAATGCCTAAAGGAATTAGAAGCATTCAGGTGTGCCAAGCTGCTTTACTTTTGAGGGTCAGAGGAGGAACTGTACTGGTTTGCCATAACCATTATGCAGATAGCACGTGGAGTTTAAACAGCAGAAGAATCACTAGAGCAGGAAAACTCCTGATTTTTCCAAATTTGAAATCATTTTGGCCTGCCCTCTGCTATGACTTCTGTTCCAATCAACAATTATTAGATGTAACTTTGGCTTCTATCTTACCACTGACTAACTTTAAGTGCTGTTTAATCTCATGCTTTAGTTGGCTAGTATCTGCCAAGTGTTGGATCGAGAACACATAGGAAAAGGATGTATTACTGCTGTGAATAGTGAGGTATTCTGCTTGCCAGAGGCATGCTGCAAGTACACACATTTTTATTTCCGACATTGATTGCACACACACAACTTCACATGATTTCTATGTGCAGTAAACAACAAAAAGAAGTTAATTAGTATTATCTTTCTGGCAATGAATTGAATAATTATTTACGTAAATTGTACTATTAGAAATAATAGTTTATCTGAACTGAACCAGTCTAGAAGCTTTGACTTGATATACATACCATAGCTAATTTATTATATGCCTCCATATTGGAGTGCAAGCGCTTCTTTATAGTGATATTGTTCATCAAGATAATGTCACATTCATGTCTCTCCTCACCTAGGTTGGAAATTAAAGAGAAGGCAGACGAAGTTCATTTCCTTGGTGATAAATTAGCAAGTGAGCAGAAGAAGTCTCTAGAGCTTCAGTGGGCTTTGGAAAAAGAAAAAGCCAAGTCAGGACACCATGAAGAACAGGACAAAGAAGAACTTGAGGTACTGTCTTCATGCGTCCTGGAGAATTCTCAGTCATGAGGCTCTCTCTCCCAAGTTGTCTGCTTCTCTGCTTTAAAATGTGTGTGCTGTTCACTCTGTTGAATACTGTTGCAAAATTATCTCGGCCATAGAAGGAAACATTAGTGCTGTGGCTGTGTGTTCCCTTCCCTACAACTATTCCTTCCATGGCACTGCACCAGGGATTGTGAGGCCCTTCCCTAGCAGCTGCTTGCTGTGCAAGACACAGAGCTACTCTCTGCCTTTGTTTTTGCAGTGCCAACTTGTGAGCCTGGGATGTTCCAAAGGCTTTCCTTTTGTCTTTGCCTGCAGTTCATTGGGATAGACAAATTCCTCCTTCCCTGCTGTTTTGATTAAGGTCGGAGTACTTTTCTAAAAATCTGTGGTTGAAAATATTTGGATTTGACCTGATCTCTGTATAGTTTATTGCCGTCTTCCCTTGCCTGTCCACTCCTCTCCCAACATTCCCCCCAACACACACACACACACACACACACACATGCGCACGCACACACACACACACACACACACACACACACACACACACACCTGCCTACAGCCACAAAGATTCACAGAGACCGAGACAAGTGCTGTGCTTCTCCAGGTAATCAGTCTTGACCTCCTATATCTTGTTTTGTTGTTTCCCCAGGATTCTGAGTTGAACTCAGGATATCTCACAAGCTAAGCAAGCACTGTGGTAGACCTCCAGCTCCTGTTTTCAACACTTACCCTGAGACAGGTTCTCTAGAACTTGCTTAGGTTCCTGATTCTCCTGTCTCAACCTCCTGAGTAGCTGAGATTACAGGCATGTGCCACCAAGCCCAACAGTTTTTGTTTTTTGTTTTTTTTTAAGATTTACTTATTTTTATTTTAGTATATGAGTGTTTAGCCTGAATGTATGTGCACCATGTGCATGCATTAATGGAGAAAGCTAGGTAATGGCATTGGATCCCCTGAAACTGGACTTAGCCATTTGTGAGCTGTCTTATTAGGGCTGAGAATTGAACCCAGGTCCTCTGAAAGAACAGCCAGTGTTCTTAACCACTGAGCCATCTCTCTAACCAATGCAGCATTTTTTTAAAAGATTTGTGTATTTATTTTATGTACATGAATGTTCAATCTGCATGTACACCTGCTCCAGAAGAGGGCATCAGATCCCATTACAGATGGTTGTGAGTCGTCATGTGGGTGCTGGGAATTGAATTCAGGACCTCTGGAAGAGCAACTGCTGCTCTTAACCTCTGAGCCATATCTCCAGCCCCCAGCAAAGTTTTTAATCATTGTATGCATGAAGCAAAGTTTGCTCTTTGTGGACATCTGGCCATTTTGTTTCAGTGTACATTTTTTGAAAAAACAGACAGTAGAGTTTAATTTTTAGCACATCCTACTAGGAATCCACATTGCAGAAGTAAGAATTGTCATAATTTTGCAGCCATATCTTGCTATTGTTTGCGCACTTCTTTTTAACCCCTAATTTCTTAAGAAATAGACTTCATTATGGTATTTCATACATGGCTCATTCTTTTTTGCATTAATTAATTTATTTACAGCACGATCACAGCTTCCCCTCCCTCCTCTCTTCCCTGTCCCTCCCCTCCCCTCCTCCATCCTTTGATCCTCCTCTTCTCCTCAGAAAAGGGAAAGCCTTCCATGGATATCAACCATGGCATCTCAGGTGGCAGTAGGACTAGCAGCATCTTCTCCTATTGAGGCTAGACAGGGCAGCCCATTAGGGGAAAGGGAATTATAGGCAGGAAACAGAGTCAGAGACAGCCCCTGCTCCTGCTGTTTGGAGTCCCATGAAGACCCAGCTGCACAACTGTTACATATGTGCAGAGGACTTATATCTGGCCCATGCATGCTCTCTGCACTGACAATTCAGACTCTATGAGCCCCTATGGGCCCAGGTGAGTTGATTCTGTGGGTTTTCTTGTGGTGTACTTGACCCCTCTGGCTCCTTTAATCCTTCCTTCACCTCTTCCATAGGATTCCCCAAGCTCTACCTAATGTTTGACTGTGGGTCTCTGCATCTGTTTCCATCATTTGCTAGGTGAAGCCTTTCTGTTGGCAGTTATAGCAGAATGTCATTAATAGTGTCAGGGGTGGGCTTCCTTTCATGGCGTGGTTCTCAAGCTGGGTCAGTCATTGTAGGACTGCCCCTCAATTTCAGCTCCATCTTTACCCCTACAATATTGCAGGCAGGACAAATTGTGGGTAGATGGTTTTGTGGCTGGATTGGTATCCCAGTTCCTCCACTAGAAGTCTTTTCTGATTACAGGAGATGGCCATCTCAGGCTCCATATCCTCTATTGCTAGGAATCTTAGCTAGGGTCACCCTCATAGATTCCTAGGAGTTTCCATTGTCCTAGGTTTCTACTTCATCCCATAGATGCCCTCTATCCCATTTGTCTCTCCCAGTACTCTCTTCCTCCATCTTCCCCAACTTGATCCCTCCTGCTCCCCTCCTTACCTCCCCACCCAGTTCATTCCTTCCATCCACACACCCCCATGTCTATTTTATTTTCCCCTTTCAGTGAGAGTCAAGTATTGCACCCTTGGGTCTTTCTTATTACTTGGCATCTTTGGGTCTATGGACTGTAACATGGTTACCCTATACTTTATAGCGAATAAGTGAGCACATACCATGTGTGTCTTTTTGGATCTAGGTCACTTTATTCAGGATATTTTCTAGTTCCATCCATTTGTCTCTGTTTAGATTTGGACCTCATTTTTAAATTGGCTTATTTGGTTTGTTGGTATTTAATTCCTTGCGTTCTTTATATATTTTGTATATTACCCCTTTATCACAAGTAGGATTGGTGAAGATCTTTTCCCATTCTGTAGGCTGCCATTCTGTCCTTTTGATGGTGCTCATTGCCTTGCAGAAGCTTTTCAGTTTCATGAGGTCTCATTTATTAATTGTTGGTCTTAGTGCCTGAGCTGTTAGTGATCTGTTCAGGAAGTTGTCTCCTGTGCCAGTGTGTTCAAGGCTTTTCCCCACTTTCTCCCATATCAGATTTAGTATTTCCATTTTTATGTTGAGGTCTTTGATCCACTTGACTTGAGTTTTGTGCAGAGTGATAGATATAGATCTATTTGGATTCTAAAAGTCTTGGAGAGGTCAGGGATACAAGGTGTACATCTAAACATGATAAAGGCAATAAACAGCAAGTCAATAGACAACATCAAATTATACAGAGAGAAACTTAAAGCAATTCCACTAAAATCATGGGAAAGACAAGGCTGTCCGCTCTCTCCATATCTATTCAACATAGTACTTTAAGTTCTAACGAGAGCAAGTAAACAACTAAAGGAGATCAACAGATATAAATTGGAAAGGAAGAAGTCTAAGTATCACTATGTGCAGATGATATTACGATAATATACATAAGTGACCCCAAAAATTCTACCAGGGTACTCCTACAGCTGATAAACTCCTTCAGCAATGTGACTGGTTAAAAAATTAACTCAAAAAAAAAAAAAACAAAAACCAGTAGCTCAGAAGCCCTCCTATATACAAACAATAAACGGGCTGAGAACGAAATTAGGGAAACAATACCTTTTACAGTAGCCACCAATAATATAAAACATACTGGTGAAACTCTAACCAAACAAGTGAAAGACCTGTATGATAGAACTTCAAGTCATTGAAGAAGATATCAGAAGATTGGAAAGATCTCCCATACACATGGGTCAGTAGGATTCACATGCTAAAAGTGGTCATCTTACCAAAAGGAATCTACAGATTAAATGCAATTTCCATCAAAATTTGAACACAATTCTTTACAGACCTTCAAAGAGTAATTCTCAACTTTATATGGACAAATAAAAAACCCAGGATAGCTAAACAATCCTGTATAATAAAAGAACTTATGGAGGTATCACTGTCCCTGTCTTCTAGCTGTACTACAGAGCAATAGTAATAAAAGCCACGGGGTATTGCCATAGAAACAGACAGGGTGATCAATGGAATTGAAGACCCAGAAGTAAACCCACACTTTTTATTTCTATGAGCTTTTGATTTTTGACAAAGAAGCTAAAACTATAATGGAAAAAAGAAAGCGTCTTCAACAAATGTTGGTGGACTAATGTGTCATTCTTTGTTCTTATTCATTCCCCACCTTCATTGCCTTCCCATGCTCCCTGGCCATCCTCCAGCTGTTCCTTCCCTTCCTGCACAGTACCCTTTGTGTTTTAATTTCATGTACATTCTATGACCTCTCTTCCCTCTCTAATAATGACTCCCCCCCCCATGCCCACTATTCTTCTCTGCTTATCATGACACTAAGGAACGGTTATTTTCTTGTGCTTTCATATATGTTTTTTTAATTAAAAATATGTTCTATTAACGTTAGAAAATATGTTAATAGAAATATATTGCATAAAACACAAGTATTTTATTTATTTGTTTGTTTGTTTATTGATGTTTTTTGAGTCAAGGTTTTTCTGTATAACAGAGCCCTGGCTTTCCTGGACTCACTTTGTAAATTAGGCTGGTCTCAAACTCATAGAGATCCGCCTGCCTCTGCCTACTGAGTGTTGGGTTCAAAGGCATGTACCGCCACACCCAGGTAAGAGCACATATAAAAGATTCTCATTTGGAGAAATGTACTGTGCTTTATATTTAGCGAGAAAAGGTTGTGTTTATATCCTTAATGCAAGCAAGCTATTTGGATATCTAAATAATTACCACTGAGTACTGGATAATAATTCTTCAGTTACCAAATGCTTCCATGTTGCAATAATGTGTTCATCTTAAATTACGTTTTGCTTCAAGGATCTGAAATTTTCACTCGAGGATCAGAAACAGAGAAATGCACAGTTAAATCTACTTTTGGAACAACAGAAACACCTCCTAAATGAATCCCAGCAGAAAATAGAATCCCAGAAAATGACATTTGATGCCCAGTTATCAGAAGAAAAATGCCGGAACATGGAACTTCAGGTTCTCCTGGAGTCAGAGCAAGTTCGGATTCAGGAGCTGAAGAGCACCTTAGACAAGGAGCGGGAGCTGTATGCCCAGCTGCAGAGCCATGATGATGGCGGACAGCCCCCGCCATCCTTACCTTCTGAGGACCTACTTAAAGAGCTGCAGAAACAACTGGAGGAAAAACACAGCCGCATAGTAGAACTCTTAAATGAAACTGAAAAATATAAACTGGATTCCTTGCAAGCAAGGCAACAAATGGAAAAGGACAGGCAGGTTCATCAAAAGACACTGCAGACAGAACAGGAGGCAAACACCCAGGGCCAAAAGAAAATGCAGGAACTTCAGTCTAAAGTGGAAGAGCTGCAGTGCCAGCTGCAGGAGAAAAGGCAGCAGGTGTATAAACTAGACCTCGAGGGGAAACGGCTGCAAGGGATTATGCAGGAATTTCAGAAGCAAGAGCTAGAACGGGCCGAAAAACAGGGAAGTGGAGGACTTGTGTATCAGAATCTTAATGAGGTAAGTTTTTGTTTCTTTTACACTGTTTATGAGGCAGTATTTATGGCTCAGTGGGTCAGATCTGCAGACCTGAAGTTTAGTCTCTAATCCATGTAAAGGAGGAAAGAGAGAGCCAATTCCACAAAACTGTTCTCTGACCTCCAAATGTGCCCTGTGGTGTGGTTACACCTACATACTCCTGTGCAACACGCACACGCACAATAATGGTTTTTTTTACATTATGAGTTAATATTTTAAGATAGCCTTAATATTTTAAAGTATTTTTAAACTTCAAATTATATTGAGTTATTTAAGTAGTTATGTTCAGATCATCCCAAAATGGTGTCTATAGAACTTTATTTGGAATATGCATAGTAATTTTGTTCCCTGAAGAAAGAAAATGAAATACTACTCATTTGTGAGTATTTTCTCTTTCTGTTCAAATTACCAGCCAGCCACCTGGAACTTTACTGATGATCGAACTAGAAATTGGGTTCTTCAACAGAAGATAGGAGAGACCAAAGACACAAACTACACAAAGTTGATTGAAATGAATGGAGGAGAAACTGGCCATAATTATGACTTGGAAATGATCAAACACACACTTCAGCATGTGGCTTCAAAACTTCAACATGTAGCCCAGAAAGCCTGCAGCAGGTTAGAACTCCACCTGGCCTGTAGAAATGACACTCTTGACAGATCAGCCAAGAGTAAGAAAATGTTAGGTTTTGATCATGTTTTATTTTGTTTTGTTGAGAAAAGATCTTACTTTGTAGCCCTGGGTGGCCTAGAGTTCACTTGGTAGACCCAGGCTGGCCTTAAAAGTGCAGCAAAATCTGCCTACCTCTGCCTCCTGGGTGTAGAGGTGTGCAACACCATGACCATGACAAAGAGGAGAGACTTTAAAGGTAGTTCATGTCTAAATTAGATGATATTCTTTAGCAGAACTTATACATCTGAAAACAACTGATGCCTTGAACTAGAAAAGGAGACCATTTAAGAGCCAAACCGACAAGTCAATCAGAGCAGCCCTAGCCACTAGTGTGTATTAGGAAATGTCATCATGAGATGTGTTCTGACTTTTTTTCTTTTTCTTAAAGACTGCTATTTGAAGCAGCAGGCGATGATGCTTTTATTTGGGTTCAGGAGAATATTGATGGAATTATTTTGCAACTACAGAAACTAACTGGCCAGCCAGGTGATGAGGTAAGACTATCTAAGGTTCTTTGTGGAGAAGACAAAGAACAAATGAAATTAAGAATTATTTGAAAATTGGCAGACTTTTATAAGAGTTTTGATTGTTTTTGTTTGTTTGTTTTATTTGAAATACAGTATTTCTCTTCCCCCAACAAGAGGTTTTGAAAGTTTGGGGGGGGCGGGGATTAGCACTCATGATTGTTCCTGTACAATTAGCCTCTTATACAAGGACCATGCTTCTTGAGAGAGTAACCTGCCTTCCCTGTCCTACTGTCCATGAGCTTCACAGTTGGTTGTTCTGTGGAGCCTTTTCACTCTTCTTTCTGACTTTGTATGATTGACACGTTTGACTTTTTTTTTTTTTTTTTTTTTTTGGCTTTGTGAGACAGACTCTCTCTACGTAGCCCTGCCTGTCCTGGAGCCAGCTCTGTAGACGAGGCTGACTTCAAACTCACCAAGATCCACCTGCCTCTGCCTCCCGAGTGCTGGGATTAAAAGCCTGTGCTAAGCCCTGCTGCATTTCACCTGCTTAAACTGTTTTCCTTGCCTTCTTCTGTGTCAGTGCTCTCGCCTGATCTGCTTCCAGCCATGTCTAACCTTCCTCCTGTTTCTGTGGCCGGCTGTTCTTTTCTGTAACTATGACTGTGAGAGTCCTGGTTCCCACACCATGACTCCCGCTGGCCTTGGTGCACACCTGCTGTGTTCCAAGTGCTGCTGGTGGTCTTGGGGATTCAGGGAACAAAGTGACAAGGAACCTGCCCTTGTGCAGTTACTGTCTACTGGACAGCTGTGGTATACCCTTTGATCTGTGGTCCAGAATTGTATTTTCAGTGAGTTACTAGACATCTTTGGGGAAATGTTTCCAGTAGTAACCCCTTAGAAGCCTCAAAGATACATTCAAACCTGAGCATTGTCTTCTTCCACCTCTCTCCCTCATGCCCTTCTGGTTATGATATCACCCAGTTTAGAAAGCTGGAACTTGTCCTAGACCATGCTCCTTCACCCTTACCTATGCGTGAAGCAGACACAAGTCATGCAAATGTCCATTCGTGTGCCATTTACTCTCCGTCCCTAGTCAGTATCTCCCATGTAATCTGTTAGAACTATGTAAACCCTGTCTCAAAAAGCCAAACACTTTAGTTTTTCCTATATAAACTGTTATAATCAGTTTTTCCTATATAAACTTCCTAATCAGACTGTCAGGTACCATGATTATGTATTTTTACTTAAGCTGTTCTATCTTGCCCACTGCTGGGAGAGGAATATTCGTAAACATGTGAATTCTGTTTGTGGTGGCAACTCCTAAAGTCTCCTTGGCTCTCTGCTACAGTGTTTTGGTCTTACATCATAACCTGCAGCAACATTCAGTTTGACAAAGAGCTGCTGGCTCCTTCAAAGCAGCGCACTTTTGAATGAGCCTGTGTCCTTATGTGTGTGCTAATCCTGCTTCCTGTAGCCTCCCAGCTGTGTTTCTACTTGGATTACCAAGCACCAGTTCATGGAACCCTTTTGTGTCAGCACCTGCTTGTTTTTATATGACTTACTACTCAGGTCTGTGTGTGCCTATATAATCTTATGTCGTTTTGCTTTTCCAGCTGAGCTTAGTACCCCCCAGTTCTTCTTGTGGCTCCTTGACCGAAAGCCTAATGAGACAGAATTCTGAACTAACAGGACACATCAGCCTACTGACTGAAGAAAAGAATAACTTAAGGAACATGGTCATGAAGCTGGAAGAACAGATCAGGTGCTACTGGCACACGGGAGCCGGTAGAAATTATGTACGTCTATTTCAGAAGTAATTCAAAGTTAGGGTCTTCTCTCTACTAGTTTTACTTTTAACCATAGTCTAAACATATCATGCATGAGTCTTATTATGACATGTAGAAAATATTATATATGATGACAATAATAATAAAGATCCCACATTATTGGGGAAGGCTCCTCTACCACACTCTGGGTTATGTACATACAGAATTGCTCATCTGCAATCTAGCCTTGTACATGAGAAAACCAAGTCATGATCAATCTAAGATCTCAGGATGTGCATATTTTCTGAACACAGACATACTGAAAAACATGTTGAAATGGAGATACTGATGATTTTTCTCTTCAGTTACCAGTTAACTAGGTTTGTGATCAAGAGGAAGATGATGTTAATCTGGGCATGGCAACACATGCCTTTAATCCCAGCACTCAGGGGCAAAGGCAGACAGATCTCTGAATTCAAAGCTAACCAGGTCTACATTACCAAATCTCTGACTAGCAAGGGCTAGTGTTCCTTCACCAGTGAAATCCTGTCTTTTTTTTTTTAATGTTATTAAATTATATATTTCAGGCTAATAAGCTACTCTCTAAATTTGTCCTTAAAGCTACAAAGAAAAGAGATGGTCTCTGTATTTACCCTTATATTTAAAGGTGGAAAAGTCTGGCAAAATATGTGCATAGTCAAATAAGTAACTTCTTTATAAGGCTACCCTGAGAATCACTCCGTCACACCCACCCAGTCTCAGTAGTAGACACTGAACACTAACACCCAGGCAGGTGTGCTTGTAACTCAGCTTCCCTGTGGGGTTACAAGTCCAAGGTTAGGTAACCCATGGTGATGTAACTCAGATGTCTTCCTGAAAACGGTTGATAGGCCATGTCTCTGCAGGGTTCTAGGTTTTCACTTATTGGTCGTGCTGACATTGGAGCCATCATTGCTTCCGAAAAAGAAGTCTGGAACAGAGAGAAAAGGACTCTTCAGAAATCCTTGAAAAAGGCAGAAGCAAAAGTCTGTAAACTGAAAGCTGAACTAAGAAATGACGCTTTACTTCACAGTCAGAGTCAGGACTCTGAGCATGCTACCATGCAGGTAGGCAGCATCTTGTGCACACACATCCCTCTTGCTGACCCTAACTGAACAGCCACAGAAATGCAGGTGCAGCTGAGGCTGTGTCCCTGGGCCTCTCTTTCCAATCTGCTGTGATTACACTGTCTCTGCCTGGCCCCAGAGAGGCATGCCCAGAACTGCAGCACATCCAGCTCTGCTTTTCTTGCTGTCAGCAGTGTGACCCTACTTCTTAGAGTCCAGTCCCCTAATAGACAAACAGAGGTGTTCCCTTTCCAACTCCTATTCAAAGCTCCATGACTGCCCATGGAAAAGCATCATGTGCTGTGAGTGGCCTCTCCAGTACTAAGAATAAATGCAATACTAAGGCTGCCTTGACCAGTTAACTTAAGTCCAAAGTGTAAAGGAAGAAAAAGATCTGGAATCTCTATTCCACCTGTGGAGTGGACATGCAGGACACAAAACAACCTATTTAAGAAGCTAAATGGATGAGTAACTCATTTTTTAAATATAGTTAAGATTTTAAAACATAGGATGACAAAAATATTTGCAATAAATATGATTAAAAGGGCTAACCCCAAAATAAATACAAAGCAGCTCTGACTTTAGAAGTTGTACTTCAAAGACTTTTTCCATCACCTATCTGCTTGGCTAGTACAGTAGACAACATCCTGGCATGTGGCCTAATACTCTTCTTTTTTTCTCTAGGTAATCTTCCTCTAGAGAACATTTCAAATGACTTCTCACTGATGTCTTTGTTCTTCCCTTCATTAAATACAGAGAATTTATAATAAATATTTGAGAGCCTCAAGTTTCCGAAAAGCTCTCATATATCAGAAGAAATACCTGCTTCTGCTCCTGGGGGGATTCCAGGAATGCGAAGATACCACCCGAGGAGTGCTTGCCCGCATGGGGGCACACACAGCCTTCGCAGAAGCAGAGGCAGTCACCAGCCTCCCAAAGGGATTCTCCAGGTTTCGCTCTGCGGTCAGAGTGTCTATTGCAATTTCAAGGTAAAGTATTGAAGAAAATTCATTTCCGTCATGAGCCTCTAAGAGGATACGTACAGGCACTGTAGACTACTTGTTTCTGTTTACTTCTCTGGGTTCTCACCCTTGCTTTCACCTTTGTTCTGTGTAAACCCTAGACAATGTCTTTCCAGTTGTAAGTAGCTGATGACTCCAATACACATTGTTCTTACAAAATAAATAAATAGATAGATAGATAGATAGATAGATAGATAGATAGATCCAAGTAAGCATAGCTCGAACACATAGAGCATAAAAGGGAAAAGATATTTTTTAAAAATTATGCTTAGGCTGGTATATATGTTTTATTTTCTTCATTGTTAAAATAAGCCACTCCATAGTGCCCAGCTGAAGAAAGTGTGGTTGGTCTGCTCAGTGGGTTTGGACTCTGGTGTTCCCATCTCTTCCCTAGCAGTCCACAATAGGAACTTGGCATTCGTCCCACTTGTGATTGTAGTGGAGTGAAGACCCCAGCTGTCTTCCACTCCTGGCCCATTTGATCTGTGCTTCTCCCTGAGTCCTTTCCCTTTTGTCTCTCCACAACCAGAGCCTCAAAGAAATTTTGGGTTTTTTTTTTTGTTTGTTTGTTTGTTTGTTTACTACTTCAAGTTATATCTCCATCACATTGCCCTCTTTCCACCCCTCCCAGTTCCACCCTCCCACCCTCTACCCCCTCTCCCTTCTATCCTACTCCTCCAGAGTAGAGTGTCCCTACATATCAGTTCCCTCCCCCTAGTTCAGCAGTCATATGAGGGCTAAGAGCTCCCTCGTATACTGGGGGCCTACAAGGCAGCACTACTAGGACAAAGGGTCTCATTAACAGGTAACAAAGTCTATGTTCTTGTTTATTTTGGTGCATTGATTGTAGTATAGTTATCCTGTACTGTATGGCTAAAATCCAATTATAAGTGAATAGATGCCATCTGCATCCTTCTGAGTCTGGGTTGGCTCACTCAGGATGAGCATTTCTAGTTCCATCCATTTGGCTGCAAATTGCATGATTTCATTGTTTCTGATGGCTGAGTAGTATTCCATTGTGTAGATGTACAAAACTTACGTTCAAGTGGATCAAAGACCTTAACATAAAATCTGACACACTAAATCTAATAGAAGAGAAAATGGGAAAAACCCTCAAACTCATTGGCACAGGTGACAACTTCTTGAACAGAACACCAATAGCTCAGGCTCTAAGACCAACAATCAATAAATGGGACCTCATAAAACTGAAAAGCTTCTGTAAGCCAAGACACTGACATTCGAACAAAACGGCAGCCTACAGATTGGGAAAAGATCTTCACCAACCCCACATCTGACAGAGGGCTAATATCCAAAATCTACAAAGAACTCAAGAAATTAAATGCCAAGAAACCAAATAATCCAATCAAAAAATGGGGAACATAGCTAAACAGAGAATTCACAAAGGAAGAATCCCTAATGGCTGAGAGACACTTGAAGAAATGCTCAGCACCCTTAATCCTCAGAGAAATGCAACTCAAGACAACTCTGAGATTCCATCTCACACCTGTCAGAATGGCTAAGATCAAAAACTCAAATGGCAGCACATGCTGGCGAGGGTGTGGAGAAAGGGAAACACTCCTCCATTGCTGGTGGGAGTGCAGGCTTGTGCAACCACCATTAAAATCAGTCTGGTGATATCCTTGTAATAGCTCTGCCTCAAGACCCAGCCATACTACTACTGGGTATAAATCCAAACGATTCCTCACCAGTCCACAAGGACACCTCCTCATCTATGTTCATAGCAGCCTTATTTGTAATAGCTAGAAACTGGAAACAACTCATATGTCCCTCAACCGAGGAATAGAAATTTTTTTTTTAAAAAGTTCTGCCAGTCAAGTAATATCTGGCCTTTCTTCACAGGGCTTGGCTGCTTCTCCTTTTCTTTTCCTTTTTTAAATTTTTATTCTGTGTGTATTGGTGTTGTGCCCATATGCATGTGTGCGTACCACATGTGTGCCCGGAGCATGTGGAAGCCACAAGAGGATTCCCTGGAATTGGGAGTTACAGTCTACCATGAGCTACCATGTGGGTGCTGTGAGTCAAATGAGGCTCATCCAGAAGAGCAGCCGATGCTTTTAAGGTCTCGAAAAACCAAAATAGAAAAGAAGAAAAGTGGATCCTGAAACTGACATGAAGAAACTGAAATTCCGCCGCCTGGTTCCACACCACCCTTCCTGATCACATAGTCTAACAGCCCCGGGCTCCCCGGCTCCTCCTACTGCCTGCTGACACTTGCTCCCTTCTCATCTGCCTGCCCTCCACACTCTCCTCCTCTTCCTGTTGCCTTCCACCCTCCCTTTGCTCACTTTTTTCTGTCCACTTTTGCCCTTAGTCTCCTTCTGCCCACTTAGGTGGTCATGTTAGAGACATTGGCCTCTTAGGGACTGAGGGGAGTGCCCTTCCCTGCCCTGTGCCTGATGTTTGGAGTATGTTTACTTTAGCTAAGTAGGCAGTCATGTGACTGCTGAAATGTGTTCTGTGTTAATGATAAAATGGCATAATTTTGTGGGATGTACATGTTTATATTTTTTAAGACTGTGCTTTGATATTTTATCTTGGACTCTTTTAGAATGAAATTTTTGGTTCGACGGTGGCAGCAAATCTCCAGTTCTATTCCCATCAATATTAGCAGGGATAGCTTTGGACTGAGTCCAGGTAAGGTAAAAAATGGTGTAGTTTCTGTGTATGACTCTGAAATTGCTACATGTGTATTAGCTGTCAAATAACTAATTCTAACACTGCTGTTGTCCAGAGATAGTGAGCATCCTTTGATCAGGACCGAGGACTTCATTTTCAAGAATAGAGCCTGAGTAATGGAGCACTCAGTCTGCAGCGAGCCCTGTTTTTGTCATGGACTCTTCCTAAGCCTGTGGCAGGTGGTTACTGCTGCTTGAACTGAGCCATGGAGAGTTCATGCCTTTTGCCCTAAGTTACCCAGCAGGGAGCCAGTGCTGGATAGGATTGCTGTCGGTCATGTGGAAGAATTGCAGTTGGAAGTTTTTACAACTTAGCATTTTTATGTTTCTGAGCGTACATGGCTATATAATAATGGTAACTTACAATTCCCTCTATCTAGAGCTAGAAATCAGTAGAAAAATCATTAGGGATAAAACAATTTGAGTTATAAGGAGGGGGTCAAAAGTTGGAAGACACAGAAGTACTGGACCATATTCAGCTGTCCTGACAGCTGAGCAGCAAAGAAAGTATGTTTGGTATCCTGAGAGTGTTTTAGAATAGCCTTACACTGAGGTGCAATTGTTACCATAATGAGTTGTGTTGGCACAAAAAGTTAGCAAATCTTGATCTCACAGTTTTTTGGTTTTGTTTCCAGTAAAAGTGGAATAGTGAAGATGAGATTTGGTTACATTAGTGTAATGTTTTTATCCGCATCATCCCTCCCCAAAGCACACACACTCGGAAATCCTTCCCCATTTACTCTTGTTACAGCTAGGTATCTTACAGAGAAGATATTGCAATGAGTTTATTTTCTTTGAAGCATCATTCTTGATACCAGAAATAGTCATGTTCAAAGGTAAACAGAAAACCGCTGAAAGGCTCTTTGGTTGGTTCTGTTTTACCAAGAATTGAAGCTGGCTGTAAATAGTACACAGTATCATATACTAATTTTACAGATATCTTCTGAAGCTTGGTACTCTTTTCATTATCGTAATATATTTTGGATTTATTTAGGTATTGAAAAGACTGATCCACTTTATCATTCTACTGGTGGACTAGAGCTATATGGAGAAACAAGACACACAACCTACCGCTCAAGACCAGATCTGGACTATCCTAGGTCTCCCTTACCATTTCAGAATAGGTAAGAATTTACCAAACCTGGCTGAAGTAAACATATTCATATCTCAGAAAGAAGTGGACTGTTAGAATTTACGACTACTTTTGCATTATGAGAGTTAGACATCTTTAGTTATATGTAGTTTTTATATTTTAAAGCTTAGAATTAGAGCTACTTTTTTATTATGGATGGTTGTGAGCCACCATGTGGTTGCTGGGAATTGAACTCATGACCTCTGGAAGAGCAGCCAGTGCTCTTAACTGCTGAGCCATCTCTCCAGCCCAGAGCTACTTTTTAAATTTTCTAATGTGTTTATAAATATATGCTGTAGTTAGACATTGGAAAAGTGTTGATCACCATCCATTACCAAAAAAAAATTCCGTGGACACATGAAAAGTTGCTTTACACAAATCCGGCATTTACCGAGTACCTCTGCAGGCTTTGTACTGGGCCTTCTTGTAACGACATATTTAGGTTTTTCGGAGAGTTATGTCCTTGTCCTTGTTATCCTACATTTAGAAGCTTGGAAGTGTAGATCAGGCAGTGCATAGAGCAGGGAAGAGGCAGACTGGCCACTGAGCTGCATTGTTTGTGGCAAATTGGATTCCTGAAATTCTTTAATCCACAGGTACCTGGGTACTCCATCGGATTTCAATCCTATGTCTTTGGCTTGTTCTCAACTTCAACAATATGATCCTGATAAAGCTCTGACAGACTATATCACTCGGCTAGAGGCACTGAAAAGGCGACTTGGAGCTATGCAGTCAGGTGCTGGATTTTCACTGCTTCTGTGTGGCGGCGGTGCTAGACCCACCCGTGTCTCTCTCACCTCCTTGACATGCTTCTTTAGGTTAAACTAATATCGTAGCTTTGTGCGTAAGTTCCCAGGTTGACCCGGCTTAAACTCTGACCCGCAGAGAAGGGACTGTGTCCCAGCAGCGTCCCAGCAGCACCCCGGTGGGATGGTTTGGGCTGTCTTCATTCGGCTTAGACAGGTGCCCTGTGAGCAGCATCGTAAGGTGCTCTGAGGCTGAGGCCCATAGCACATGGTAGAAGGCAGAGCAAGCACCGCCTTAAGCAAGTAGTAATGCAGCCATTGTCCCCACTCCTCATTGTCCTTCTACATGGCATCCAAACAAGCCGTCCCTTGTAAGAAAGACACTGTAAGCAGCATCTTTTCTCTCTGCAAAAGCTGAGTGTCATATGTTCATAAAGGTGAACTTTAAAGGACTGGAAAGATGGCTCAGCAGTTACAGGCACCTGCCTCCCAGACTGAGCATGATGAGTTCAATCCCCACGACCCACACGGTAGGAGAAAACCAATTCCCACAAGCTCCCCTCTGACACCTGCACTGTGGGATATCACCTACACACGCAGAGAGATATAAGAATGTGATTTTAAAGAGACTTTTCCAGGTAGACTTGTAAAAATAATCTTTCATTCTCCTCAGAACTATACACATAGTATATACTTCATGTAGAGGTAGGTTTCGTTCATCATGGGAAACTTCGTCTTCCTTCACTCACTGCTGGTGCAAAGACTGAACATTTTAGTTTAAGTTATTGTGCTAGCTGTCACCTCGGTCATGTGTAAGAATTGCAGTTGGAAGTTTTTTACAATTTAGCATTTTTATGTTTCTGAGCTTACATAAAAATCAATAAATGGGACCTCATGAAAGTGAAAAGCTTCTGTAAGGCAATAAATGGCATGTTTTGTTTTTTCTACGTATATGGGTGTTTTGCCTCCATTGTGTGTCTGGAGGACATCAGATCTCCCAAGACTGGAGTTACAGATGGTTGTGAGTGAGCTGCCGTGTGCAGGCTGGGGTCAAACCCAGGTCGTCCAGAGCAGCCAGGGCTCATAACAGCTAAGCCATCCCTTCAGCCCCTAATCGTTTCTAAGGATTGTTTTTCTGTTAATACCACAGACTTGGGACCACAGTTATTTAAAATTAGTTTAGCTTTTCCTTCCAGAAGTCATTTAAGCCAAACCACCTTGAGAGCACTGAAGGCACATGAGCATTGTCTCACTCCTGGTCCATAGGGCCAGTCCTGGTAACCTCTGAATACAGTTAGCCTCTCAGAGCTAAATGCAAGTTGTGAGTACTAACGAGATGGCTCTGTGGTAAAGAACACACACTGTTGTTCTAGAGAACCTGCGTTGGGTTCCCAGCACTCAGCTTCAGGTAGCTCACAACTACCTGTTAACTCCAGCTCCAGGGAACCCAGTGCTTTAGGGCATCCTGTACCGCACTCACATGAGTATGCATGCACACACATAAATCTTTATTTAAAAAAAAATTAAGTTCAGGTCTGAAGACATTGGAGTTTTTGTTGTTTTACATGTGTGTTCATCTTGTTTTACATTTGTGTGTGTGTGTGTATGTGTGTGTGTTCATCTTTACATTTGTGTGTGTGTGTGTGTATGTGTGTGTTCATCTTGTTTTACATTTGTGTGTGTTCATCTTGTTTTACATTTGTGT